>WNGS01165339.1:26859985-26871853 GCA_020271785.1 Procambarus virginalis | reverse complement strand
ACTTTAGCCAATACCTATTTGACTTCAGTGCTACACAAGCAGGAGGAGCTGCCAATCACCGGGAAGCGGCCAAGTCACGTAAATACAGAGACCTTGAGCACCACTTCAATTTCGTCCCCATTGCCTCAGAGACACTTGGTGCCTGGGGTAAAAGTGCTGCTAGCTTTTTGAAGGAGTTGGGGTCTAAGCTAATCGAAACAACTAGAGACCCTAGAGCTGCCAGTTTTCTTTTTCAGCGCCTTAGTGTGGCAATCCAGAGAGGAAATGTTCACTGCATCCATGGTTCCTGCCCGCCATCTGAGGAGCTGGAGGAGCTATACAACTTGTGACAAGCAGCCTTGTACCCTGCATGTAATCAATATTGTAACTTTTTTTGTGTAATGACATTTTCAAATAAAATTAGATAAATATACACACATACCAAAAGAATAGGGGTGGTAGGAGAAGAAAATATCAAAGTGTTCAGTGAGGATCCACAAGGTCTTCTCTGAATACTCTTTATTTTCTTCTCCGAGGCTATGGGTCCCTACACATGCACCAGAGGTGGTACCCTTCTATATATATATATATATATATATATATATATATATATATATATATATATATATATATATATATATATGAATGAAAACTCACACCCCAGAAGTGACTCGAACCTATACTCCCAGGAGCAACGCAACTGGTATGTACAAGACGCCTTAAACCACTTGACCATCACGACCGGACAAAATGAGGTGATAGCCGAAGCTATTTGAACCACCTCACCGCCGGCACTCGGATGGTTATCTTGGGCATAGCATTTTACCAAATCACCTCATTCTTTGGGGCACACGTGAGGAACACAAATGCGAACAAGCCTGAATGGTCCCCAGGACTATATGCGAATGAAAACTCACACCCCAGAAGTGACTCGAACCCATACTCCCAGGAGCAACGCAACTGGTATGTACAAGACGCCTTAAACCACTTGACCATCACGACCGGACAAAATGAGGTGATAGCCGAAGCTATTTGAACCACCTCACCGCCGGCACTCGGATGGTTATCTTGGGCATAGCATTTTACCAAATCACCTCATTCTTTGGGGCACACGTGAGGAACACAAATGCGAACAAGCCTGAATGGTCCCCAGGACTATATGCGAATGAAAACTCACACCCCAGAAGTGACTCGAACCCATACTCCCAGGAGCAACGCAACTGGTATGTACAAGACGCCTTAAACCACTTTGTCCGGTCGTGATGGTCAAGTGGTTTAAGGCGTCTTGTACATACCAGTTGCGTTGCTCCTGGGAGTATGGGTTCGAGTCACTTCTGGGGTGTGAGTTTTCATTCGCATATAGTCCTGGGGACCATTCAGGCTTGTTCGCATATATATATATATATATATATATATATATATATATATATATATATATAATATATATATATATATATATATAGCTACTTTATCTCTGTGCGTATTTATATCTCAATAAACTTATTTCAATTTTTATCTCTAACAAGGGATAGAATGACTAGAAACCCTCCAAGAGTTCTGTGTAACAAGGCCAATATATAAGTTTTAATGAAGACAATTCAATATAGCATACCTTACGAGCACACGAAAGCCACGTTATATATGTATATATATTTAATGGTCAGTGAAAGTTATATGGAGCGAGCTGGCCGAGCCTCGATCAGCTGATAAGAATTAACGTTATCATGGCTGTAATGTTTGTGTGAGATTAAGCACGAGTAGGTCTCCTCATTCAGTAACGTGTCTGCTTATACTGTTATATTTCTTCTTCAAGTTCAAGTATGTTTATTGAGACAGGAAAAAAATACATCTCAAAGGGATAGAGTAGCTTAGGCTATTTCTGCCCTCCTGTTTCTTTTCCTTGGTGCTCCACTGGCCTCTGTATTACTATATAGATGTACCACAACATAGCTGTACCCCTGTACCACCAACACCCTGCTGTACCCCTGTACCACCAACACCCTGCTGTACCCCTGTACCACCAACACCCTGCTGTACCCCTGTACCACCAACACCCTGCTGTACCTCTTGTACCACTGTACCAACGTCCTAAAGAGCCTCCCTTAACACGGTACCACTGACTGACCCTTCCCATGCAGCACATTAAGAGAAATATCCAAAGTACAAAAGAATATTCATGTCGAAATCTGAAAGGTAAAATGCAAAATATTATTTGAGATAAACATTTGATGAGCACATTCAAAAAGCAGGCATTTACAAAAAGATATCAAAACTCTATTTTGAAAAGCTGCGTGTGCTAATGCATGACCCTAGTGATGGAAGGAAAACTCATTTTTTTTGTCTCCATCGTCAAATCGAACATTGTTGTTTTCGAATTGTTAAAAATTGTGTAAATCAACAGGGTTAACTATGCTGGGTTAGGTTGGATTCAGTTAGATTTAGTTAGGTTATGTTGGGTTGGATTAGATTTGGTTGGGTTAGGATAGGTTGACAATATATTCTGCCTACGCAGTGACTTGTAAGTGAACTAGAAAACCTTCTAGAAGCATTTAACAAGGCAGATATTAACCTCTTTACGAGATGTTTAACTTAATAATGGGTAAGATAATCCCTCATGTGATTAGCTTCCCTAATTGTATGTTATCTTGATCGTCATCAGGATGGTTAGCCAGTGATGGCATAGCCAGTGGTGGCATAGCCAGTGGTGGCATAGCCAATGGTGGCATAGCCAGTGGTGGCATAGCCAGTGGTGGCATAGCCAATGGTGGCATAGCCAGTGGTGGCATAGCCAGTGGTGGCATAGCCAGTGGTGGCATAGCCAGTGGTGGCATAGCCAATGGTGGCATAGCCAATGGTGGCATAGCCAGTGGTGGCATAGCCAGTGGTGGCATAGCCAGTGGTGGCATAGCCAATGGTGGCATAGCCAGTGGTGGCATAGCCAATGGTGGCATAGCCAGTGGTGGCATAGCCAGTGGTGGCATAGCCAGTGGTGGCATAGCCAATGGTGGCATAGCCAATGGTGGCATAGCCAATGGTGGCATAGCCAATGGTGGCATAGCCAATGGTGGCATAGCCAATGGTGGCATAGCCAATGGTGGCATAGCCAATGGTGGCATAGCCAATGGTGGCATAGCCAATGGTGGCATAGCCAGTGGTGGCATAGCCAGTGGTGGCATAGCCAGTGGTGGCATAGCCAGAGCGGTGGCATAGGCCAGTGGTGGCATAGCTAATGGTGGCATAGCCAGTGGGTGGCATAGCCAGTGGTGGCATAGCCAGTGGTGGCATAGCCAGTGGTGGCATAGAGACAACAATTTACCATTAATGGTAGATTGAAGGACGGGTTGGAGAGAAGGAAGAAGTTGTGAAATAATGAGCAGGGAAGGAAGGAAAGGAAGGAAGGAAGAAGGGAAGGAAGGAAGGAAAAGGAAGGAGAGGAGAAGTAGGAAAGAATAGAGGAAGAGAAGAGGGGTCAGGGAGAGGACATAAATGTATTAAGAGTTAGAGGGGGAATCTTTATGTGTGTTTCTTTCGTCTCTGTTTGTCTCTATGTCCTTTTGTCTTGTGTCTGTTCAGCCCGTCCTCCTTAAGGTTCTCTAACGTCAGGAAAACGGTCAATTTCAAGTGGCCTCATCCTAACCTACCAGAGGACCTTAACCACAGAAACACGCGACCGAACTTGCACTTTCCAGCCCGCTTCCATATACTAGTACGAAATTTTTGGCCTTATGTGTAACGCATCACGATCGAAAAGACGGACGTTCATGTAGAGGGACAGGTTGATCTGGGTCTGTCTGACTGTCTCCGTATCTGTCTGTTTCTGTCCTGTGTCTGTCAGTCCTCTGGCTTCCGTCTCCGCGTCTCCACAGCTTAGCTAGGCAATTGACAGCTCCTTAACGATATACTAATGAATGAACCAGACTAATTATCCATGCGATCGAGCTTCAATTAGGCGATACCGGCACTATGGCCTAAGATATGCATTCATACTTATATCAGTATTCGCAAATCTCTATTGAAAGGGAATCATTTTATAGTACATTTATCATTAATATCTGGTGAAGATGCTCCTAAGTAGCTTTTTATTTGTGTATGGAAGAATAAATCAGAATTGCAGTGGGTGTACTTGCTTAATTGTACTCACCTGTGCTTACTAGGGTTGATCTGCTCCTGGGGCCAGATTCACGAAGCAGTTCGCAAGTACTTACGAACGTTTACATCTTTCCTCAATCTTGACGGCTTTGGTTACATTTATATAACAGTTTTCAAGAATGGAAACTTCCCAATCAACTGTTGTTATGTTATAAACAGCCTCCTGGTACTTCGGAGCTCATTTACTGTTTAATCATTGTAAACAAAGACGCCAAAGCTTGAGAAAAGATTTACAGGTTCGTATGTGCTTGCGTAACTGCTGCGTGAATCTGGCCCCCTGGGACTCTTAGCTTTCAACCGTTAGTGCATTTATTTCATTAAGGTAATTTTATATTTAGTGATCATGTCTCTCTCCTGTTTATTTAGACAATTCTCGGAACTTACGCGTCTGTGCTGTAGGATCTGTGTAGTGGCTGCATATTCTAACTCACTCAGATGTGCTCGCAGGGTTGAGCTTGGCTCCCTAGCCTCGCCTCTCTATCCTCTTGCCAATTAAATACAGTGAGCTTTCATTCCTGACCTTTTTCCACTATATCTATTTTTCTTTCCGATCAAATATTGCTCTAGAATAACCAGGAGCGCAGTGTGTATTGTCCACGTTGTTTATGGCTCCCGGTATCTTGTACGTCATGACCATACCTCCTCAACATCTGCCTCCACTCCTTGGCTATAAATATACGCGAATGCGCCGACAATAATAATAATTTCACACACTATGTAAACTCTTTGAGCGATATGACTATTTATTGCAGCAAATTCAACACAAAAAATGCAAAGAAAGTTTATTACCTACAAATCACTAACTACAAACCTAATCTAACATAGCCTACATCACAATAAACATCTAACCTATACCTAACCTATCCTAAATCTAATCTAATTACAAATATAACCTAACAAAGAACCTAGTCGAGTATAACCAAAAAAAAATTGACCTAGCCTAACCAAACAACTAACCTAACTAACCTAACCTAACCTAACCCTAACCTAACCTAACTACCTAACATCCAGTATGACGTCCTTATTAAGGCAATATCTAGCAATCCTTCTCATTTCTGAACCGGCATTTGGCATCACAATTTGCAATACCAGCAACATTATATACTTCTCTATGTTGCTGAAAATTTCCCTGCAACACTTTCAGTCATCACTTTAACGAGGCCCACCAGCCGTGACCCCGAGCTGCGGACAACACACTCTGCCAGTATTGATCCAGCCAGTATTGACCCCTGCCAGTATTGACCCCCCTGCCAGTATTGACCCCTGCCCGTATTGACCCCCTGCCAGTATTGACCCCTGCCCGTATTGACCCCCTGCCAGTATTGACCCCTGCCAGTATTGACCCCTGCCCGTATTGACCCCCTGCCAGTATTGCCCCCCTGCCAGTATTGACCCATGCCAGTATTGACCCACCTGCCAGTATTGACCCCCTGCCAGTATTGACCCCTGCCCGTATTGACCCCCTGCCAGTATTGAGCCCCTGCCAGTAGTGACCCCTGCCAGTATTGACCCCCCCTGCCAGTATTGACCCACCTGCCAGTATTGATCCAGCCAGTATTGACCCCCTGCCAGTATTGACCCCCCTGCCAGTATTGACCCCGTAGCCAGTATTGACCCCCTGCCAGTATTGAACCCCTGCCAGTATTGACCCCTGCCAGTATTGACCCCCCTGCCAGTATTGACCCCTTGCCAGTATTGACCCCTGCCCGTATTGACCCCCTGCCAGTATTGACCCCCTGCCAGTATTGACCCCTGCCAGTATTGACCCCTGCCAGTATTGACCCCCTGCCAGTATTTACCCCCTGCCAGTATTGACCACCTGCCAGTATTGACCCCCTGCCCGTATTGACCCCCTGCCAGTATTGACCCCTTGCCAGTATGACCCCTGCCAGTATTGACCCAGCCAGTATTGAACCCCTGCCAGTATTGACACAGCCAGTATTGACCCCCTGCCAGTATTGACCCCCTGCCAGTATTGACCCCTGCCAGTATTGACCCCTGCCAGTATTGACCCCAGCCAGTATTGACCCCCCTGCCAGTATTGACCCTGCCAGTATTGACCCCCTGCCAGTATTGACCCCAGCCAGTATTGACCCCCCTGCCAGTATTGACCCCTGCCAGTATTGACCCCTGCCAGTATTGACCCATGCCAGTATTGACCCTGCCAGTATTGCCCATGCCAGTATTGACCCACCTGCCAGTATTGACCCCTGCCCGTATTGACCCCCTGCCAGTATTGACCACCTGCCAGTATTGACCCCTGCCAGTATTGACCCCTGCCAGTATTGACCCACCTGCCAGTATTGACCCCTGCCAGTATTGACCCCAGCCAGTATTGACCCCAGCCAGTATTGACCCTGCCAGTATTGACCCCCTGCCAGTATTGACCCCTGCCAGTATTGACCCCTGCCAGTATTGACCCCTGCCAGTATTGACCCCTGCCAGTATTGACCCCCTGCCAGTATTGACCCAGCCAGTATTGACCCCCCTGCCAGTATTGACCCCCTGCCAGTATTGACCCAGCCAGTATTGACCCCCCTGCCAGTATTGACCCCCGCCAGTATTGACCCCTGCCAGTATGGACCCAGCCAGTATTGACCCCAGCCAGTATTGACCCCCCTGCCAGTATTGACCCCTGGCCCAGTATTGACCCAGCCAGTATTGACCCCTGCCAGTATTGACCCCTGCCAGTATTGACCCCCCTGCCAGTATTGACCCCCTGCCAGTATTGACCCCCCTGCCAGTATTGACCCCTGCCAGTATTGACCCCCCTGCCAGTATTGACCCCCTGCCAGTATTGACCCCTGCCAGTATTGATCCCTGCCAAGTATTGACCCCTGCCAGTACTGACCCATGCCAGTATTGACCCAATGCCAGTAATGACCCCATCCAGTATTGACCCATGCCAGTATTGACCCCAGCCAGTATTGACCCAATGCCAGTAATGGACCCCAGCCAGTATTGACCCCTGCCAGTATTTACCCCAAGCCAGTATTGACCCCCTGCCAGTAATGACCCCAGCCAGTATTGACCCAATTCCAGTACTTGACCCCCTGCCAGTAATGACCTCCTGCCAGTATTGACCTCAGCCAGTATTGACCCATGCCAGTAATGACCCCAGCCAGTATTGACCCAACGCCAGTAATGACCCCATACAGTATTGACCCCCTGCCAGTAATTGACCCCATCCAGTATTGACCCATGCCAGTATTGACCCCAGCCAGTATTGACCCTGTAACATCCATGACCCCCCCCCCCCCTAGAGATCTCAACAGGAAGCCTTCTCCAAGAGGTCAGCCCAGATGTACCGGTTAATCTTGTATGTTGATTAAAAAAAATCCTGGATTAGTCTTATTCAGCTAGATTCAAGTATGTAATATTTCATGATAATCTTGTCAAACATTGAAATGGAGTAGACTCCAGATTCTTATATGTAAACATCCATGGAGCTCCCCCTTTTAGCCAGGTCAAAGGTCCAGTCACACACATAATTAATAAGTCCTCTCTTGAACAGTGTATGGTGAATGTCAAACACGTTTGATTGAAAATTCTTGAGTGTTTGCACACGTGTGGCCGACCTCTTATTTCTGGGTGTAGGTAGCACAATAAATCTTCCTCTCCCCCCACTTGTGCGGTGTATATAGAGGTCCTGTAGAGACTTAGAGGAACAGAGTGCGGGGGCTCCGGGATCGAGAGCAGGTCTGTGAAGGACATCCACAGCCAGGCAGAGACACAAGTGTCCACCGGATGGAGAGACAGGTCTCAAGGTAATGTGTGTGATCTGAGATTCTGTTCCATGTCTAAATTTCTTAAAACTATTTGCCAGTGTTAGAGTAGGATTTATAGTGGTGTTTAGTATAAATTGGTATCTCAATAAACTCATGTTAAATTTCCCGTCTGTGTTAATTGTTGAATCCTCTTAGCCTTTTGGATATAGTGGCTGACACCCGTCCCATAATTAATGACAGTCATAGAAAGTACTTTCCAAGTCAAGCAATGTTTCTTGCCTCGTTGTTTGATTTAGTTTTTAATGGTGAAAGGCAGATGGTGGCAGCGTATTTAATCCTGTGTAGCATTTTCCTTGTTGGCATCATACCTTTTGGTTCCGGTGAAACCATCATATGTCAGCTCATTTTACAGTGTTAGTGTTCAATTACAGTGTTACCAAGTGCAACTGATCAGGAAGTGTTACTCAGGATAAGTAGTAGGGTTACCACTTATTAGTTTAGTATTCATTATAGAGGTCACAGTGGTGAGTAATGTTACCCGGTTTTACAATGGTGTTATTTTACCAAGTGTTACAACCCCAGCCAGTATTGACCGAATGCCAGTAATGACCCCAGCCAGTATTGACCCCAGCCAGTATTGACCCCCTGCCAGTAATGACCCCAGCTAGTATTGACCCCAGCCAGTAATGACCCCTGCCAGTATTGACCCCTGCCAGTAATGACCCCAGCCAGTATTGACCCCCCTGCCAGTATTGACCCTCTGCAGTATTGACCCCTGCCAGTATTGACCCCCTGCCAGTATTGACCCCCCTGCCAGTATTGACCCAGCCAGTATTGACCCCCTGCCAGTAATGACCCCAGCCAGTATTGACCCCCCTGCCAGTATTGACCCATGGCAGTATTGACCCCTGCCAGTATTGACCCCTGCCAGTATTGACCCCCTGCCAGTATTGACCCCAGCCAGTATTGACCCCCTGCCAGTAATGACCCAAGCCAGTATTGACCCCTGAAGTAACATCGTGTATCTGTGCTGTATAAATTTTGACACTTGTACGCGAAATAAGTTCGAACACTTGTTTTTTTTTTCTCGCGTTTTTTCGGTTTTTGCAATGTTATTTTTCTATGCTATTTTATGGGGGTAGAGATGATGGAGAGGAAGAGGTGTAGAGATGGGGAATGCGGTGTGAGTTATATGATAGCAGGCGGGCGGACCGCCTTGCTGAAGCGATTTTATGATAACAGGCGTCCGCCTTGCTGACGCGATGTGTGTGTGTGGTAACTAAGCTTACTCTTTCTCTTGCGATATAGCTATCCAATCATTTGGACTCGTCGGTGCAGCGGAGGTATTGCTTCTTGCAGGGTCGGCGTTCGATTCCCGATGCTCCAAGCGGTCAGGAGCACCAATATAGCACTTTGTCCTCTCCAGCTTCTTGTCCTCATATCCCAGCTTCTTGTCCTCATATCCCAGTTTCTTGTCCTCATATCCCAGCTCCTTGTCCTCATATCCCAGCTTCATGTCCTCATATCCCAGCTCCTTGTCCTCATATCCCATCTTTTTGTCCTCATATCCCAGTTTCTTGTCCTCATATCCCCAGCTCCTTGTCCTCATATCCCAGCTTCATGTCCTCATATCCCATCTTCTTGTCCTCATATCCCAGTTTCTTGTCCTCATTCCCAGCTCCTTGTCCTCATATCCCAGCTTCACTGTCCTCATATCGCATCTTCTTGTCCTCATATCCCAGCTTCATGTCCTCATATCCCAGCTCCTTGTCCTCATATCCCACTCGGGTGCTATTTACTTGGACTAGCTTAGACCTTTCTCCTCACAATTTCCTCACGAAATACAAAGGTTCCTCACTCGTTTAAACCGAAAGAACGCTTCAAAACTTTGCTTGACAAAGAACTTTGTCTTTGTTCATCAAAGGTCTAAAGCAACATGTGTTGCTTTAAACAGATGAATGCTCCGTTGCATTCATCAGTTGTTGATGATGTTGATGTTGTCTTGATGTTGATATGCATGTTTCCTATTCCTCTTTGCAGTGTCATACTTTTGAACTATGTGTTTTGAATTGGGGTTATTCTGATCTGCATTTTATTTTTGAGTTATGCATTGTGGGGCTTGGTTGGATCTAAGCTCCTGGACCCAGCATAGTGGAATAATGCTTTTAGCCATTGGTCCTTTCAACATGTGGAACGTGTTCCACACCCTAGTGGGTTACTGCTGTAGTGTAGTTATGTGCAATGGTTGTCCTGTTCAACGATTCGTGGAGCTCCTGGGTTGTGAGAGCATTTGGTGGACGGTGTTCTGTTGCTCTTCTTAGTGCTTTATTTTACACTGCTGTAGTTTTTGGAGGTTAGTTTTGGTGGTTAGTTTTTGGTGGTTAGTTTATTGGAGGTTAGTTTTCTTTAAGGTATGTATTGGTACTGGGGACAATCCGGGCGGGTCCACACTACTGGCCCTGGATGTTCTTGTCAAGGTTACGAACCCTTGTTAACTTACCTAAGATAGTTTTTTCCCTTTGTCAATTGTGTCATTTATTTGAATTCCGATCCTTAGGCTGCACAAACGACTGTGCAGGTATTCATTACATGAATAAACTATTTGATTTTTTTTTTATATATATATATACAAAAAAACACTAACGCAGATAAATTTTTCAGTAGTGAGGAAGATTTCGTTGTCATTTTCCTCAGTCTTTCGCTTCCTGTTGAGAAGTAAAAATAAATAAATAATAAAATATCCGTGTCTTCTTCCTTCTCTGTTCATTCCTCTCCCCGGAACTCCAGCCCCCCTCACCCCCACTTCCCCCCCCCCCGCTCACGACCGCAATCAATTCTTGTGTTTACCTTGAGAGTGGGTATCAGTTGGGGGTGCCCGGGCCCCACGCCCTCTCCCCCTCTGCAAGGTAAGGGGGGGGGGGGCCTAGGAGGAATGGAGAGAGGAAGGTAGAGAAGGAGAGGGAGAGGAGAGGGTCAAGAAAAGGACGCATCAAGGAAGAATCAACACAGCGAAGGAGGGTCAATAAAGGGAGAGAAGGAGGGAGGGGACACAAAGAGAGGGAGAGAGAGAGGTGGTAGGGAGGAGAGGGACATGGCACAACAGACAACCGGGAGGGTAGTGGGTAGGGCAGTGTTGGGTAACAGAGCTTGGAACGCGTGTACAAAGCACCGCGCGCACTGCGAGTCGTCTATCCCCCCTGGTAGGAGAATGGCCACCACGCCCCACAGCGGCTACAATCATACCGACCCGACTAAACCTGCCTGGAGGAATGTGCTAGTTACAACACTTACTCACGGTTTTTCTCTCATTCCTTCCTTTCTCTACGCCATACCTTCCTTCTCTTCTCACCCCTTCCCCATCTCCTCCACCCCCTTCGGTAGAGGAGGAGGGAGGGCCACCCACACAGGTCACGACGCGGAAAATGGGCAGATACAGACCGCTACAGCTTGGGTGTCACGCAACAAGAATATAACCTGTTTATATATACTAGTATATATATATATATATATATATATATATATATATATATATATATATATATATATATATATATATATATATATATATATATATATACCTCTCGGTGTCGAGAAATGCGAGCCAACGAGAAATGGAAATATTCTAGATCTGGTCTTTACAAGCAATGAAGACATAATCAAGGACATTACAATCTCAGATATTACAAAATCACACCATAATCTCATTGAAGTGCAAACGACCATCAATACTCAGAATAGACCTAAAATAATGATCAAGCGAGATGGGTTATTCAGTAAATTCAATGTTTAATAGTAAAAGGATAGACTGGGAGATAATAAACAGGGAACTTACAAACATTCCATGGGAAACTGTTTCAAGTAATACAAGTCCTACAGAAGAAATTGAAAAACTGACTTCGGAAGCGTATCAAGTCTGTCTGAAACATGTTCCTTTGAGGAAAGCCTGAATGAGATCCAACGTAGAAGAGAACGCAGACGACACTATAAAAGAAGGAAAAAAATATCGGAAATG
>WNGS01165339.1:26784603-26813330 GCA_020271785.1 Procambarus virginalis | reverse complement strand
ATCGTATCGTCAAGAAGATATCGCATGATAGACCAGTGTACTCACCTAGTAGTGTTTGCGGGCTTGAGCTCTGGCTCTTTTGTCCCGCCTCTCAACCGTCAATCAACAGGTGTACAGATTCCTGAGCCTATTGGGCTCTATCATATCTACATTTGAAACTGTGTATGGAGTCAGCCTCCACCACATCGCTTCCTAGTGCATTCCACCTGTTAACTACTCTGACACTGAAAAAGTTCCTTCTAACGTCTCTGTGGCTCATTTGGGTACTCAGTTTCCACCTGTGTCCCCTTGTTCGCGTTCCACCAGTGCTAAAGTTTATCTTTGTGCCCTGTCAATTGCTCTCAGAATTTTGTAGGTTGTGATCATGTCTTCCCTTTCTCTTGTGTCTTCCAGAGACGTGAGGTTCAGCTCCCGTAGCCGTTCCTCGTAGCTCATATTTCTCGGTTCCGGTACGAGTCTGATGGCATACCTCAGAATCTTCTCTTGGTCTTGTGTTTTAACTATGGACTCCAGGCTGGAGCTGCATACTCCAGGATTGGTCTGATATAAGTGGTATACCAGGTCCTGAACGATTCTTTACACAGGTTTCTAAAGGCAGTTCTTGTGTGACTGTGGAAGAGCCAGGCACTGTAATTACGGTGCCAGGCACTGTAACTACGGAGCCAGGCACTGTAACTACGGAGCCAGGCACCGTAACTACGGAGCCAAGCACCGTAACTACGGAGCCAAGCACCGTAACTACGGAGGTGCGAAACAGCTCAGTTGTCAACATAACAGGTATACGGGGGCGCCGCTATAGTGACCCTCCACCATATAAGGTGACGGGGTGGCAGGTGGCGCCACAGGTAAACTGATCTCTACCAATTCTCCGCTCCAGCACCTGTGACAGTTGGGGCGAGGAGTGGCGCGGGCTAGGGATGGTTAGACCTCAGGGGGTGGTTAGTGAGGTGAAGGGTGGTTAGTGAGGTGATGGGTGGTTAGTGAGGTGAAGGGTGGTTAGTGAGGTGATGGATGGTTAGTGAGGTGAAGGGTGGTTAGTGAGGTGATGGGTGGTTAGTGAGGTGATGGATGGTTAGTGAGGTGAAGGATGGTTAGTGACGTGAAGGATGGTTAGTGAGGTGATGGATGGTTAGTGAGGTGATGGATGGTTAGTGAGGTGAAGGATGGTTAGTGAGGTGAAGGATGGTTAGTGAGGTGATGGATGGTTAGTGAGGTGATGGATGGTTAGTGAGGTGATGGATGGTTAGTGAGGTGATGGATGGTTAGTGAGGTGATGGATGGTTAGTGAGGTGAAGGATGGTTAGAGGGCAGAGGATTGGTTATAGGAATTAATAGAGAATTGGTTGTAAGTTTAAAAGTATGTGTGGAGATGTTTAGTAACCTAATATTGGAAGTTACTGTGGTTAGTGTAAGGTTATGGTGTGTGGGGTTAGTGGCTTGTGATGGTCCTGGAAGGTTATGGTGTGTGTGGTTAGTGGCTTGTGATGGTCCTGGAAGGTTATGGTGTGTGTGGTTAGTGGCTTGTGATGGTCCTGGAAGGTTATGGTGTGTGTGGTTAGTGGCTTGTGATGGTCCTGGAAGGTTATGGTGTGTGTGGTTAGTGGCTTGTGATGGTCCTGGAAGGTTATGGTGTGTGTGGTTAGTGGCTTGTGATGGTCCTGGAAGGTTATGGTGTGTGTGGTTAGTGGCTTGTGATGGTCCTGGAAGGTTATGGTGTGTGTGGTTAGTGGCTTGTGATGGTCCTGGAAGGTTATGGTGTGTGGGGGTTAGTGGCTAGTGATGGTCCTGGAAGGTTATGGTGTGTGTGGTTAGTGGCTTGTGATGGTCCTGGAAGGTTATGGTGTGTGGGGTTAGTGGCTTGTGATGGTCTTGGAAGGTTATGGTGTGTGGGGTTAGTGGCTTGTGATGGTCCTGGAAGGTTATGGTGTGTGGGGTTAGTGGCTAGTGATGGTCCTGGAAGGTTATGGTGTGTGTGGTTAGTGGCTTGTGATGGTCCTGGAAGGTTATGGTGTGTGTGGTTAGTGGCTAGTGATGGTCCTGGAAGGTTATGGTGTGTGTGGTTAGTGACTAGTGATGGTCCTGGAAGGTTATGGTGTGTGTGGTTAGTGGCTTGTGATGGTCCTGGAAGGTTATGGTGTGTGTGGTTAGTGACTAGTGATGGTCCTGGAAGGTTATGGTGTGTGTGGTTAGTGGCTAGTGATGGTCCTGGAAGGTTATGGTGTGTGTGGTTAGTGACTAGTGATGGTCCTGGAAGGTTATGGTGTGTGTGGTTAGTGACTAGTGATGGTCCTGGAAGGTTATGATGTGTGAGGTTAATGGCTAGTGTCCAGACCTCCTAAAGGGGTTGAGGCTAATGGTGCTTCAACCTCCAAAGAGCTCTGGTTGTTGCACCAGACTGTTGCTTGCGTACAGTTAGACTACGTCCCCCAACCACTCTCTGCCGGAACAGACAACCGACCTCAGCAGCCACACTCTCGCTACCATCGGTCGACCAACAATAAACTCTTGAGTGCTTGAAATTTTCTCAGATCACTCTGTATGCCTCTTGATCTTGGAGAGGGTTCAGCGTCACATATCTAGGGGTGCGGCTCCCACACTGGCCTCGTTGTCCTGTGCACACACCCTACTTGAGCCGCCGTGACTCCCCACTCTCTCCTTGTTTAGAGTGGTCTCCTCAATCCCCCTTTTGTAAATTAGTATTTTCTATCACTCTATCCGCAGCTGTGATCCTTTCTCTCTTTCTCTTCCTTCTGCTTTCTGGGAAGCCTTACCAGGACAGGGGCAAACACCTGTTAACTATACACATTTAATGAACAAAGAACAGATACAGTACACTACATAAAAGAGATGAAAATAGTAACATAAGATACTCCAAGCTACTACAACCTGGTTGTAAGCCAATACCATACCCTGGCTTCTCCAGCCGTCTATATCAAGTGGTTGCCCAACTTCTGGCTTGCCACTTATTACTCCCTCACCAAGTGAGGTTAACTCTTGTCGTAATAATCAGCCCTAACATATATGTAACTCAGCCTATGACTGTAACACTAGAAACGTCAATATTACACAATGTTGAAAGTATATAAAGCTCTACCTGTGGCCGAGACACTAGAAACATCTGCATAAATATTCCTGAACACAAAAATGGTCAATCTCTCATCTTTTACTGCGTCTTACACGCCAATGACATTCAAGCACTCTCCTAATACATTATAAGTTGTCACCATGAACTTCCGCTCTGCATCTAGAGGCTCACTACCCTGTATCTCTAGGTTCTCCCAGAATTGTCTACAAGGATCTTCTTCAGTCCTCCCAGACTGTTACACAGTGAAGTTTTCCTCGGACACCAGTGATGCTCCACCACTGACTCCATAGACACGTGCAACTCCACTTCACTGTTGCTTCATAATGTATTCATAAACACAAGTGTATTCATAAACACTTGCCACGATCGCTGGGCACACGATCAACTACAGGCAATCACAAACAACTGGTTAAAATGACTTGCCACAGACTTTATCAGGTGGACGGCGCGTTCAAGCCCCAGTCTTCGACATTGGCGATCCCTGTCGCCTACAAAATCGCTATTAAACTGCTCCACCAGGCCTCTCTCATTCCTGACTCGAGCACTAAGTCGTCCCCAGGCTTCATATACGAACGCCTGACTTGTTCCTCCTTTTGACGGAGCACAAAATTAGAGGTTCTTCCTCTAATTTTGTGTCCCTCTGCCAGGGACACAAAGACGATGAAACCTCCTCCTACGACTTCTGTTGCTCGAGTAAGGTCAAGACCCCTGCCATGAGCCTCACACCTTATCAACAAACTCTCCACATCTCATGTCAAGTCATTTATTTACATATTTATCCTCTGCCCATGCTTTCAAACTATTCATCAATATTAGCCAAGTATTTAATATATATTCCCATGTCTATATTTCTTTGACCTCTCAGTCAAGTCAGGTTTGGTGAATAACTCTCACAAGGGTAGACTCGTTTTTCAGGCTACCAGGGGTCATAACACTAGTGATGGTCCTGGAAGATTATGGTGTGTGGTTAGTGACTAGTGATGGTCCTGGAAGGTTATGGTGTGTGGGGTTAGTGGCTGTCATGTTCATAGCAAATGGCATCATCCGTTTGTATGTGCTGCGTTTCATACACCAGCGGTATGTAAACAATAAAGAGCGTACAGGACGCCCGCCAAGCTTGGACACTTAGTCATGTAGCTTTATAAGTATTAAAGTCAGTAACCAAGCAATGGCTTTATATCAACCCTACAACCAAGACTTCCCAGCAACACATAACACCACACTGGCGACGAGGATGAACTGTGAACGCAGGTATTTGTTCAGCTCTAAACACAAGGAAGAAGCATACTGTCTCGCCCCGGAGGAGGAGGAGAAACCGTGCTGTCTGTGAGCACCAGACCAATGCTGTGTGCTGTCCAACGCTGTGTGCCAACCAATGCTGTATGCTACCAATACTGTGTGCCAACCAATGCTGTATGCTACCAATGCTGTGTACTGACCAATGCTGTGTGCTGACCAATGCTGTGCTAACTGAAGCTGTGTACTGAGGAAGCTATGTGATGACTGAAGCTGTGTGCTGAGGAATCTGCGATATCTGCCGATACTGTGTGCGAAGCGACGCTTTAATGCTTTTTACAGAACCCGATGTTTTGTGTACGAAACGATGCTCTGTGTTACACAATTCATCATGCTGTGTTGACGGTGCTGAAAACTCATTAAATAACATTGCTGACAACTGCTGTGCAGCTGTGAGTAGGAACAACACCACATGTACACAAGGCTAGGTAAGAGGTCAGTTGATGCTGTATCGTGCACTGTTGTGAACTTTTGCATTAAAATGCTTGTGTGCTTTAAAAAAATTAAAGTAATTACAGTGAATTCTTAACTAACATATACAGTGCAGAAAGTGTTTAGTATTCTGAGGAACATTTAAGTGATAAGTTTACATTTATACAATAAAAATGGCAAATATACCTTAGTTTCCTGCATTTGATCCTGACTGTGACCAGGCAAACCTGTCACAGAGGTGCACCAGATGGCTTAAAAGGTTTGAAAATTTGTTGATAGTTTCAGACATCCAAAGTGCTGAAATAGTATCATAAGGAAGTTGCAGATATCAAGAATGCTGTACCTCATTTAACATCCACTGAAGTACATAGTTTTCTGGGAATGGCAAACTATTTCATTCCAGATTTTGCTACCATTACGAAGCCTCTACGTGAGCTCCTGAAGAAAAATGCATCATGGTACTGGAGTGATATCGAGCAAAATGTATTTGATGCTGTGAAAGATGCACTAGTAGAAAATGCGACTGCTGCATACTTTGACCCATCAATGGACACTGAGCTAACTGTGGATGCTAGTCCTGCTGGTTTATGTGCTGTTTTAGCCCAACACAAACCAGGTCAACCAGATTCCAAAGTAGTAATTGCCTACGCCAGCCGTTCTCTCATAGATGTTGAGCAACGATACAGTCAGACAGAGAAGGAAGCTCTTGCTCCTGTATGGGGCTGTGAACACTTCAATGTGTATCTGCTTGGTGCACCCTTCACCACAATAGTTACTGACCACAAGCCGTTGGAGACCATCTTCAATAATCCCACGTCCAAACCACCAGCTCGCATTGAGAGATGGGCCTTTCGTCTGCAACCATACAACTTTACGGTGAAGTACAAGCCGGGTGCAGGCAATCCCGCTGATTACATTAGTCGACAGCCTGCCAACAGTTTCACCATCACCAAGCATCAGCAAGTTGCCGAGGAATATGTACACTCTGTAACCTGTGATGCTGTCCCTAAGGCTCTCACTCTTGATGAAATCCGTACTGCAACCCTAGAGGACCCAACTCTGCAAGCAACAGTGGATGAATTGACCAAGACAAGTTTCCACGCATCCCATCCTCAGGAGTTGACCAAGATGCATTCAAAGCACTTGAACGCATCCAGACAGAATTAAGTGTTACGCAACAACGCGACACCGTGCTGCGAGGTACTTGTATCGTCATTCCAGCTGTTCTCCAGCAACGTGCTCTGAAGCTTGTACATCAAGGACACCAAGGTCTTGTTAGGACCAAACAGCTGCCACGAGAAAAGGTGTGGTTTCCTGGCATTGATCGTCAAGCTAAGGACATGCATGATGCCTGTGTCCCTTGCCAAGCTGCAGTGGATACTTCAAGACCAACACCTCTACAACCTTCACCACTACCTGCTGCATTATGGATGGAAGTATCGATGGACTTCTGTGGACCGCTACCAACTGGAGAGTACTTGATGGTAGTCATTCACTCACGTTATTCAGAAGTAGAAATCATCACTTCCACATCTGCAAAGGCTGTTATCCCAAAACTGGACCAGATCTCTTCAAATTTTGGCATTCCTGAAGTTGTCAAGACGGACAATGGACTGCCATTCAATGGACAAGACTTCGTCAACTTTGCTGAGCATATCGGATTCAAACACCGCTGTGTGATGCCACTACATCCTCAAGCAAATGGAGAAGTCGAGAGATTCATGCAACCTCTCATGAAAGCGGTGCGCTGTGCTCATGCCGAAGGACGATCCTGGAAACAAGCTATGTATGCTTTTCTCAGGAACTACTGTGCAACACCGCATGGAACACTGGGCAAGTCGCCTGGCGAACTCTTATTTGGACGTCTAATGAGAATCACACTACCTGTCATGCCAGCTGAGGTAACGGATAAACGTCTCGCTCAGAAGGATGCACTAGCCAAGGGCAAAATGAAAATTGCTCATGATCAACGTGCAAAGGAGCAATTCATAAAGGTTGGAGACACTGTTCTAGTTAAAAAGAAAAAAGAGGGAAAGTTAGATATGCCGTATGATACAAAACCATATAAAGTGATTAGTGTAAAAGGAACTACGGTAACAGCGAGTAATAGAGATCATAGTATAACACGTAATATGGCTTATTTCAAAGTGATTCCAACTAGTGAAGAAAATGATGAAATGCAAAGTCATACAAACGATAAAGAAGAAATGAGTTATAACTCAACAAACAATTCATCAAGGGATATTCTTGTGTTTAAGGACTCTCGTCCAAAACGTCATGTTTAACGCCCTACACGATTTGATGATTAATTGTGTTCCTATGTAATGCAAAGTATTTACTTATAATTCTAAACTAAATTTAATATTGTTTGAATACTGCAGATATCTCATTCAATATTTTGTAACTTTGTTGTACAGGTTCTTTCATTTTTGTTTAACATTGCATATGTATTTTTAAATCTGATATCCAGTGTGGTAAAGATTAAGTTGTTTAAATTCTTTGTGTGCTTAATTAATGTTAAATGTATGCAACATCTTTTGATATGTTAATAACTTACTTTGTGTTAATAACTTTGCTTTGCGCTACAAGCATGGTCAACATCCTGTATTCATTCTTTTTAAGGAAAAGGAGGAATGTCATGTTCATAGCAAACGGCATCATCCGTTTGTATGCGCTGCGTTTCATACACCAGCGGTGTGTAAACAATAGAGAGCGTACAGGACGCCCGCCAAGCTTGGACACTGCTAGTCATGTATCTTTATAAGTATTAAAGTCAGTAACCAAGCAATGGCTTTATATCAATCCCACAACCAAGACTTCCCCAGCAACACACAACACCACACTGGCTAGTGATGGTCCTGGAAGGTTATAGTGTGTGGTTAGTGATCTCCTGGAAAGCTAGGATGGACAAGGAAGACAGTGCACCGGCCAGGACGGGATATAAACAGTGACGCGCTCTTCATCAACACACTCCACACTTATGTTTGGCTTTCATTCCCCGCCTCACTCCACGCCCTGTATCTTTACCTGGGGTGTCTTGCTCCTACACCCAGTGAGTTGCTGAGGTGTCCTGCTTCTACACCCAGTGTGTTGCAGGGGTGTCCTGCTTCTACACCCAGTGTGTTGCTGGGGTGTCCTGCTTCTACACCCAGTGTATTGCTGGGGTGTTCTGCTTCTACACCCTGTGTGTTGCTGGGGTGTCTTGCTTCTACACCCAGTGTGTTGCAGGGGTGTCCTGCTTCTACACCCAGTGTGTTGCTGGGGTGTCCTGCTTCTACACCCAGTGTATTGCTGGGGTGTTCTGCTTCTACACCCTGTGTGTTGCTGGGGTGTCTTGCTTCTACACCCAGTGTGTTGCTGGGGTGTCTTGCTTCTACACCTAGTGTGTTGCTGGGGTGTCCTGCTTCTACACCCAGTGTATTGCTGGGGTGTCCTGCTTCTACACCCTGTGTGTTGGTGGTGTGTCCTGCTTCTACACCCAGTGTGTTGCAGGGGTGTCCTACTTCTACACCCTGTGTGTTGCTGGGGTGTCCTGCTTCTACACACTGTGTGTTGCAGGGGTGTCCTGCTTATACACCCTGTGTATTGCTGGGGTGTCCTGCTTCTACACCCTGTGTGTTGCAGGGGTGTCCTGCTTCTACACCCAGTGTATTGCAGGGGTGTCCTGCTTCTACACCCTCTGTGTTGCTGGGGTGTCTTGCTTCTACACCCAGTGTGTTGCTGGGGTGTCCTGCTTCTACACCCAGTGTGTTGCTGGGGTGTCTTGCTTCTACAACTAGTGTGTTGCAGGGGTGTCTTGCTTCTACACCCTGTGTGTTGCTGGGGTGTAAGGCTTCTGTACCCTGTGTGTTGCTGGGGTGTCTTGCTTCTACACCCTGTGTGTGTTGCTGGGGTGTCTTGCTTCTACACCCTGTGTGTTGCTGGGGTGTCTTGCTTCTACACCCTGTGTGTTGCTGGGGTGTCTTGCTTCTACACCCTGTGTGTTGGTGGGGTGTCTTGCTTCTACACCCTGTATGTTGCTGGGGTGTCTTGCTTCTACACCCTGTGTGTTGCTGGGATGTCCTGCTTCTACACCCAGTGTGTTGCTGGGGTGTCCTGCTTCTACACCCAGTGTGTTGCTGGGGTGTCCTGCTTCTGTACCCAGTGTGTTGCTGGGGTGTCTTGCTTCTACACCCAGTGTATTGCTGGGGTGTCCTGCTTCTACACCCAGTGTGTTGCTGGGGTGTCCTGCTTCTGTACCCAGTGTGTTGCTGGGGTGTCTTGCTTCTACACCCAGTGTATTGCTGGGGTGTCCTGCTTCTACACCCAGTGTGTTGCAGGGGGTGTCCTGCTTCTACACCCTGTGTGTTGCTGGGGTGTCCTGCTTCTACACCCTGTGTGTTGCTGGGGGTGTCCTGCTTCTACACCCTGTGTGTTGCTGGGGTGTCTTGCTTCTACACTAGTGTGTTGCTGGGGTGTCCTTCTACACCCTGTGTGTTGCTGGGGTGTCCTGCTTCTACACCCTGTGTGTTGCTGGGGGTGTCCTGCTTCTACACCCTGTGTGTTGCTGGGGTGTCCTGCTTCTACACCCTGTGTGTTGCTGGGGGTGTCCTGCTTCTACACCCAGTGTGTTGCTGGGGTGTCTTGCTTCTACACCCTGTGTGTTGCTGGGGTGTCTTGCTTCTACACCCTGTGTGTTGCTGGGGTGTCTTGCTTCTACACCCTGTGTGTTGCTGGGGTGTCTTGCTTCTACACCCTGTGTGTTGCTGGGGTGTCTTGCTTCTACACCCAGTGTGTTGCTGGGGTGTCTTGCTTCTACACCCTGTGTGTTGCTGGGGTGTCTTGCTTCTACACCCTGTGTGTTGCTGGGGGTGTCTTGCTTCTACACCCAGTGTGTTGCTGGGGTGTCTTGCTTCTACACCCTGTGTGTTGCTGGGGTGTCTTGCTTCTACACCCTGTGTGTTGCTGGGGTGTCTTGCTTCTACACCCTGTGTGTTGCTGGGGTGTCTTGCTTCTACACCCTGTGTGTTGCTGGGGTGTCTTGCTTCTACACCCTGTGTGTTGCTGGGGTGTCTTGCTTCTACACCCTGTGTGTTGCTGCGGTGTCCTGCTTCTGTACCCTGTGTGTTGCTGGGGTGTCCTTCTGTACCCTGTGTGTTGCTGGTGTGTCTTGCTTCTACACCCAGTGTGTTGCTGGGGTGTCTTGCTTCTACACCCTGTGTGTTGCTGGGGTGTCTTGCTTCTACACTCTGTGTGTTGCTGGGGTGTGTCTTGCTTCTACTCCCTGTGTGTTGCTGGGGTGTCTTGCTTCTACACCCTGTGTGTTTCTAGGGTGTCTTGCTTCTACACCCTGTGTGTTGCTGGGGTGTCTTCTACACCCAGTGTGTTATAGGGATGTCTTGTTCTACACCCTGTGTATTGCTGGGGTGTCTTCTACACCCAATGTGTTACAGGGCTCTCTTGTTTCTACACCCAGTGTGTTGCTGGGGTGTCTTGTTTCTATCCCCTGTGTGTTGCTGGGGTGTCCTGCTTCTACACCCAGTATGTTGCTGGGGTGTCTTGCTTCTACACGCAGTATGTTGCTGGGGTGTCTTGTTTCTACACCCTGTGTGTTGCTGGGGTGTACTGCTTCTACACCCAGTATGTTGCTGGGGTGTCTTGTTTCTACATCCAGTGTGTTGCTGGGGTGTCCTGCTTCTACACCCAGTATGTTGCTGGGGTGTCTTGCTTCCACACCCTGTGTGTTGCTGGGGTGTCCTGCTTCTACACCCAGTGTGTTACTGGGGTGTGTTGCTTCTACACCCAGGGTGTGTTGCCTAGTACTGCAGGTGTGGCACATGACCTAGCTTCTGTAGCAGGTGTGGTACTTGACCTAATGTGAGCAGGGACTGGGCCACTACTGCTGGCGACCACCACACCTGTCAACCTGCTAGACCACTGACAACTGTCAATGTTTCCCGCCATAAAACAAATCGGTGAGTGTGGAATAAATGCTGCCACAAGAGGTTAGTTAAGGAGATGTGATAACTGGTGTTGACAGTCAGACCAGACAGTACCCAGCTCCTATCCCGTCATATATGAAAGTTTCAGGTCATCGACGCAGCAGGCCGGGAGTGTATAAATGTCAGGCAGCCATATTTACTCCGTAGTTCCACCGCTCGACACCAGAGGTCAGGGTTGTCTAGCATTTAAATGTCAGCCCATGGATTCTCTTATATTGATTTCACGGTTGTCTGCGTATTTGAAATTCTTAATAAAAATAATATATAAATTAATATGTCAAAATCTGTCATATAAAATATTAATAACGATAATGGAACATCAAACTTAAACAGAAGACACCGTCTCTACTAGCGCGGTAATGATCATTAGAAGACCAACTGCCACCTTGTCTAGTGTCTCTACTAACATCGAGGGTTCCAAACATGTCTCTGCTAACATCAAGGGTTCCAAACATGTCTCTCCTAACATCAAGGGTTCCAAACATGTCTCTGCTAACATCGAAGGTTCCAAACATGTCTCTGCTAACATCGAAGGTTCCAAACATGTCTCTGCTAACATCGAAGGTTCCAAACATGTCTCTGCTAACATCGAGGGTTCCAAACATGTCTCTGCTAACATCAAGGGTTCCAAACATGTCTCTGCTAACATCAAGGGTTCCAAACATGTCTCTGCTAACATCAAGGGTTCCAAACATGTCTCTGCTAACATCGAAGGTTCCAAACATGTCTCTGCTAACATCGAAGGTTCCAAACATGTCTCTGCTAACATCGAAGGTTCCAAACATGTCTCTGCTAACATCGAAGGTTCCAAACATGTCTCTGCTAACATCGAGGGTTCCAAACATGTCTCTGCTAACATCAAGGGTTCCAAACATGTCTCTGCTAACATCGAAGGTTCCAAACATGTCTCTGCTAACATCAAGGGTTCCAAACATGTCTCTGCTAACATCGAAGGTTCCAAACATGTCTCTGCTAACATCGAGGGTTCCAAACATGTCTCTGCTAACATCGAGGGTTCCAAACATGTCTCTGCTAACATTAAGTGTTCCAAACATGTCTCTGCTAACATCGAGTGTTCCAAACAAACATCAGGACCTACACAATACCTATCCAAGCTGAGACAGTGGTTGCTATGGAGACCTTCCTCGATGACTTGGTCCTCCCTAACTCTGGACGAGCACCTGGATGCTGTGGATGACACAGGTAACACAGGCACTCTGGCACAAGTGAAGGTGCTGTAGTAATTACTTTATCTGCGTTCATAATACACCTTCTTTAGACTATGGTCAAAAGGAATCGAGTTAACTTGACGCATGCAAATGTCCTCAATGGCCAAGCAGAGTACTAGTCTTGCCTTTCTCTGACTACTATATCTCACTGGTCATCTAGATGAGCTTCTATATCAAAATCTATGTCAAGACTTAATTTAACGATTTCCTAGCTATCATAAGAAATCGTCAAACTAAAATTAATTCTTCGATAATTTATGTCACTAACATTTTGGAAATTAGAATATTTTTACTTTGAAACTTTAGAGTAAGCTGATTGGGTCCGTTTTCAACAAACAAATAAAATAATTCTGGACTAGTTGCAATATTGAGATTTTCATAGACGTTAAAACATGTCATAATTTAAACTAGCATTTTAAAATGAATACTGGTAATTGTATTTTATATAAACTGAAAATAGTGCTTTGTTGTCATACGGTATTGTACTGGATATTATTAATATATTTAGAATATAACCAGTTACAGAAATTACGAAATTTAAGCAGAACGCATATTTTTTTTTAGAAAGAAGTGACTGCAAGACCAAACTCTCAAGGTCTGGATGTTCCAGGCCATGATACTAGACCACACTGTAAGTGTTCCAGGCCATGATACTAGACCACACCTGTAAGTGTTCCAGGCCATGATACTAGACCACACTGTAAGTGTTCCAGGCCATGATACTAGAGCACACCTGTAAGTGTTCCAGGCCATGATACTAGACCACACTGTAAGTGTTCCAGGCCATGATACTAGACCACACTGTAAGTGTTCCAGGCCATGATACTAGACCACACTGTAAGTGTTCCAGGCCATGATACTAGAGGACACTGTAAGTGTTCCAGGCCATGATACTAGAGCACACCTGTAAGTGTTCCAGGCCATGATACTAGACCACACTGTAAGTGTTCCAGGCCATGATACTAGACCACACTGTAAGTGTTCCAGGCCATGATACTAGAGCACACCTGTAAGTGTTCCAGGCCATGATACTAGACCACACTGTAAGTGTTCCAGGCCATGATACTAGAGCACACCTGTAAGTGTTCCAGGCCATGATACTAGACCACACTGTAAGTGTTCCAGGCCATGATACTAGAGGACACTGTAAGTGTTCCAGGCCATGATACTAGACCACACTGTAAGTGTTCCAGGCCATGATACTAGAGCACACCTGTAAGTGTTCCAGGCCATGATACTAGACCACACTGTAAGTGTTCCAGGCCATGATACTAGACCACACTGTAAGTGTTCCAGGCCATGATACTAGACCACACTGTAAGTGTTCCAGGCCATGATACTAGACCACACTGTAAGTGTTCCAGGCCATGATACTAGACCACACTGTAAGTGTTCCAGGCCATGATACTAGAGCACACCTGTAAGTGTTCCAGGCCATGATACTAGACCACACTGTAAGTGTTCCAGGCCATGATACTAGAGGACACTGTAAGTGTTCCAGGCCATGATACTAGACCACACTGTAAGTGTTCCAGGCCATGATACTAGACCACACCTGTAAGTGTTCCAGGCCATGATACTAGACCACACTGTAAGTGTTCCAGGCCATGATACTAGACCACACTGTAAGTGTTCCAGGCCATGATACTAGACCACACTGTAAGTGTTCCAGGCCATGATACTAGAGCACACCTGTAAGTGTTCCAGGCCATGATACTAGACCACACTGTAAGTGTTCCAGGCCATGATACTAGAGCACACCTGTAAGTGTTCCAGGCCATGATACTAGAGGACACTGTAAGTGTTCCAGGCCATGATACTAGAGGACACTGTAAGTGTTCCAGGCCATGATACTAGACCACACTGTAAGTGTTCCAGGCCATGATACTAGAGCACACTGTAAGTGTTCCAGGCCATGATACTAGAGCACACTGTAAGTGTTCCAGGCCATGATACTAGAGCACACCTGTAAGTGTTCCAGGCCATGATACTAGAGGACACTGTAAGTGTTCCAGGCCATGA
Source organism: Procambarus virginalis (assembly GCA_020271785.1). Classification (NCBI taxonomy): domain Eukaryota; kingdom Metazoa; phylum Arthropoda; class Malacostraca; order Decapoda; family Cambaridae; genus Procambarus; species Procambarus virginalis. Next base: position 26,799,285 of record WNGS01165339.1, on the reverse strand, counting down.
TACTAGAGCACACCTGTAAGTGTTCCAGGCCATGATACTAGAGCACACTGTAAGTGTTCCAGGCCATGATACTAGAGCACACTGTAAGTGTTCCAGGCCATGATACTAGACCACACTGTAAGTGTTCCAGGCCATGATACTAGAGGACACTGTAAGTGTTCCAGGCCATGATACTAGAGCACACCTGTAAGTGTTCCAGGCCATGATACTAGAGCACACCTGTAAGTGTTCCAGGCCATGATACTAGAGCACACTGTAAGTGTTCCAGGCCATGATACTAGAGGACACTGTAAGTGTTCCAGGCCATGATACTAGAGCACACCTGTAAGTGTTCCAGGCCATGATACTAGAGGACACTGTAAGTGTTCCAGGCCATGATACTAGACCACACTGTAAGTGTTCCAGGCCATGATACTAGACCACACTGTAAGTGTTCCAGGCCATGATACTAGAGCACACTGTAAGTGTTCCAGGCCATGATACTAGAGGACACTGTAAGTGTTCCAGGCCATGATACTAGAGGACACTGTAAGTGTTCCAGGCCATGATACTAGAGCACACCTGTAAGTGTTCCAGGCCATGATACTAGAGCACACCTGTAAGTGTTCCAGGCCATGATACTAGAGCACACCTTAAGTGATCCAGGCCATGATACTAGAAGACACTGTAAGTGTTCCAGGCCATGATACTACCTTACCTTGAGGTTACCTTGAGGTGCTTCCGGGGCTCAGCGTCCCCGCGGCCCGGTCGTCGACCAGGCCTCCTGGTTGCTGGACTGATCAACCAGGCTGTTAGACGCGGCCGCTCGCAGCCTGACGTATGACTCACAGCCTGGTTGATCAGGTATCCTTTGGAGGTGCTTATCCAGTTCTCTCTTGAACACTGTGAGGGGTTTGCCAGTTATGTCCCTTATGTGTAGCGGGAGCGTGTTGAACAGTCTCGGGCCTCTGATGTTGATAGAGTTCTCTCTCAGAGTACCTGTTGCACCTCTGCTTTTCAACGGGGGTATTCTGCACATCCTGCCATGTCTTCTGGTCTCATGTGATGTTATTTCTGTGTGCAGGTTTGGGACCAGCCCCTCAATATTTTCCACGTGTAAATTATTATGTATCTCTCCCGCCTGCGCTCAAGGGAGTACAGATTTAGGCTCTTTAGTCGGTCCCAGTAATTTAGATGTTTTACTGAGTGGATTCTAGCAGTAAAGGATCTCTGCACGCTCTCCAGGTCAGCAATTTCTCCAGCTGTGAAAGGGGCTGTCATTGTGCAGCAGTACTCCACTCTAGAGAGCACAAGCGTTTTGAAAAGTATCATCATCGGTATAGCATCTCTAGTGTGAAAAGTTCTTGTTATCCAACCTGTCATTTTTCTTGCAGTTGTGACGGCTACTTTATTGTGTTCTTTAAAGGTAAGGTCTTCCGACATGAGTACACCCAGATCCTTTACATTGCCTTTACGTTCTATGTTATGATTTGCCTGAGTTTTGTACGTGGTTTCCGTTTTTATATTTTCATTTTTTCCGTAGCGCATGAGCTGGAACTTGTCTTCGTTAAACACCATATTATTTTCTGTAGCCCATAGAAAGACCTGATCTACATCTGATTGGAGGTTTGCCGTGTCCTCTATGTTGCCTACTCTCATGAAGATCCTAGTGTCATCTGCAAAGGATGATACAGTGCTATAGGTTGTGTTCTTGTCTATGTCCGATATAAGGATGAGAAAAAGTACTGGAGCAAGCACAGTACCCTGGGGGACTGAACTCTTCACGGTTGATGGGCTGGTTTTTATTTTGTTGACTATTACACATTGGGTTCTGTTAGTCAGGAAATTGTAGATCCATCTGCCTACTGGTGGTGTTCGTGGTGTGGCACCACGAACACCTTTTGAACACCTTTCAACGGTGTTCGAATACAGAATGAACACAAACGTCGACTCAGCTTGTTTATTACTTAAATTTATCTAAATCTATAATGTTATTAAAACCCATCTCCTACATTTCTAACACCGACCACCACCACTACCACCATCCCTACCACCCATCAATACCACCACCACTACCACCATCNAATAATATAATAATAATAATAATAATAATAATAATAATAATAATAATAAAACTTAATGCAAAAGCACATACATATGATACAGCGACATGACAGTGGAGAATTCATAGGTAAGAGAAATTACATATATAAACCCAGCATTGAATGTAATGAAATGCCTCTTTCTGGTAGATCCTCGGTGCTCCTGTAGCTATCTCGCTGAGATTGCTCCATTCTACTTGTCACATCAGTTTTATGACTTCATTTGCCTACAAGGGACCAGAAACTGGCCCCCCCTATTGAGGCACAGAAAACAAATGACATTTCAACATTTCACTGGGAAAGCATTCATAATGTCAGAGAAGCTTTACAGACAAATGCTGGGTTCACAAGACTCAAAGCCACAAAACTGCCAAACAACTCCCCCCAAACAATTAAAATAAACAAAAGAATATGCCTAAACTAGCTAGAACATAAAGCTGTAGTACTAAATCCCACCACCAGGCAGCCCAGAGCTCAGTTCAGTGTAAGCTATTAATTCAGTTCTGGAGCAGATAAAGAGCTACAATGAACCAACGAACAAAGAGGGGAGGGAGACAGGAAGCCATGTGGGTGCTACTAGAAAAAGGTGTTTTGATTACATTCAATGCTTGGTTTCTGGAGGAGTATGCTACAGGGTTGACAAGGCACCAGCAGAGTAATTTACCAAAACTGACCTGAGGGCTACTAAAACTCTAGAGGCCTCAATGAGGACAGGTGGGCCAGCAGCTTGTCAAATGTTATGGAGAAGTGTCATTTATCCAGATGATCTTTTCAGCTGGATTTTAAAATTTAACAGTTTTTGGCATTTATGGCTTAGGTGGGTAGATGGTTCCATGGGTTTATAACCCTGTGGGTGAAATAGCTTCGCCTGTTCTTAGTCGTACTGAGGTAATCAAACGCTTTGTCAGACTTGTGGCATATTTGTGCTGACTTGTGCTTCAAACTCACACAGTATCTAGTACTACCCACTTCCACAATATTAGTATTTAAGAAGATTTAGAGGATTAGATGACAGTAAAATAACTTCACTAGTGTAATCACCTCTGTCAACTTGTAACGTAGTTATATGTTAACTACATCTCATCTCTACCCAATTTCATCCTCATAGTTTCCTACCTAGTGCTTCAAACTCATACTGTATCTTGTGCTACGACCTCCCCCAATATTTATGCCTAAGACATGCAACTTCACAATTGTAATCACTGCTATCAACTTATACTTGTTATCTTTAACACAAATTTTGCTACAATGAATCTATTATAATATTCAACTTATGCTACAATGTACCTATTATAATTCAAATTTTACTACAATGTACCTATTAATATTATTCAATTTTGCTACAATTATCTATTTATACTTGCCTGTTAGATTAACCCTTAACATGCTCGGGGTCTAATATCCTGCTATCCGCACAGGCGCATGTCATTTTGAAAAAAAAAAATTATTTTTTCTTCCTAACCTGTTAATTTGTGTTCACTGATCACGGGAAAAATAAAAAAAATCGTAAGTGCCATATATTGCCCGCTATAGGGCGGGGAAGTCTGGCAAATTATAGGCGCTGACTCAGCATGCGTCCCAGGCGGTCTGTTGCTCGCCAGCTGTCAGGCCAGAGTTGCCACAAAGAGATAATTACCTAATTATTTCAATGTCTCTGATTGATGTTTCATAGTTTTTTTGCTGTAATATTATTCAATAGTGTGTAGTTTGATATATTTATAAATAAAATGAGTGAATCATTGCTGTACTCAAAAATATGGTGTGCATATTGTTGATTCAGTTATGTTCATCAATCAGTGAACAAATACTTTGTCGGTTATTACACTATAAGCACAGGTTATATATAAGTATCTGCATGTTTTGTTCACTATAACGAACCACTAAGTAGCTATTATGAGTCAAAAAGTAACGAGGAGTGACCGCCGTGTACCAGCCAGCCACTCCCGCCCTCCCTCCAGTCATCTGACTCGCCCACATTCTCCTCCCACAATACTGTTTTTGCTATAATTCACTATATACAGATGGTATATATAAGTATCTACATGTTTTGTTCACCATAACTGTACATCTAAGCTTGTATGGTGAGTAAATGCACAAAGACATAGGACCTAACACAGTCAGCTGATGGCTGCCTCCCTCAAGGCCACACACACTAATATTTCTCCTCCAACAATACTGTGTGATGTTATTACGCTATATACACACATTATAAATAAATATCTACCTGTTTTATTCACCATACTTGTACAAATAAACTGGTATGGTGCCCAAAGACGATCGTGGTATCCAGTAAACAACACCGTCGTCTGCCCTCACCAAAATGGCGGCTCCAAACCTTCTCTTGCTGTTTATACCCTCTATACACACGTTATATATAAGTATCTACATTTGTGTTCACTATAGCGAACCACTAAGCTGGTATGCTGAGTGCAGTCAATAAAAGGTGGCCACACACAGTCAGAAAACATCGCCACCACCCTCCCTCCCACAGCATTACTCCTCCCTCCATGGCGCACAGCGCTAAATATCATCGCAATCCTGCTATTATCAGAACCCTGGTCACTTTTATCACAGTCAGGGGTCCTCTGTAATAATATCATCGCTACATAATAGCATGAACAAGTATTTTTTGGCATTTTTAGGCGATGCTGTGGTCACAAGCTGAACAGCAGTGCTGTGAGCTCAGGCTGAGTGCGTCAGGCTTGGTAGCTTACGCGATACTGAGGCCCCTAACACCCGGGAGTTTGGCCCACGATTTTTTTTAAAAATGGCGTCTGTTTACAAGAGCCCTGATGAAGGTGTGGTGAACCCCGTGTATCCGCGGGCCGTTTAAATCTTGCGTAGTACTCCAACACATCATATGACGTGAAGAGCAGTTGACTGGTAAAACGCCTAGCACGTCATATGATGTGATGCGCACTTTAAGGGTTAAGGACTTGCCCGAAACATTATGCCTGTTAGTGGCTATGTAAGAATGTTAAAATACCAATCTTATGTACTCTCACAAACCCACTGTACCTTCTTGTGAGTTAGTTTAGTTCATTTATTATGCACCCCATACCCATCTTGTGGGAGGTACTGGAAAGGGCATACAATCATATAATTAGTAGATTGTAGGATTGAATCCCACAATCTACTATGCAAGTTACAATCTTGATGAGCTAGTTACAAAATTAAATGCACATCATCACATCAACATTAGGCTCGAGATCGAGCACAAGTACAGTTTCTAAATTATACAACTGACATATATGGAGAGCTAGTATCACAATTGATAAGTATATCCTGCACACCGCCCCCCATCCAGTGGGCAGCGGTGGATAGGTTACAATCACTCACTCACTACCTACAGTTAGTAAACTGGGGATATTTTGCTAAAATTTCTGGTAGCAGATAATTTTTAATTAAATATTTACACATCTCTGGAACATTTGTTATAGAGTTGTCTCTGAATTCACGTATCTTTTCGCACTCCATCACATAGTGACGGAAGGTGCGCAAATAATTTTGTTGACAGTTTACATTTGGTCAGGTCTACATCACCTGATAATGAAAATTCTCAGAGATACTTATAGCAGAGTCTAAGCTAAGCAGTGGTAACGTCTAGAAGTCTGCTGATTTTATTGGATGATCTATAGATGTGTGGCTCTTCTTGCATAATAGTATGATGATAGAAGGAATTACTGGTGTCAATTTCATTCTGCCTGAGATCTACAAGATTTTGTTGACTTTCTTGGTGTACTATTGCTCTCAGACTGCTTATTGACAATCCAATGTTATACTCAATTTATCCTTTAATTAAAAGCAGATTCTTTGGCTAACTCACCAGCTCTCATTATGCATTCGGAGGCCAACATGAGATGGAATCCACATAATAAAAGTATTATTATTAATCAATAATTACAGCAGTTACATCCCACAATAATACCATGCCATATAATATACAATACATATATACAGTTTAAGCACTTTCTATTCACTATAACAATAAGCAAATTGCATAATCAACTAAAGCTAAATCAACAGAAAATAAGAGAGTACATGTTGTTGTTGTTGATTTAGGGGTGAGAATGATAAAGGGGTTGAATGCGCCCTGCCATACCCATGAAGGGTGAATCGCAAAGCCAAATGGTGAAATGACTGTTGCCTATCAGCGGAAATTAATTTGCCTCGCGGCCAATAAAAGCAGATGATTGGGGAGCCCCCAAGAGTCCCTCAGGGTGACGAGCACCACCCCACAAAGAGAACACTGGATAGCAAAACCAAAAAAAACTAAAAATGGAAAAAGTCATCCAGTGCTCTCCGGCAGAGCAGAAGCCAGCTGCCCACCATGGCTGAGGGCACATCAGGTGCCCACCAAGACACACCAAGTCCCGGCACCTCTCAGCCAAGTCGGCGCCAAACACTGTCACCCCGCCGGGAATACCAGCCAGAAAACGTTTGAAATCTATCAACTTTCACCCGAAACCCTGTATTCACCTAGTTGTGCTTGTGGGGGTTGAGCTCTGCTCTTTTGGCCCGCCTCTTAACACTTTGGCGTACCCAGCGCGCCACCCCTCAACTGTGCGATTTGGGTCCCAGAGATTCACGGGAGTGCGCGTTATTCTGAAAAGTGTATACTCTCTTCAACTTTGTCACCTTAATTCTCATCCTACAAGATTAAATTTGATATCATTGTGTTCGCAATAGAATTCTCTACAGCACTTAATGCATATAAACTCCAAAAGCCCGGCTAATTACCCACAGCAAACAGAGAAAATGCGAACGAGTTACCCAGGAGCGCGCACAAGCGATAAAATGTGTTCACTCTTTTCACTCTGGTCACCTCAATTTTCGTCCTAGGTCTTTCATTTTGATATCAATGGGTTCGCAATAGAATTCTCTAGAGGAACATTAGCATATAAAATAAAAAAACCTGGTCATGCTACAACCGCCGACGAGTTGAAGACGGGCCACGCGTTAGCTGCAAGTGAGCGCCCAGACGCCTTCCAGCTACACTCCCAATTCCTGCCCACAAATGTTTAGTATTATTGTGTTGAACACGACATAGGCGTGTAGGGAAGACATAGGCACACATTTTAAAACCAGTCCCCGAAAAATTGGATAAAAACCTGATTTTTGGCGATTATTTTAGTGGATGACGCAATGCTGCGTCATCCCCGAGATTACCGACAGTAAACGGATGACGCAGTGATCCGGGCATGACGCAATGCTGCGTCATGCTCGGACTAAGTGTTAACTGTTACTAACTACTTTTTTTCCCCCACACCACACACACACACACACACATCCCAGGAAGCAGCCCGTGACAGCTGACTAACTCCCAGGTACCTATTTACTGCTAGGTAACAAGGGCATTAGGGTGAAAGAAACTCTGCCCATTGTTTCTCGCCGGCACCCAGGATCGAACCTGGGACCACAGGATCACGCGTCCAGCGTGCTGTCCGCTCAACCACCGGCCTCGTATTATTGTGCGTACTAGTGGCTTTAGGTATTGTATGTACTAGCTCTATCTATAAATCCAACTTTATGTTTGTAATTACCTAAGTGTAGTTACAGGATGAGAGCTACGCTCGTGGTGTCCCGTCTTCCCAGCACTCTTTTGTCATATAACGCTTTGAAACTACTTAGGGTCTTGGCCTCCACCACCTTCTCACCTAACTTGTTCCAACCGTCTACCACTGTTTGCGAAAGTGAATTTTCTTATATTTCTTCAGCATCTGTGTTTAGCTAGTTTATATCTATGACCTCTTGTTCTTAAAGTTCCAGGTCTCAGGAAATCTTCCCTATCGATTTTATTAATTCCTGTTACTATTTTGTACGTAGTGAACATATCACCTCTTTTTCTTGTCTTCTAGTTTTGGCATATTTAATGCCTCAAACCTCTCCTTGTAGCTCTTGCCCTTCAGTTCTGGGAGCCACTTAGTAGCATGTCTTTGCACCTTTTCCAGTTTGTTGATGTGCTTCTTAAGATATGGGCATCACACAACAGCTGCATATTCTAGCTTTGGCCTAACAAAAGTCGTGAACAATTTCTTTAGTATATCGCCATCCATGTATTTAAAAGCAATTCTGAAGTTAGAAAGCGTGGCATAGGCTCCTCGCACAATATTCTTTACTCAGATGATAGTTTTCAATCTAGAACCACCCCTAGATCTCTTTCTTTATCAGAATTCTTTAAAGATTTCTCACATAATATATAGGTTGTGTGGGGTCTATGTTCTCCTTGTAACTCATCTTCTATGTGTGTACTTTTACTTGAACAAAAAATTTAATTTAATTTAATTTAAAAAAATAAAATAAAAAAAATAAATGTTTATTCAGGTAAGGTACATACATACAAGAGATTTTACAAAAATAGATAGATTTATAGATAGAGCTAGTACATACAATGCCTAAAGCCACTATTACGCAAAGCGTTTCGGGCAGGAAAAACATTAATGACTAAAACATAATACTAATTGAGTATAAAGAATAAAATGTGTTGAGAACAAATAAAAATAAAAATAAAAAAGGGGGGGAACATGACTGAAAAAGCAGCACAAATACAATTAGGTCAACAAACAGTGTTGTTAAAAAAACAGACATGGGTTGACAATAGAGGGGTAAGGTAGGTTACAGGGAATTTATTAAGTAGTGCTCCGTTTTTATCTTAAACTGGTTGAGAGAAGTACAGTCTTTAACATGGTTGGGAAGGTCATTCCACATTCTGGGTCCCTTGATTTGTAGAGCATTTCTAGTTTAAGTCGTACTCTAGGAATATCAAAACTGTATTTATTTCTGGTGTGGTGCTCATGGGTTCTGTTACAACCTTCAATGAAGCTTTTGAGGTCAGGATTGTCATTACAGTTCAGCGTTTTATATATGTATAATACACATGAGAGAATGTGCAGTGACTTAATGTCTAACATATTCAAGAGATTTGAGTAGGGGTACCGAGTGATGTCTGGGGCCAGAGTTGGATATTGTCCTAATAGCAGCTTTGTGTTGAGTAAGTAGATCTGATCTTAGAAAGAATGCCAACAGTTTTTGAAACTTTTTTTGATATATTTAGAATGTGTCCCTGGAAATTCAGCTTGTGGTCAATGAGAATGCCAATTTAATTTAATTTAATTTAACTTATCCTGTGACCCAAGGTGATATGTGCGCCAGGCGTCTTAACAATCCGGGACCGTTGAATAAAAGTGCCAACCAGACAGAGATGTCCAGACGTTGTTAAGGTTGAAGGAGAGTACACTACACCGACCTGTAAACATGCGAGTCACAGCTGATCTGCCACTTACCACAACAATAACAGTCAAGCGAGAGCCCATCATGCACAACAATAACGCCAGCCAGGTACTTGAATTTACCTGAGGGACACTAACACTAGTGGCCTTGACGAGGACAGAGAGCCGGTGGCTTGTCAAAGATCCCGCCTTTTGCCTTGATGATTTTTTCCAGTTGGACTTTTAAAGTTAACAGAGTTTTGACAGCGACGGCTTTGGCGGGTAGGCGGTTCCATGGGTTAAAGCCGCAACTTCTTCGAAGGGAACTTCGTAAATGCACACTAATCTTCTTGTTTGAGGAGCTGTTCACTTGAGACAGTTAAGCAAGTCCCAGCTGTGTCTGGGTACAAGTGACAGGATGAACAACCCAGCGGGTTTTCTTCCTATTGGGGAGTGTTGTACATGCTGCTATGGCGGTGTGTCCACTCACAAGATGAGTGGCGCTGCCCAATAAACTCGCCCCTCGGGGCAAAATTTAAATTTAAAAATTTACTAGAAAGTGAAGAGACGACGACGTTTTGGTCGTCCGTCCTGGACCATTATCAAGTCGATTCACAATCGACTTAAATTAATGGTCCAGGATGGACCGTCGTTGTTTCTTCACTTTCCAGTGTGTGGTTTAGTCAACATTTCTCAGCCGCACTTTCCTGCACCGTGGGAGATTACACCCTTTCCAATTTTAATCCCTCCCTTTCCACCCAAGAAACAAGTTAGAGATCATCGTCTTTGTCATCGTCATGTCATCGTCGTTATCATCGTCTTGAGGCAAAGCTCAACGCCTTAAGCCATATTGATGCTCTCTCCACAGAGCATTCTCTCTCTCAAATCATATACACTGATGGTTCCCTACACCGCACCACGGGTGCAGCTGGAAGTGCAGTTGTCCTGACAATGAGCGATGGCTTATATTTTGAGTGGGGAGTACGTATAAACAACTGGGCCTCTACACTTCAGACCGAACTATTTACCTTGTTCCTTGCACTGAAATGTGTGTATGTTCAAATCCACAAGGGCAGTGACGAGGATTCGAACCTACGTCCGAGAGCATCCCGGACGCTGCCTTAATCGACTGAGCTATGTGTACAAGTGTGTGTGAAATGTATGTGTGAAATGTGTACAAGTCTCCAAACTTGATACATTAATTGTAAGTGACTCTTTATCATCCTTAATGCTTTCAACTCTTTAAGACATAACTGTAATATGCTCGTGTCCGAAGCTAAACACAAATAAAACACAATTATTAATGATGGTAACAGATTGATCTCCATCTTTCATGTGGTCTCCATCTCATGTTGTCCTCCGAATGTATGATAGAGCTGATAAGTTAGCCAAAGAATCTGCCTTTAAAGGAAACTTTGAGAGTAACCTTTTTATTTATTTTTATTTATTTATATATATATACAAGAAGGTACATTGGGTTTGTGAGAATACATTGAATTGATTGTCAATGAGCAGTCTGAGAGTAGTAGTACACCAAGAACTTCAACAAAACCTTGTACTCACCTAATTGTGCTTGCGGGGGTTGATCTTTGGCTATTTGGTTCCGCCTCTCAACTGTCAATCAACTGGTGTACAGATTCATGAGCCTACTGGGCTCTATCATATCTACAATTCAAACTGTGTATGGAGTCAGCCTCCACCACATCACTTCCTAATGCATTCCATTTATTAACTACTCTGACACTGAAAAAATTCTTTCTAACGTCTCTGTCGCTCATCTGGGTACTAAGTTTCCACCTGTGTCCCCTTGTTCGTGTCCCACCCGTGCTGAAGAGCTTGTCTTTGTCCACCCTGTCAATTCCCCTGAGAATTTTGTAGGTGGTTATCATGTCTCTTCTTACTCTTCTGTTTTCCAGGGATGTGAGGTTCAGCTCCATTAGCCTTTCCTCGTAGCTCATTCCTCTCAGTTTCGGGACGAGCCTGGTGGCATACCGCTGGATCTTCTCTAACTAAGTGGTATACAGGGTCCTGAACGATTCCTTACACAAGTTTCTAAAGGCAGTTCTTATGTTGGCCAGTCTAGCATATGCCGCTGATGATATTCTTTTGGTGTGGGCCTCTGGGGACAGGTTCGGTGTGATATCGACCCCCAGATCTTTCTCTCTATTTGACTCTTGTAGATCTGAGACAAAGTGAAATCGACACCAGTAATTCCATCTATCATCATACTATCATGCAAGAGGAGCCACACATCTATGGATCATCCAATAAAATCAACAGACTTCTAGATGTTACTGCTGCTCGGCTTAGACTCGGTTACAAGTATCTCTGGGAATTCTCATTATCTGCCGATGTAGACCTGACCAAATGTAACCTGTGTCAACAAAATTATTCGCCCACCCTCCGTCATTATGTGATGGAGTGCGAAAAGATACGTGAATTCAGAGACAATTGTATAACCAATGTTCCAGCAATGTGTAAATATTTAATTCAAAATGATCTGCTACCAGAAATTTTAGCTAAATATCCCCAGTTTGCAAATTGTAGGTAGTAACTGAGTGATTGTAACCTATCCACCGCTGCCCACTGGGTGGGGGGCGGTGTGCAGGACAAACATATAAATTGTGACACTAGCTCTCCACATATGTCAGTTGCTTAATTTAAAAACTGTACTCTTGGTCGATCTCGAACTCATTTATGATGTGACGACTTATATTGAATTTTGTAACTAGCTCATCAAGATTGTAACTTGGTTAGCTAAATGAATTGTGGGATTCAGATTGATTGATTGATGAAGATTAAGCCACCCAAAAGGTGGCACGGGCATGAATAGCCCGTAAGTGGTGGCCCTTTTGAGCCATTACCAGTATCAAGAGCTGATACTGGAGATTTGTGGAGGTGCAACTGCACCCTGCGTGACGGGAGATGTCTCCCCTGTGGAATTCAGTCCCTGAGCCCATTATGTGCTTCTGTAACCCTTTCCACTACCGCCCACAATTTGGGTATGGGGCGCATAATAAATGAACTAAACTAAAAAAAAAACTTGCATAGCCACTAACACGTATAGCGTTTCGGACAGGTCCTTAATCTAACATATAATTAATTACCTCATCTCCATAGTTCCCTACTTTCTTACAATGACCTGTTATAATTTTTCTATTTTGATACAATCTATATGCTCCAGCAGGAAAGTTAAATTATATTGATCTTTCGGTCTGCGCTCAAGCAGAGCTCACTATCATTCTTGGTGACTACAATGCTAGACACAAGGACATTGGTGGCGCTCGCTTCAGTAACGGGAATGGGAATCATGTTGTTGTTATAGATTCAGCTACTCGGAACAAGTTCCAAGTAGCACGGGCTATGGTGAGCCCGTAACTTACCTGGCACAGGAGCGGGGCAAGAAGCACGGGCTATGGTTAGCCTCGTGGACAGGAGATGTCTCCCGTCAATGGGAATCAACTTCTGTCGCTACTAAATAGTCACGAAGATATGGAGATTATGGGTGACCTTGAACCTGTAGCGAGTAAACCTATGCTCGCTCCATTATCTCATCATCTTAATGGCATAGCTAATCACACAAGCTATAATCCTATCCCTATTTACAGGTAACGGGTTTTCCACCCTCCTATCTTACTGTGAGGTGTAGTAACCGTATATAAGCCAGCGATTTGAGAATAGCAAACCAGTACAATCTCCAGTCAAGAATGTAGTACTCGGGGTAGGCAGTTCTAATCGACCCAAGACGCTACAGCTTCGACACAGAGCAGACAGCAGACTATGACCTCATCCAGCTACAACGCTCTCCCACAGAGAGCTCCACGACTCCGGCCACACTCAGCTCTCTGCTCTGCTCCAGGCTTCGTCTCAACGTCTACGACACTGCTGTATCCTGGACTACTAAATAAATATGAAACTCACTAAACACTGTGTATCTAATCTACCCAACAACGTAACATAAACGTACGTTACAAACCCATGCATATTTGTGAAGGCATTCTAGACCTCTGTGTTTAGACCGAAAGCATCTATGGTATACCTACACCATGTTGCAGAGAGTCAAGGTTCGCCTCCGAGAGGACCTCATTCTCACTACGGCTGAGGTCTTAGAAAAGGTCTCTACCATCGGAAATGTCTCACTGGCTGACATCGTGGAGACCAGAGAAAGTGTTCATCTTCTCTTCTCCAGCGACAATGACCTGGAGAAACTATTCGCCGCCTCCACCACGACCACCCTGCTAGACGCCGGTCCCACCCTCACTCCTCCTAGATGCTACCTGGCGGACAGGACTGTGTTTGCCAGACACATCAGCGCGTGGATCTCCGACCGCAGCGATGACGAAATCCTTGCCAGCATCAATTCCCTGAACCCGACGCTGACCGCGGTAGTGGCCAAGATCAGTACCAACTCCAACAACACCCGCAGACCCACACTGAAAGTGACCTTCAGCACGGTCATCGCAGCGACCCACGCCAAAGAACATTGCCTTAAGAGCGCCGGAATTACGATTTCACCTGCCCACATGACCAAGAATCGATACACGGAGCTCCGCCAGTGTTTCAAGTGCTACCGGTACTCACACTACACCAGTAAGTGCACTGAGCAAGTGCAGAAATGCAGTATCTGCGCCCAGGAGCATCACTACACAGCCTGCACATCATCCCACCGACGCTGCAATTTCCCGTACACTGCAGTTTCACATGACTGTCTCCACCGGCAGGAAGAATAAAAAAATGATGGCAAGCACCACCTCAACTCGGCTTGCCAACTCGCCTACCACCGCTTTCCCGACCTTACCCGAGAACACTGGGGAAACTGCTGTTACCTCACCACTGCTTGGTCCATCACCTTCCAGCTCACCTCCGCAGCCCTCACAACCACGACCCAAGCCTGCAGTTACCAAGAACAACACCCTCCTACCAGTACTTCTACACCTTACCGACAATTGGCGGGCAAATACGTCAACTTATACGTCCACACCATCAACAGCTGCTCACCGCAATTCTTCCGACGGTGACGGTACCAGGCGACCTTCTCCCAGCTCCTCCACCTGCGGCCGCCCGGCGTCCGACCCCGCAACAGCCCCACAACCAGTCCGGTAACAGACGGTTGTGGGGCCTGTCGCCGTCGTCTTTAGATGTGGTGTCTACCCTGGCTGCCCCAGCCAGCGAAGACACCACATCTAAACACGACGACGGAACATCCGAAATTCCCACAACCAACACCAAGATGCTCTCCAGAGTCGCCACCGACGTCGATGAGAACGGCCTTGCGACCGACGAAAACAAAATACTTTTTTTTGTTTATAAAAACACGCCCACACCATGAACTATTACACGGATCTCACAATACTGAAAAGAAATACCGCGACCCAGAATTCCACCGCAATTCC
>WNGS01165339.1:26766809-26783181 GCA_020271785.1 Procambarus virginalis | reverse complement strand
CCCAGACGGGTGAATCATGGAAAAGGACAAGGACCCTGATGGTACCAAACTACCCAAGTTTTCCTGAATTAATATATTTTCTCTAATTTTTCCTTATGAAATGATAGTTACCCATTTCATTATGTATGAGGTCAATTTGTTTTATTGGAGTTAAAATTAACGTAGATATATGACCGAACCTAACCAACCCTACCTAACCTAACCTATCTTTATAGGTTAGGTTACGTTAGGTGGCCGAAAAGTTAGGTTAGGTAGTCGAAAAACAATTAATTCATGAAAACTTGGCTTATTAGGCAAATCGGGCCTTGCATAGTAGCTGAGAAGTGCGTTCTGGCTACTAGGTACGACATATATATCTATATATATATATATATATATATAATATATATATATATATATATATATATATATATATATATATTATATATATAATTATATATATATATATATGAAAACTGAAAACTGAATATATATGATATATGAAAACTGAAAACTCACACCCAGAAGTGACTCGAACCATACTCCCAGGAGCAATGCAACTGGTATGTACAGGGATGCCTTAAACCACTTGACCATCACGACCGGACATAAGGAAGTGATAGCCGAGGCTATGTGAACCACTTCCCCGCCGGCACCAGGATGGTTATCTTGGGCATAGCATTTTTATCAAATCACCTCATTTTTTGGGGCAACACGTGAGGAACACAAATGCAAACAAGCCTGAATGGTCCCCAGGATTTTTCTATCTAGTCCTGGGGACCATTCAGGCTTGTTTGCATTTGTGTTCCTCACGTGTTGCCCAAAAAATGAGGTGATTTGATAAAAATGCTATGCCCAAGATAACCATCCTGGGTGCCGGCGGCGAAGTGGTTCATATAGCCTCGGCTATCACTTCCTTATGTCCGGTCGTGATGGTCAAGTGGTTTAAGGCATCCCTGTACATACCAGTTGCATTGCTCCTGGGAGTATGGGTTCGAGTCACTTCTGGGGTGTGAGTTTTCAGTTGTATCTAGTCCTGGGGACCATTCAGGCTTGTTTGCATATATATATATATATATGCAATTGACGATCACAAAACACTGATCATTTTATGCGGAAAATCCACAGAGAAAAATGAAAGGAGGTAACGTTTCGACTTAGTTAAAGCCTTTGTCAAACCAGACCAGTCAGTCTGGTTTGACAAGGCTTTAACTAAGTCGAAACGTTACCTCCTTTCATTTTCTCTGTGGATTTTCCGCATATATATATATATATATATATATATATAACTGAAAACTCACACCCCAGAAGTGACTCGAACCCATACTCCAGGAGCAACGCAACTGGTATGTACAGGGACGCCTAAACCACTTGACCATCACGACCGGACATAAGGAAGTGATAGCCGGAGCTATATGAACCACTTCCCCGCCGGCAACCGGATGGTAATCTTGGGCATAGCATTTTATCAAATCACCTCATTTTCAGTTGTATATAAGTTGTATATAATAGTTGAGTTTTCAGTTGTATCTAGTCGGGGACCATTCAGGCTTGTTGCATTTGTGTTCCTCACGTGTTGCCCCAAAAAAATGAGGTGATTTGATAAATGCTATGCCCAAGATTACCATCCGGGTGCCGGCGGGGAAGTCGTTCATATAGCTCCGGCTATCACTTCTTATGTCCGGTCGTGATGGTCAAGTGGTTTAAGGCGTCCCTGTACATACCAGTTGCGTTGCTCCTGGGAGTATGGGTTCGAGTCACTTCTGGGGTGTGAGTTTTCAGTTGTATCTAGTCCTGGGGACCATTCAGGCTTGTTTGCATATATATATATATATATATATATATATATATATATATATATATATATATATATATATATATATATATATATATATATATTATTATTATTATTATTAAATATGACCGAAAAAGTGAGATTAATAATTCTAACACGAATTTTCTCGATTTCCTCATGTTTCTTTTTACTGGTGACGGTAAATGAAAAATCAATTCTCCAAAATTCATTTTTATTTCTAGTCTGACGCGACACTTGAGCGCGTTTCGTAAAACTTATTATATTTTCAAAGACTTTAGTTTATCCACACACAACTTATGACTGAACTTATGACAGAAACAACATTGGCTCTTATACCTGCATTTGGGTGAGGTGATGATATACAATACAGGGTACAGAATAGTGGGGTACAAAACAATGGGTATAGATAGAAGAAGAACCAGGATGGTTCAGGAGGCACATGAGCAGGCCGGAGGTGAAACAACTCACGAGACAGCTTGCGGAACGAGGCAAAAGTAACATCAATACTAAATGCAAGCTGGAGCAGCTCCGCCAGATCCACACAATACAAGGAGACAGTATTCGGCATAAGATGACTGTTCTGGAACAACCACGAAAGTTAGGACAAGACAACCGTATCAGAGACCAAAGTACACCCACATAGTGATAGGAAAAACCGGGAGGACCGCCAAGAAACTTCATACTGCCTCTGAGATGAAGCATGCAGGTGGGAGACCAACAACAAAGTCACCTGCACCCCATACAAGTGATGGATAAATATTGAGATTTATACTAGCAAACACTCGCTAGACGCAAGCAAGTCAGAAACTCCAGACGCGAAGACTCAAGAGAAGAACGAACCAGCCTCATACCGGGCTGGACCGATCTGCTGAAAGAGGCAGAGCCATGGGAAGACTCTCGGGTTCAGACACCAAGCAAGCAGTGCCTGAAACCAAGGCTGGGCTGGTCAGAAGGACAACTCTTCCCTGGTAAGTCTAAGCGAGCCATGCAGGACCTGGAACAACAGTTGAAACGGGAACAAGAGGTACAGGTAACCCCACCTCACCTAGTCCTGCCTGAAGGCGTCGACCCCGACAGTCTCGCAGTTGGGGAAGGGCACCATGTATACCAGGAGATGCCTCAACCTCGCCAACGTGAAGAGATGTACTTCTGGAGGTCCGAACGTCTGGCAGAACCAACTGAACGAGGCGTCGATTGTCCATTCCGTGGACACGGGAATGAACCGGGATAGGCCGTCCGCCAGGACATTGGACTCTCCCTAAATGTGAACCGCCAGGAGAGCCAAACCCCGAGAACTTAGCAGGAGAGTCACCCGAAGCGACCAGCCCCAAAGAGCCAAGGACAGCATCGAACCCCCTCTGTTCTGGCAATGAACCACTGGGGAACAGTCCAAATGGAGCCGGATCGTTGATCCGCAGGCGACCCGAATCCTCCAGAGCGACATCCACCCAGCCACAAACTCCTGCACCATGCTGTGAGCCCGACGGAAGGATGGACCCCACTGTCCCAGGCCATGCAGTCTAGTGAGCACTGGACACAAAGCCCGAGCCAAGAGACGGTGCGCCCGTGAACACAATGAGCGAGGGCTCAGGTAGGCGCCAAGGCATTGAACCCTGAAAACCTAAAGAGGAAGACAGCGACACAGCAACCGACGCAAAGCCCCCGGATGCCGAACCCAGCAGACGCGAGAGAGGCGGAAGGGATGTCCCCGAAGGAATCAGAACAGCTGACGAAGTCACACCCGACCCGGCGGGTAGACCATCATGGCATAGTTTAGGCTCCTGCACAAACCCTTGAGCAACTGCCAAGTGACCCAGGGGCCCCTCAGGAACAGACGAAGGCAGGAACGCAAGCGAAGCAGAGCCGCCTTAGGAAGAGACAAGGAAGCACTCCGAGCATCCCACACAAGAACCAGCCAAGACCAAACCTAAGAGGGAACCAGATAGGACTTCCGCCAGTTCCCCAGAATCCGAACCCATCGAGCTGGGAAAGAATCAAATCCCTGGTGAGTAGACACCCGGACTGGCTGGGAGCTCAAACCAGCCAGTTATCAAGGTAGGCCAGAACCCGAACACCAAACAGACGCAGGCAGGTCACCACGACCCAAGCAAAGCATGTGAAAACACAAGGCGCCAGATTCAAGCCAAATGAAAGGCAACAAAAGTGGTAACTTTGACGCCCCACAACAAAACCAAGCCTGTCCCTGAACCTCAAATTAATTGGGACATGCTAATATGCATCCTTGAGGTCCAAGGACACCATCCAAGTGCCCGGCTCCAACAAAAGACGGACTTGGGACAGAGTAGTCATCCGAAAGGAGGGGCAATAAACCCACGGGTTCAAACAGAACAAGTCCAGAATTAACGAGAGGTCTGCACAGTCCTGTTTCGAGACCAGAAACAGGCGGGAAACCAACCTGAGAGACGAGGTTGTTTCAACCACGCAAAAGCGAACCCACTCCGAGATGACTCGATAGAGCGCAGGAGAAGGAGACCTACCCCACCAGCCCGGAGCTCCCTGAAGGAGGAGCCACCCAACGCCACCACAGGCTGCACGAAACGACACGTGTGAGAGTATAGTCTCTCAAGCTATCTCCCACAGCTGACTTGAATGGTTCATTGCATTGCCAGTGCACCAATCTCGTGCACAAAGCCCTATCTCTGTTAACCCCTGGATGAAACTGTCATGTTGGGTGTCCCCCAGGAAGCCCACATAACTAGGAATACTAATAGCATATGGAAGCCGCTGTATGTCTATGCAGAAAGTAGATAGAGAATTTAAGCATTCATGCTATAGAGTCTAGGAGTACACAGTGAAGGTGCCAAGCGTGGGAGAGGGGATGCCAGCGAGGCGAGAGAGATAAGCTCCAACCTCTGAGGTCATTCTCAATTCGCTCGATGAAGAACTCACCTAATTGTGCTTGCGGGGGTTGAGCTTTGGCTCTTTGGTCCCGCCTCTCAACTGTCAATCAACTGGTGTACAGATTCCTGAGCCTACTGGGCTCTATCATATCTACATTTGAAACTGTGTATGGAGTCAGCCTCCACCACATCACTTCCTAGTGCATTCCATTTATTAACTACTCTGACACTGAAAAAATTCTTTCTAACGTCTCTGTGGCTCATCTGGGTACTAAGTTTCCACCTGTGTCCCCTTGTTCGTGTCCCACCCGTGCTGAAGAGTTTGTCTTTGTCCACCCTGTCAATTCCCCTGAGAATTTTGCAGGTGGTTATCATGTCTCCCCTTACTCTTCTGTTTTCCAGGGATGTGAGGTTCAGCTCCTTTAGCCTTTCCTCGTAGCTCAATCCTCTAAGTTCCGGGACGAGCCTGGTGGCATACCGCTGACGCAGTGTAACAACAGTGACGTAAACAAATCCACAAGGGCCGTGATGCGGATTCGAACCTGCGTCCGAGATCATTCCAGACACTGCCGACGCTGGGCAAAGAGGGAGAACGGCCTATTGATATAGCTTGAGTGCATGGGGGGGAGTTGTGTAAAACCCTGGTTTGTGCCTCAGAGAGACTGCAGGATCCAGTAAGTTCAGTAGAACTTCGGTTTCAACTCCTTTGACCATGTCGTAGCTCAGTCGATTAAGGCAGCATCTGGGATGATCTCAGACCAACCTGTCCTCTTAAAAAAAACGTCGCATTTGGCCGTTTGCTCGTATGGCCGAATTTGGACGTAATTTGAAAATGAAAAAATATGAAAATAAATTTAGGATTTTTTTTTTTAACAACAGTAAGTTAAGGGTCCTCTGGTAGGTTAGGTGGGCAGGAAATTCTCATAAAGTTTCAAAACGTTATGAAAAACGTTAATTTAAATGTGTCCTCTCATAACCTCTGCGCATACGCCTGACGACTCAAATAGAAAACGGAACAGAACGTCACTTTTGTGAGTCGATTTCATTTCAAATTCCGTCCAAATTTGGCCATATCGCGCATACGAGCCAAAAGTGACGTTCTTTTTAGGAGGACGGGTTGCTCAGACGCAGGTTCGAATTCTCGTCACGGCCCTTGTGGATTTGTTCATTTGATGCATCACGCAATTGTGATTTCTGTGTGTAATGAAACAGTGACGTAGTCAAGACATGGTCATGGCATCACCTCTGCTACCCATCATGTAACAATCAATTAAACCTATATTGTTTGCTGATGATACTACCCTCATCTATTCAGACCCCAACCCACATACAATAAATAATGTTGTGAATAATGAATTAAAAAAAGTCCACTTATGGATGTCAACTAAAAACTAACACTAAACATAGAAAAGATCTACTACATCTTATTTGGAAGCAAATCATCGAATGCAATTCAGCTACAGATAGACAACATTAACATCAGTAATAAAAATGATGGAAAGTTTCTTTGCCTATTCCACGGGAACCCCCCGTGGGGTTTCCCAGGGGCACTTAGCCTTGGTATCATGCCAAGGGAAGCCCAGGCAGGGTACTGCGAACCAGCACGCAAAACTACCGAACAAACATCTGAAAGCTGAACCCTTGGGATGTGTCCACTCACAGGGGCCAAGCAGTGGGTACTAGCCAGAACAGATGCCTAGAGAAAGACGCCCAGTTGTAGAAAGGGGGCAACCAACCAAAGGCAACCCCTCCCCCTCCCCCTTACCAAGCAGGAAAACAAAAAATTAAAACCCTCGCAAGAGAACAACATACACAGGCGGAACAGAGCCAGCCACTACAATAGGTGATAACTAGCTGTGCAGTATCCCTTGCCCCTACCAGTGATGAAAACTACCTCCTACCCAGAGGCAAACAAGGGCAACAAAAACCCCCAGCTGACTCCAAGGGCAGCCAAGTACCGAGCAGTAAAAGAAACAGTGGAGGTAGGTCCCAAAGTGACTTGTATAAGGTGGCTCCAAGGGAAGTACTTACATGGCACCTAGGGAAGGAAACCCTAGGCGCATGTAGCCAGAGTACTGAAGAATATTACTCCGGGCTCACACATCACCTGTAGAGACAGACCATGCCACAATGCACAGTAATTGAAAGCAAAACTGGAGCCAGAGGCACCTGACCAGCCAGTATCACATCAGCCAAAAACTGGCGGTTGGATAGCCAGCGGAAGGATCTGGGGCTTCCCCTTCCCCCTCCCAGGGAGGGGGGAGATGCGCAGACAGCGGCGCGGCAACGTGATGACGTCATGCTCGTTTGCTAATTTTCGTTGGGGAGTTCTGTCCACTTGTTCAGCTTTCAGTAGCAATATTTTCACCAGAATAGGGGTTTGTTTTGGGGTGCCTATCTTTCTGGGTGCCAGACCTGGTCGATGGCAGACATAGAATGCTCCCAATCACATGAGGGGGTTTCTATAGGTCATTGCTCCTCGTGCCCTTCTGAGGGGGGGGGGGCCAGATTCTGTCTTATGGTCGTGTAGGCAAGAACTCCGTGCACTCTGATGCCAAAAAAGCTAATAGTTACATATCAGCCTGGATAGCTCTGGGAACCCAACAGGGGTCCCCCCCCCCAGAAAATTGACTCTTCTCCTGTTGGCTATAACAGGAGGCACAGCCCAGGGGATCAAATTTGTCTTAATATTTCGGAATAATTACCTTAGTCACAATTGTTTCACATTTATTAAAATATGTAGTACATCAATATTGCATATAAAACATTCACAGCCCTTATTCAATATTATTGCACTTCAAAGTGATATGCCAAACTAATATAATCTTCGTTCCTGACAACTATGAATGTAAATTAAAGCAGTAAAGAAAATCGTCTCTACTTCCAACATATAATTTATTCCTGAAAAATATAGAAGATGCAAAAAGCTCGCCATTTAATATAGTTTCCAAAACAACCTCAATTACTGCATTTGGGGATATAACACTAGTATTAGGGTTTTCGGTGTCTACTTCAATTTGGAATACTATATGAACTATAAACAATCTCCCAGATGTTTCACATATTACTGCTCGGAATGCCTTGTGATCGCACAAAGAAAATAAAAATGGGGTTGCATAAATGGGAGACGACCCTTTGTATTGTGCTATTTTATCACCATAACTGTTAAGGAAATATACACTATGGTCATGGCAGCCAATGCCGATTACTTCCACACCATTTTCTAACGTTAACACAAATGGGGAGGAAAACACATTGCCTTCTGTCTTAAATATCCAAAGCCTAGAGCCCAAAAGAGAGTAACTAAATATCTCGCCACAAACATTTGCAAAAATTACACCTCTTGAGTATGAAGCAAGTGAACTAAAGACAGGTTTCTTAACAGATATACTCCACTTAATATTACCAGTGTTCTTATCCACCCCACAAACTACACCATCAAGTGTTGCAGCCAACACATAATTACAAGTAACACAAGGCGAAGAGAATACACTGCCATGTGAAAGCTTTGTACTCCATTTTAATTTACCATCTGCTGTTAAACAGTATAATTTTTTGTCATGAGAACCAAATATCACCAAGTTCAATTCACCATCAATGACTGGAGAGCTTTTGACCTCCCCTCCTGTTTTGTACTTCCACAGGATTTGTCCATTTTCAATACAAATACAATATAAATAACTATCATAGCAACCAACATACACTTGTCTGCCATCTCTTGAAACAATGGGTGAAGACTCCACTCTATCTCCCAGCAGTAGGCACCACCTTGCAATTCCAGTCATGGCGTTGATGCATGCAAATTTATGAGAATGTGAGCCAACAAAAACAAAAAATTCCCATTGTTGTATTCAGTAATCACGGGAGATGAGTCAATGCATTTGTCAAGATTATACTTCCACAGTAATTCTATTTTGTATGGTACAGCATAATAATTTGGTAACAACATTCCTCTACTATGCACACCTCGTCTTGATAAAATAGTTAGTGTTGGATCAGAGAGTAAAGACTCGTGTTCATTTTTTAAATTATTATATTTCTCGGACTTCCCTTTGTAATGGGACTTGGAAAAACTATTTTTTGGCTTGGAATAGTCTTCATAATTTATTGTTGCTGGTTTAATGTACATGGACTGACTACTGCAGGCTTGTTTATGTTCACTTTTGAGCTTTTTTGGATTTTGTGTATACAAGCTCTCAACATTTTTAAAATTCTTTATAAAATGTTGATATTTTTTTGTTACCTGTAAGGTTTTTGAAAAGGTTTCATTAAGCAACACATCAAGAAGCTTTGGTACCTCACAGCCTAAAACGTCTTTCAATTCTTCTGTAAAGTATACAGCATTAAGTGAGGTTCCACCAGACTTGATAAAATTATCATCTGGACCCACATTATGGCAACCAAGAATTTTCTTCCATAAATCTTCAAAATAACTTTCTAATGAAGTGTTATAATTATTGCAGTTTAATGCAGAGGAATGGTATTCAGTAGACAGCAACTGATGTGTGTCAACTTTTCCATGTTTATTAAAGGGCACATTCTTAACTATAATTATATTATCTGGTAATTTCCAGTACGATATTTTTCTCTTCAGATCCTGCCAGACATCCTCAGCAACTAGAGTTTTTCTATCTGAGTACACAAAAGTTGTAATTTTATTTCCACTAAGTAATTCTACATGGCAATTATCTACATAATCCAAGCTTCTACACTGTTTACAAATTTCAGCAAGACTAATTTTTTGTCCATTACGCTTTACTTGTCTGTCTAATCTTCCAATACAATAAATATGACCTTTACTCAGTATTCCTCTGTCACCTGTTTTCCGGAAAACAGCTTGGATATACGTATTGTTTATATCTCTGCTTTCTTGCTTAAGAACTTCAGTACCATCATCCACCCAGCACTCTCTCTCGTGCCCTCCAATAAATATTTCTCCCTCTTCACCCTCTTTAACTTCTCCTCCACTCTTGTTCAGCAGCTTGACTGTAGTGAAGCTTAGCGAGTCACCTATTGGAACCATGTCTGAAAATGAATATTCTAGCATGTTGAATTCCCCATCCACATAATTTGTTTTTGTATCATTACCTGCTACTATTATTTGTTGACCTTGCTCTGTACTGGTCACTGATTCTGATCTGTTTAATACAATTTCTGCTACAGTAGCCCAACAGGACACCTCAGTTATGCCATAAAGATTAAAAATTCTTATTCTGCACTTCTCATTAACTATCTGCTTTAAAAATGACAATTTTGGGAATATTTCACCTCCTAAAGCCAAAACCTTAAGTGGAGAATTTTTTGCAAAGAGTGAGTTTCTTAATCTATCTTTTCCAAAACTTAACAGAAGAGTTGGAGTAGCTTGTAAAATTGAAACTTTATTCTTCACTATGATATTAAGCAAAATTCTTGGGATTTTCAAAAGATGAGGGGATACCATAACTAGCACTGCTCCAGCTGTGAATGCCATGAACATGTCTACAACACTTGGGTCAAATGTGAGAGGAGCAGCACAAAAGATACAGTCGTCCTGCTCTACTCCAAATAAGGAGGCTAAATCTATGATATTTGGCATTATACAACGATGGGGCACAAACACATACTTTGGAACACCAGTTGATCCTGAAGTTGGGATCACATATGCCAGGTCATTCATGCCATTTCTTTCAGATATTGATTGGTTTTCACTGTCTAGAGAAATTATTTTAAAGCAAGTTCCAAATAAACAAAAGCAGTCTTTAACAACAATGGGGATTTCTGCAATATTTTCCAAGTATTTTTCTTCCACCAATATTCTCTTAGGACACACTCGACCAAGCATTGATGCAAGTTCTTGCTTTGTATATTCTGGAGAAATATATATATAGGCATTTTGACTCATTATCCCAAGTATACAAGCAACTGCTCCTGGTCCATGGGAACACAAAATTCCAATAACAGTTTTCTGTTCATAATTATTATTGGAGCCTAGGTCCTCACTGACACATGATTGCCTGCCATTAAGGCTATACAAGTTTCCAACTGAAATTTCATCATTAAACTCATTTTTGTTCTCACTAGAAAATGAGTGCTTATCATGAACACTTTTAGTTTGAGTATTTTGTTTCAGTACCACATGTTTATGCTTTTCATACTGCTGGTCTTTTGACAAACCTGCATGTGTAAACAAATGCTTATCTTCATTATCTCTAGTACTTTCAGACAGAATCCTAGCTACTTTAACAGCTTCTGTTTGTAATTCACTGTATCTAACCTTCTTTTCTTGGCATTCATCTGTAAAAGAAAGAAAAAATTTATAAGATCACTCAAGAGCACAGACTACTTAGGTTAAAATCCTATTTAAAATTATTTTTAAAACTAAAGCAACTTAGCATATTTTGGTATCATTGACAGAAACCACTAAGGAGCATCAGCAAATGTCAGGGTAAAACTGTTGGCACCATCACTTCATACTCTGTTATTACAAAGGCGGTGTTTTTACATGACATCAACTCACAAGTCAGCCATATAGAGCAGCAATTTTTTTTTTTAAACAAACATAGGTCTTTCCCAGTGTCAAGACTACAGCCCTTATTTAACCATATTTTTATGTTATGCAGTAAGATAGGCGGTAATGGTTCAGATGAAGACCAGAAGGTTGAGGGCAGGCCACCCTGTGTTTACAAGATAACTTGGCCAAAATTCCTACATTACCCCAGTAGTCAAGAGCAAGCCTCATCAGCCTAAAATTATATTTGCTTAGAGCCTTTGATGTCTAAAACAATAGCCTAGAATATGGGAGAGAGGAGGGTCCCACCTCTCTCCTGCTATAATAGAAAATCCAGTACAGTATTGTATTTAGATCACTCCCAAAACACACCCAGAAATCCTTACTAGAGTAGTCTACTCATCACACAAAGGCTAACTTTGTCTTATGAAATCCATAAGTATCAAGCCTGTCATTGCACATTTAAGCCTGTCCCGAATTAAGATCTACAGTGC
Source organism: Procambarus virginalis (assembly GCA_020271785.1). NCBI lineage: Eukaryota > Metazoa > Arthropoda > Malacostraca > Decapoda > Cambaridae > Procambarus > Procambarus virginalis. The sequence continues at coordinate 26,771,544 of WNGS01165339.1, read as the reverse complement.
ACCAGCCAATGTGACAGTAGTTATAAATTTATGAACATAACCACCGACAAAATTATTGTATGCCTCCAGTCCTTTATGAAAAAAAAACCAGCGTTGAATGTAATGAAACGCCATTTTCTGGGTGAGTCCCGAAGGCTCCCCGAAGCTTACTAGGCTGATATGCTAATGTCAGACTTTGGCATCAGTCATGTGTATGGAGTTCTTGTGGGCCTACTGGGGACCATGAGCCAGAACCTGGCCCCCTCTAGAGAGGCAAGGGGAGCAATGGCCTATAGAACCCCCGTGTGATTGGAAGCATTCTATGTCTGCCATCGACCGGGTTAGGCACCCAGAAAGGTAGGCGTCCCAAAACAAACCCCTATCCTGGTGAAAATTGCAACCAAAGACCGAACGAGTGGATAGAACTCCCCAAACAAAAACAAGCAAACTAGTATGACGTCACCCGTCATCGTGCCGCTGTTTGCACAGCTCCCCCGTCCCCAGGAGTGGGAAGAGGTAGCCCCAGACCCACCACACCGGCGACCCACACCTCAGTTATGAGGCTGGATGTCAAAACACGCGAAAAAACGCCGACCGGAGGGAGGAAGGGATGTCGGGGAGCCTCTGGGACTCGCCCACAAAATGGCGTTTCATTACATTCAACACTGGTTTTCTGGGGGGAGCCCCTACAGCTCCCCGGAGCTAACTACCCACAGAGGAAAGAGAATAGGGACTAATCCGCGAGGCGGTTGCCTCTCACTCCTCAACGCGAAGTCAAGACAACTGGCTGCATCTGCCGACCCAAAGCGACACAAGCCCGACTGGGCCCAGGAACGTTTACAGAGCTGGTCGGCCGAGCGGACAGCACACTGGACTTGTGATCCTGAGGTCCCGGGTTCGATCCTGGGCGCCGGCGAGAAACAATAAAGGCGTCGACCCCGACGGCCTCGCTGTCGGGAAAGGGCGCCACATACAAGGGAAGGCGCCGCGACCACACCGATGTGAAGACGTCCACCTCGAGGCGTCCGAACGTCTGGCAAAGCCAACGGAAGGAGTCGGCATCGACCATTCATTCCGTGGAGAGAGGAATGAAACGAGACAGGCCATCGGCCAAGATGTTAAGACACTCCTCGTACGTGAACCACCAGGAGAGCCAAACCCCGAGAACTCAGCAGACGTGTCACCCGAAGCGACCAGCGCCAAAGAGCCAAGGACCACATCGAACCCCCTAGATCAGACAATGAACCACCGGGGAGCAGTCCGAATGGAGCCGAATCATCGACCCGCGGGCGACTCGAAGCCTCCGAAGAGCAAACCACACCGCCGCGAACTTCCGGACAGTGCTGTGGGCTCGACGGAAGAACGGACCCCACTGTCCCTAGTCGGCCTGATGAGCACTGGACACAAAGCCCCAGCCGAGAGACGACATGTCCGTGAACACATCGAGCGAGAGCTCGGGTAGGTGCCAAGGCACTGAACTCCGAAAAACCTGAAGAGGAAGCTGGCGACGCAGCAACCGACGTAAAGCCCCCAACCTGGTCCGAACCCAGCGATCGCGAGAGAGGTGGAAGCGACGTCCCCGAAGGAACCAGAACAGCCAACGAAGCCAAACCCGACCCAGCAGGTAGACCAGCATCGTGAAGTTCAGGCTCCCACACAGACCCTCGAGCAACTGCCGGGTGACCCGGGAGCCCCCCCAGAAACAGGCACAAGTGGGACCGCAGCCGCAGAAGAGACTGCAGATGTTAGAAATTTCCAACACTTATCATCCATTATTATATTATGATAAATTACCATTACCTTACTAATTGCAGTAGTTCTTAACACCACTAACAGTAGTGTTAATATAATTTAATCTGAGCATATTGCTGATAATATGACTCCTGATAATGTAAATCGAGAGTTATTAATTTAAATTATTTAGTAACAGTTTTTATTCTGTTACGATCGAATGCTCTGGAGAAGTATAAATATTATCTCCATTTCTCGCTAGAGATCATTTATCGAGAATATTATAATTATTAAATCCCTATAATTGCAACCCAGTTCATATTATCGCATTTCATCCATAATTGCGCGGAAAAGAATAATTCGTGTTTAATAATTTCCGTGGTGAATGCGAGAGCGGGGAGGGAGGAAGGCGGAGACGCCATTACTCAACAAGGCTTGGTCACGAGGCAGCGTGGGTGAAGCACATGGCAGTTGCTGGGAATTCTTATCGACAAGAATTACGTTGATACCCAGTTAATAAGTGAAATTTACTTGCCTATGTGTTCTCTAGTGCCTCGTCAGTTAATAACGCGTCTACAATTAGTACCAGGACTCATAATTAAGTGTGCACAGCAGTGAACATTGAGTCCGGCAATTCAATTTCAATTTCTTTCTTTATTATGCACCCCATACCCATCCCGTGGGCGGTGGTGTAAAGGATTACAGAGGCACATAATCGGTTCAGGAACTGAACCCTCTAGTTCGTTTAGCTAAGCAAATAACAATGTTTAACGCTAGTTACAAAATTATCAATGTTGTATACACATGTACACACCCTCATACATACATGTACATATATATATATATACGTATACACATATACATACACATACATATCTAATCACCCACACAAATACACACATCAAGAATCCTTGTGTCACAAGTGACACAAAGAGGTGTCACAAGTGACATTACAAGAGGCTCACAACAGTCACTATACAAGGCACTTTACATCTATAGTGAGTCACACAGTTACTAGTCTTGCTGCACACCCACCCAACTGGGCGGCAGCTTTACAGTCATGTGCATGCATTACCTACAGTAAGCAAATTTTGGATACTTGCTAAAATTTCGGGTAGCACATCATTGTGAATGAAGTACTTACACATTTCTTGGACACTATTGATGGTGTTATCTCTAAATTCCGCAATTTTTTCACATTCCATTATATAATGACGCAAAGTATGCGAATAGTTCTGCTGACAGAGTTTACATTTAGTCAAATCTACATCAGCAGATGTTACAAACTCCCAGAGGTACTTGTAGCCGAGTCTAAGCCTAGCAGTGGTAACATCTAGAAGTCTGCTAACATTATTGGATGACCCATAGACGTGCGGTTCTTCATGCATAATAGAATGATGATAGATGGAGTAACTGGTGTGAATTTCACTTTGCCTCAAGCCTCCGAAATTTAGTTGATGTTCCTGGGATATTACTGCCCTCAGGCTGCTCAAAGGCAGTCCAAGTTGGAAATCAATTCCCTCTTTACGAGCAAAAGTCTTGGCTAGCTCATCAGTTCTATCATGCATTCGGAGACCAATATGGAAGGAATCCACAGGAGACAAACTCTGACTCCATCATTGATTATTTCACTATATCTGTAATTACCTAAGTAATTACCTAAGTGTAGTTACAGGATGAGAGCTACGCTCGTGGTGTCCCGTCTTCCCAGCACTCTTTGTCATATAACGCTTTGAAACTACTGACGGTCTTGGCCTCCACCACCTTCTCCCCCAACTTGTTCCAACCGTCTACCACTCTGTTTGCGAAAGTGAATTTTCTTATATTTCTTCGGCATCTGTGTTTAGCCAGTTTATATCTATGACCTCTTGTTCTTGAAGTTCCAGGTCTCAGGAAATCTTTCCTGTCGATTTTATCAATTCCTGTTACTATTTTGTATGTAGTGATCATATCACCTCTTTTTCTTCTGTCTTCTAGTTTTGGCATATTTAATGCTTCTAACCTTTCCTCGTAGCTCTTACCCTTCAGTTCTGGGAGCCACTTAGTAGCATGTCTTTGCACCTTTTCCAGTTTGTTGATGTGCTTTATCTGTGTCTAGCTTCAGAGATAAGCACGTCACAGTTATGCCTTGGGGAGCTGAGGGCAGTCAAGGATGACAAGGAGTCACTTACAATTAGCGTGTCAACTTTGGATTCATATACACGCTCGAGTGCAAGGATTATGGCAACCAATTCTGTTTGAAGAGTGGAGGCCCAGTTACTTAGTCTCGCTCCACACTCATGGGAGATGGAATCATCTCTCCCTGTCACAACAACTGCACTTCCAGCTGCACCATAGGACTGATGCAAGGATCCATCAGTGTAAATAATCTGGGAAAGGGAGCGCTCTCTGACTAAAGCATCAATTTGGCTTAAGGCATTGTACTTTGCTTCTTGTCGAAGCAAGGCCTGTTCTTTAATCAGCTTCTTGGGTGGGAAGGGGGAACAGTAATTTGGAAAGGAGTGATCTCCCATGGGGCAGGAAAGTGTTGTTGTTGTCGCTCTTGGTGGGGGTGATGAAAGTTATACATTCTGAGCACATTGGCAGTAGACGCGAATTTCGGCAGACCTCAGTACTCTGTTACGCTCACATAAGTATTTCCCTAGTTTTTGATGCATCAAAGTAGGTAGTACATTTGTGAGTAGTTTGTCGTCAGGAAGAATGAACATCAAAAATAACATGTTAGTAATGTTTATCACTCATCTCAGTTTCATGAATATCTGAACATAATTTGTAGCCTAGTCAATTGCTACTTTACATTCCTTTGCTTACAGCGTGTATTTGAGGTGCCAGCAAGATTCTCATCAATCGTGTTATTTACCTCGAGTTCTTTCTCTATGGGGATTCCGTGACCACGGGACGAATGATGACCTGGCGTTAGAAATCGTCTTACAGCTAAGACACATTTTTCTTACAAATTTATTCAATTTGATTATGCTTCCTATAAGCATATAGCATTGTCCAATAGATATGATTATTGCAGATT
>WNGS01165339.1:26729510-26749058 GCA_020271785.1 Procambarus virginalis | reverse complement strand
CAGCTGTATTCATTGATCTCGGAAAATTAACAGAACTTTCCTGTTATTCAAACTAAGGACATAATCCCATAAAGCATCCAAATTAAATTTTGCCTCTCCTCTCCCCCCCCCCCCCCACCCCACAGAAAACCGATGGCTAACTCACATGTTCGAAAGGGGGGAAGTATTATATTCTTTGTGACTGTCTTTAATATTATAGTTATAGTGACACTTACGTTTATTATGATATAAACGTAATATCGACACTATTAGTAATATTGTACGATAGATAAATATAGAGAAAGGAAAGGGGAGTGGAGGGAGGTGGGAGAAGGGGGAGGGAGGTGTGAAGGGGCAGAGGGGGGGGTAGGTGTGAAGGGGCAGAGGGGGAGGGTAGGTGTGAAGGGGCAGAGGGGGAGGGTAGGTGTGAAGGGGCAGAGGGGGAGGGTAGGTGTGAAGGGGCAGAGGGGGAGGGGGAAACGAAGGTTGTGTAGAAGGTGGAAAAGGAAACCCATGCATTTTCTGAGAGAAGGGGAATAGAGGAAGGGGACAGAGTCAGAAACAGAAACAGAGATGAAAGACACACACAGACGACAGAGGCAGATAGAGACAGTGGATGGATCGATGGATGGATAGATCTATCTATAGATCCATACATCTATCTATCCATCACCCCGTTTCCTTGTTTTATTCTAGTGAATCTGACCAGCCTATGACCATCCCCTCTGCCAATTTGAGTGAGGCCAGCCCCAAGCGTCTGGCCTCCAGCTCTGGACAGACAGACATTCCCTCTTATGATATAGATTAACTGGTGGTTTCCACTTGCAGATTGGCAGTGACCACAAGGAGATGGACAAGGTGTGCAAGCTTCTTCCCTTTGTCCAGCACAAGGGCCAGGCAATCACTGTCACCGAACCAATCAGCCCAGCGGAATTCATTCCCAGTAAGTGATTTGCGTCATAGTGGCCATAAGACAGTATGACTCTATACCATTTAGAAAGAAATGATTACAAGGAACTTTGATAACTTAATTGATTTTGTGTGTCTTAAAGGTTCTGGCTTCCTTGATAGTTGCAAGCGGTTGGGCACGGTTGCTTCAGTCCCTCCTCTTATCCTATCATATCCCTTCCATGTGCTATATAGGTGTTAGGCTTTCTCCTGATAATTATCCGACCCTGCACATACACTTAATCCATTCACAAAAGAAAATAATATTAAAGCACCTGCGCAATATCACAAAATATCACAATATCATTGTTTCTGATTGGAATGAGTCTTATCTCTATTGTGCCTAAAGGTAAAAAGATTGGTGATTAGTTCTAAGTAAGCTGTAAAATACCTGCTAACATTTTTTATCAATTTTACTGTTAATTTATCAAACTTTTTTTTTCTGTTAGTTTAAGGACTTTCTCGAAACGCTATGCGTGCTAGTGGCTTTACAAGAATGTTAATTCAACTTATTTTCTATATTCTCTGTTATCCCCCAATGTAACTTCTTGTATATAAATAAATAAATAAATAAATAAATAAATAAATAAATAAATAAATATTCATGAGAGAAAATCAGATGCAAGTGAGATGTCATTCTTGGCTTCTATTGATTTCTCATTGAAGTAAATCCTATCATGCGAGGCTGGCAACACGAAGTTTCTTTCATGTGAATAAAGGCGGTGAGGCTGTAAAGACCGAGGCACAATATGGTTTGCACATAAAAGTGCATTTAGATGTGAGCTGCTGTTTTGGTCGCTGGAAGCTTAATACCTCCTTTACATTACACACTGAAGTTATATACCAAGGTGTTACATCTCACCTTTAACATTGCATATCGACCTGTCATTATGAGTGAACTCGACAGAATGGATATACAGTCCAGCAGAAAAGGGAAAGATGGGCAGACTGCATTTTCTTGGACCTTTCAGGAAGCTTTTGGCACAGTTCCCCATTAGAAACTGTTGCATAAATTGGAGAAACAAGCTAAAGTAAGCGGTAAGGTGCTCCAATAGATAAGGGAGTACCCAGTTAGGTACTGTGAGGGGTGAGACCTCAGACTGGGGGTGAAGTCACCAGCGGGGTCCCACAGGGTTCTGTACTCGGACCTATCTTGTTTCTGATATACGTGAATGATCTTTTAGAATGTATAGACTCATTCCTCTCAATGTTTGCTGATGATGCTAATATTATGAGAAGGATTAAGACAGAGGACAGCAAGAGGCTACAGGATGACCTGGACAGACTGAAGTAATGGGTCCAACAAATGGCTACTAGAGTTTAACTCAAGCAAGTGCAAAGTGATGAAGATAGGCATAGGGAGCAGGAGGCCAAACACAAGGTACCAGCTGGGAGAGGATATCCTTCCTCTTGGAAGAGAGAACGATTTTGGGGTTGTTATCACATTAGACCTGTCCCCCTGAAGCCCACAGCAAAAGGATAACATCAGCGGCGTATGCAAGGCTGGCGAACATAAGAACTGCCTTCAAAAATTGTGTAAGGAATCATTCAGAACTTTGTATACTTCATATATCAGACCAATACTGGAATATGCGCCTCCAGTGCATATCTACTCCAGCGAGTCCACATCTAATCAAACACAAAAAACGAGGTTAGAAAAGGTTTGGAGGTATGCCGCCAGGCTAGTCCCCGAGTTGAAAGGAATGAGCTACGAGGAAAGATTACTGGAACTGAACCTCACGACACTGGAAGACAGAAGAGTTAGGAGTGACATGATCACTACCGATAAAATTCACAGGGTAGGTCAAGATAAACTATTCAACACTGGTGGTACGCGAACAAGGGGACACAGGTGGAAATTGAGTACCCAAATGAACCACAGGGACGTTAGAATTTTTTTTTCAGTGTCAAAGTAGTTAACAAGTAGAATGCATTAGGCAGTGATGTGGTGGAGGCTGACTCTATACACAGTTTCAAATGTATATATGATAGAGTCCAGTAGGCTCAGGAATCTGTACACCAGTTGACTGTACTGTAGCTCAACCACCGCAAGCACAACTAGCTGAGTACAGTATGAGGACGGGTTCTGCGTTGGATCAGAGGCTTCTTACTCACATGTGCTGTTTCAATAGCAGAGGAGTGTAGGTAGAAACTTTGAACTAGGCATGGGGGTGCTTTCCGACATGGCGACGACTGGAGGTGCGCACAGCGTCTCTCCTACAAACATTCACGATACCTTTGAGGGTTTTAAGAAACCACAGTTATATGGCACGCATTTAAACAAGATGTTCACCCGGTCTTGGAGGAAGATCCAGATGGCGGTTTCCAGGACAATAAACGTCACAGTAAGGCAAAGAGGTGCAACACCGCCATCATGCAACCCGTCCGCTTAAAAAGAACGTCACTTTTGGCTCGTATGCGCGATATGGCCAAATTTGGACGTAATTTGAAATGAAACCGACTCACAAAAGTGACGTTCTGTTCCGTTTTCTATTTGAGTCGTCCGGCGTACGCGCAGAGGTTATGAGAGGACACTTTAAATTAACGTTTTTCATAACGTTTTGAAACTTTATGAGAATTTCCTGCCCACCTAACCTATCAGAGGACCCTTAACTTACTGTTGTTGAAAAAAAATCCTAAATTTATTTTCATATTTTTTTCATTTTCAAATTACGTCCAAATTCGGCCATACGGACAAACGGCCAAATGCGACGTTCTTTTTAAGAGGACAGGTTGACAGAGGTAAACAGACCCTCCCGGCACCACGCGGCCTCAGTATCAACATCCACCGCTCAACCAAGATAGGACAAGTTCTCCTGGTTTGCAAACCTTCATCATTGCCTTTGATGACTAAGATAGGAGTGTTTTCGGAAACAGCAGGACACAAAGTATCCTATATAATGCCATTTCCAATATATTTAAGATCAAAGTGCACGATGTTAGACCTAAAAACAAAGGAATTTAATCGCAGTGGACCACAAACACAGCGAGGAACTAGAGCTTTCGGACGTTACTGACATCTGTGGATACAAAGTCCAATGCTACAAACCACTAGGACACCGATTAGCGAGATATGTAATCCGACATGTTGTAGACATTAGTGCAGACGACATCAAGGCACAACTTCAGGCAATGACATTTCAATCTTCGGAGTCAAAAATATTATGTGTAGATCAAACGGAGAACTGAGTGATAGTCACTGCCCTGCTTACTTTTCTAGACTACTTTTCCCTGATCGGGTCTGGATTAACGGCTTTCTCCATAAACTAGAAGTGTACGTACCCCGTCCCACTCAGTGCTTCAGATGTAAAGGTTTCAACCATGCCTCCAAAGGCTGCACCAACCAACCCACCCTAACCTAACCTTATACACATTAACCGCATGTTACTTAATGTACTCTAACTTATCCTACCATAATCTACCCGAACCTATCTGAATTGCGACTAATTGCCAAACATACTTCGACTCACAATCTCAGTCTCTTGACTGAACCTCACACTTTTCATAAAACAGCAACACTTTGATTATCATTAACACAGTTCCTCATCTTTACCATCCTGAGTCCATTTCCACTCATTATCCTCACACAACTGGAAGAGATCGATTACTTCCAACCTCTGCCAAATTATGAACATAGATGCGCCACTGTGAGTGCCGCGTCTATCAACATCACTACTCGTGCAGTCATCGGGAGGACACACCTTCATGCAAACTGCACGTATTGGCAAAAAGAAGAACTAGGCACCTTACAGGAAGGTTTCCTGTGATGTATTAATTAATGCTCTATTTAATTCCAGCTAAGTATGCCAACAATTTCATTGTTAATTGTGTTTTGGTGTTGGGCACAAAGTTTATCAACCACTGGAGGGTTAATAGCCCCACCACAAATGCTTACTGACCAACCAGGAAGTATACTTTTGCCCTGAATATTATCCAGAACCAGAGTAAACTCTCGTGGTATATACACAGAGAAATGAGCGTACACTTCTCAGTGAAGAATATCTTTATAAAACTTTATATATCTATCTCTGGCAATAATGGGTGTTTGATTACAGACGGCTCTTAATTTAAAATTACAAAATACATCTTTTATAAATTTATGTCATGTTCTTTTGGATTGGTGGATGCGATTTGGTTATAAATTTTTTAATTAATTTATCATCGGAAAATCTTTGGAGTAGGACGGAAGAATCGAACCAGCGTCCTGAGTGACCCCAGATGTGCACCTGTTCATGAATCATGATATGCTTAAAAATAACCCAATGTGGAGTCTGTCTCATAGGTATATTGCATTATTGGGATTTCATTGTGCAATTTCTTATATTACAGAAAATGGATCGTACTGGACATATGGCGGTTCTCTTACCACTCCGCCATGTTATGAGTCTGTCACCTGGATTGTTTATGAACAGCCCATTAAAATTTCTCAGGAACAGATGGATGCATTCAGGTTAGTATATGACAAATTACTGTTAGCACATTCTCTTTCATTTTCATGTGGTTACGCTTGCAGACAGCTAGGGTACACTCAGAACCCCACAGTAGCCTATCCTGTGGTGACGCTTGCAGACAGCTAGGGTACACTCAGAACCCCACAGTAGCCTATCCTGTGGTGACGCTTGCAGACAGCTAGGGTACACTCAGAACCCCACAGTAGCCTATCCTGTGGTGACGCTTGCAGACAGCTAGGGTACACTCAGAACCCCACAGTAGCCTATCCTGTGGTGACGCTTGCAGACAGCTAGGGTACACTCAGAACCCCACAGTAGCCTATCCTGTGGTGACGCTTGCAGACAGCTAGGGTACACTCAGAACCCTACAGTAGCCTATCCTGTGGTGACGCTTGCAGACAGCTAGGGTACACTCAGAACCCTACGGTAGCCTATCCTGTGGTTACGCTTGCAGACAGCTAGGGTACACTCAGAACCCTACAGTAGCCTATCCTGTGGTGACGCTTGCAGACAGCTAGGGTACACTCAGAACCTTACGGTAGCCTATCCTGTGGTGACGCTTGCAGACAGCTAGGGTACACTCAGAACCTTACGGTAGCCTATCCTGTGGTGACGCTTGCAGACAGCTAGGGTACACTCAGAACCCTACGGTAGCCTATCCTGTGGTGACGCTTGCAGACAGCTAGGGTACACTCAGAACCCTACAGTAGCCTATCCTGTGGTTACGCTTGCAGACAGGTAGGGTACACTCAGAACCCTACAGTAGCCTATCCTGTGGTTACGCTTGCAGACAGGTAGGGTACACTCAGAACCCTACAGTAGCCTATACTGTGGTTACGCTTGCAGACAGCTAGGGTACACTCAGAACCTTACGGTAGCCTATCCTGTGGTGACGCTTGCAGACAGCTAGGGTACACTCAGAACCCTACGGTAGCCTATCCTGTGGTGACGCTTGCAGACAGCTAGGGTACACTCAGAACCCTACAGTAGCCTATCCTGTGGTTACGCTTGCAGACAGGTAGGGTACACTCAGAACCCTACAGTAGCCTATCCTGTGGTTAAAGTGGTTGGGTTGTTGGGGGTCACTGAGCGCGTGGGATAGTCACTTGAGACCCCTCTCAATCAGTTTAAAAGAAAAAAACTATGAACTACCTGATTAATTCTATATAAATTCTTACTTCCTAAATGTCAACCTATGTTTTACTGTTATTGAACATTAAAATCATTCTATATCAAATTAAGATATAGAAAGAGACCCTGCAGTGATTTAGACATTAACAAAAGTACAATCAATCTGAAACAAAATACTGTACTTTAAGACTAGTAGATATATATAGTTAACATGTCGGCAGGAAATACGGCAAGCCTAATATTACTGTAGTGGTGGGGAAAGGAACTTGATCTCCTTATTGATACAAGCAACCCTTCTCTTTTTTTTCTTTTTTTTTTGTAGGCTGGATCTCTTCACAAGGAACCCTTCTCTTACTCAAGGCTGTATCTCTTCATTGACACTAGCAGCCCTTCTCTTACTCAAGGCTGTATCTCTTCATTGACACTAGCAGCCCTTCTCTTACTCAAGGCTGTATCTCTTCATTGTCACTAGCAGCCCTTCTCTTACTCAAGGCTGTATCTCTTCATTGTCACTAGCAGCCCTTCTCTTACTCAAGGCTGTATCTCTTCATTGACACTAGCAAACCTTCTCTCTTCACTGACACGTGTAATCCACTTGTTACTGTAGCTGTGATCCCCTTTTCTCTAGTTTTTGTATTGCTATGTTGTAGTGCAACATATTTCTTTATATAACTGTGTGACGCTTCAAATTTCTTAACAGAGTATTGAGTTTAAGAATTACAAAGATTTCAATTAAAATTCAATTATTCAATACAGTAAAGTTAGGAATGACAAGCACACGTTGCAAACATTTGAACTCTTAACTTACATTTTGATTATTGATATTCTTCTCTCAGATCCATGAAGTCGTATCATCCGTGTGAGAGTTGTCCCGAGGATGAATTAGCTGGTGCTCTTGTCGAGAACTACAGACCCCCTTGTCCTATTTGTGATAGAGTCGTCAAGGCTTACAAGGATTCAGCGCAGGAGGAATAAGGAGCAAAAGTGAACATTTTGTTATGTGTAAGAACATGTTAGAATCTAATAAGGTATGCACGTGAAGATCCAGATAATGCGTGCAAGAAGTAAAGTGAATTGTTTTCTTCTGGGCATTGCCTGTTGTGAAGGATACAAGATACATTTAGAACTGTGCACATCTCATTATGAAAACTGTTTCGAATGACTTCATTTTGCTATGTACAGAAATTCTACACCCTTTCCAAAGAAAATTAACATTCTTGTAATTAAAGAACAGGGAAATTATTCCAATAACGTTGACATGTGTAACATGTAAGAATAGTATTGTACCAATGGAACTTTTAGCACTGTACTTTGCAATGTGCAGCTTATCTGTAGTTATTGCATGTTTATACAATATTTCAAGTATGTTTAAAAAGATTTCAGGCTCCTGTGAGAGCACATAGTGTTCCATTAATTACTGTAGCTCCTTAGTCATCTGCATGCTAATAATATATAGTTAAAATTTGCACTAATAGTCAGATAATAAAGTAAAAGGAATAAGAATTGCAAGCTGAAAGAAACTACATATAATATACTGTATATTAGTCTGCTCAGTCGACGATAAGTGGCATACTCTTCAGCCCGTGAAGGGTCTCCAGCCTGTAAGAGGAACCTGTTGTTACTATAGTTGTCTTCCCGGATTTAATTGTTGGATGCCAAATACTGTTAATAATATATTGTGTGTTATAATGATGATACCCAATAAAAGATTATATATACATTTTTTATAATTAGAGCTGCTTATCAAAGTTTAATAAACATGTTAAATATAGACATGATGTATTATACAATGCTGAAACTGTACCTGAAATGCAAATATATTTGTTTCTGTTAATTTCATGCAATAGCACAGTAATATTTTCAATAAATATTGCTATCCGTTGTTGTAGGATGCTATCATTTCAGTAATGGAGCAAAATTTATTCTGATTTGTGAGGGGTACTCTTGTATGCCTAAAAAGTTCAATGGTCGCTGTCCTCAGGAAAATGTTGTTAAAGAGAATTGTGTACTACAGTCAACATATTCTGCTCTGCTTATTTTACCGTCATGACTGACACATTATGTCAGAACATTTCTTTCGGGAGTTTATGTGTAGTAAATTCATTCACTTTTATAGTTCTGTGTTTTTGGGGAGGTTTGATCAACTTCAGCTAATCGTTTGTAATGAGCACTAACTTATATTTGGTTTGTGATTGGGGATTATACACTTGCATTTTGAAAAACACATGCCAATTATGAAATTTTTATCTTGTTGCTTGAAAGTTGTTCTTGTTAAAATAGTATAAACATTTAAACTTAAGATATATTTTCATAGTGAGTTGTTTTATTGAAGAAACTTTGATGATAACTGAAATCAGGTCAGTGCAATATGATAGATCTTCCACTTGTATATTTGTGATAATATATCTGACTTGAGGGAAAAATCTGATCTGTTTCATTATGTTAGAGTTCAGATAAATAATCTGAATGCTTAATTGTAAAAAAATATCATTAATACGGTTAGAAATAACTCTTACCAAATGTACATCATACATATATCTATATATATATATATATATATATTAATAAATAGAACATGAATATGGTAATTTTATTTAACCAAACAACCTTCAATAGTTGTCTAACCCCTGGATACCAATTTACTGCTAGGTGAGCAGATGCATCAAATGAAAGGAAACTTTACTGAGATATCTCTGTCCTATCATGGGAATCGAACGTAGGACTCTTAAATTGTGAGCTGACTATGTAGACCACTGTGCCACAGGATTTGTAATGGCTTTTAAGGCTTGTGGATGCATTGATCTGAAACAGTTTCAGTCCATTCAACTTATTGAAAGGAAATATGTTGAACTCTGTTTCAGTGTCTCCACAAACGAGACAAAAGCATACTTTCATCACAAGCGGAGAGTTAGTTTAGTTCATTTATTATGCACCCCATACCCCTCTTGTGGGCGGTAGTGGAAAGGGTTACAGAGGCACATAATGGGCTCAGGGACTGGACAATTCATTTAGATAAACAAGTTACAGTCTTAATGAACTAGTTACAAAATTCAGTATACATCTTTATATCAACAATGGGTTTGAGACCGACCACAAGTACAGTTTATAAATTAAGCAACTGACATATGTGGAGAGCTAGTGTCACAATTGATATATTTGTCCTGCTCACCATCCAGTGGGCAGCGGTGGATAGGGGGGGGGGCTATCTTGAGAAGATTTCGGGGCTTAGCGTCCCCGCGGCCCGGTCCTCGACCAGGCCTCCTTTTTGTTACACACACCCCTCAGGAAGCAGCCCGTAGCAACTATCTAACTCCCAGGTACCTATTTACTGCTAGGTGAACATGTGCATCACGGCGAAAGAAACTTCCCATTTGTTTCCACCTCCACCGGGGATCGAACCCGGAACCTCAGGACTACAAATCCGAAGTACTATCCACTCAGCTGTCAGGCCCCAATTTACAGTCGGTTACTGGGGCGGATACAATCACTCGGTTACTACCTACAGTTAGCAAATTTAGGATATTTGGCTAAGATTTCTCCAAGTGGGGAGGAAACTAAGAACTGCAAATTATTAGTGAAACACTCGAGTGGGTTGACCACTATCAGTACCTCGGTATTAATGTCGGCCTGAAATGTCAGCACTGGAGAAATGCCCGACAGACCACTGGAATATTGTCGAACATTATGTAACGTTACAAACCGAATAAGATTTCAACCGAGATTTAACAGAGCAGAAAAAGTTGTTAAACATTTTCTTACTGAAGTAAATATAGGAATCATAAATACTCATATGGGCTCTGTGTGAGGCATACAACAACGAGCAAACTGAAGGCAAAGTCCTGTCACTTAACTGGATCATTTGCAATGACAAACTCGGGAAACGTAGGACTAGCATCGAAAATAATGATGAAGCAAGTGATGAGAATAATGAAAAACAGTTGAAGAGAAGAATGAGGAAACAAGTGTTGTTGTGAATAATGAGTGATCTATAGATGGAATCGCAGAGGAAGTAATCTATGAGAGTACAGACGTAATAATGAAGGTCATAAGGCAATGAAAAGAGTTGCAGGAGAAACAGAAGGTTTTGATGAAACAATGCATAGAACTTAAACAATCATTAGAAAATACTCGTATAGGCAGGCTCCCCTCGGCCAACCAGATGAACCCGGGAAAATCAGACAATCAGGAGGAATTCAATGAATGTAGGCATAGTTCCGGAGAGGAATGCTGGTGCTCATGCAACCCGTCCTCTTAAAAATAACGTCACTTTGGCTCGTATGCGCTCTATGGCCAAATTTGGACGTAATTTGAAATGAAATCGACTCACAAAAGTGACGTACTGTTCCGTTTTCTGTTTAAGTCGTCCGGCTTACTCGGCAAGCTTAGAAAAGGAAACCTTCCATTGACATTTTTCATAACGTTTTGAAACTTTATGAGAATTTCCTGCCCACCTAACCTATCAGAGGACCCTTAACTTACTGTTGTTGAAAAAAAAATCCCAAATTTATTTTCATTTTCAAATTATGTCCATATTCGGCCATACAGGCAAACGGTGTCAGTGTCATCGCGCTACCGCTCACAGGACGAGTATGGGGTGTACAATAAACTAGCTGCCTCCGTTAGCAACAATTAAGCTTGAGTACACACAGAAATCACAATAGCGTGATATATTAAATGAACAATTCTTTTAACAGTGTCGCGACGCAGTCGAATAAAGCGTGTCTGGGATCATCCTGTAACGCGGGTGAGTTCGTTCTTACCTTTTAAACTTCTTTTACCTTCACCCTGTTCTTATAATCTTTATTCACTTCTCAAACCAAGGGAGCCCCAGAGCTATACTTGAGCCGACTCCACGCCACGTGGTCTTAAGCCGTTGACCGGCTTAAGATTCTACAACCTTATGACGTGAAAACAGTCTTCTAGCACAACTCTAGAATCGCCTTGAGCTGCCACCACCAGACCATTACCACTGAGCAATGACCGAGGTCTGGATCGATCATGCTATTCAATAAACCTTGGGGCTTGATCCCCATTAGTAATATATGGGAGGGATGAATTCTTACGTTAAACAAGTGTGGAATAATTAAAATCAAAGGGATAATGAATTCTTATTCTGTGTTAGAATCTGCGGCCCAACTCAGCTCGGCCTCTTGGGCTACCCACGTGGTCCGGGACAATGTACATAAATTACATAAAATGGAAATTAATAAAAAGACAAATTTACTAGCTAAATGGTTTATTCAAAACTAAACAAAATCTAAAATCAAAGCACTCCCTAAACTGTGCAGTCCCTGACGTGAAAAGGCAATGAGATGACCTATTTCCCTATACCAACTCTACCTTCTTTATGCGACCAGCTCGGTGGACTGCTGATCTTGGGGAGAGGTGGAGTTTGAGAAAATACCTTTGAGAAAATACCAAAAATATGGAGCTTTGGTGACCCTTGTGACCTCAGGTCGGCCGGATTGTTCCGCGCCAAAGCCTAGTCCCGCTAGTGACGTCACTGATGGTGACCTACTCATTCTTCTAACAATCAGGATACTCTCGATACTATAACCAGTATTACTATAAAGTTTGAATGAAGACTAATTTCTCTAAATTACTGAATAATGTGGAATAATTCATTATACAAAACTGTGAACAAAGGCGCCAGTTATTTTCACCGCCAATCCCCCCAGGGGATGCGACCATGTGCTTGGGTTAGGTCCCTACCCGTGGTTCCTAGAACATTCTGGATCATTTCTACAACAACTAGTTTGTTACATCAACAGTGCCCACAAACACAAAGATCTCGAAGGGTATAACCATGTATACATATCTTCAGACCTCACTATAGAGCAGCAAACAACGTCAGGGTACTAAGAGGTAAACTGAAGGAGTTAAGAAACACAGACCAACACAAAAATGCAAAGCTATAGATCAGGAGAGGGCAGGTGATAAGATAGTAGATGGAGGAGAGGACATAGTCCTTTACCCAGCCAGGCAGAACTAACTCTGTATATCTCGGACGACAAACAGGTGCAGAACCAAAGCGACAATGGGGAACTGACCGACATGGCGACGACTGGAGGTGCGCACAGCGTCTCTCCTACAAACATTCACGATACCTTTGAGGGTTTTAAGAAACGACTGTTACATGGCACACATTTGCAACGAGGTGCAACGCCGCCATCATACAGAGGTAAACAGAGACCCTCTCCAACCAAGATAGGACAAGTTCTCCTGGTTTGCAAACCTTCATCATTGCCTTTAATGACGAAGATAGAAGTGTTTTCGGAAACAGCAGGACATAAAGTATCCTATATAATGCCATTTCCAAGATATTTAAGATCAAAGTGCACGATGTTAGACCTAAAAACAAAGGAATTTAATCGCAGTGGACCACAAACACAGCGAGGAACTAGAGCTTTCGGACGTTACTGACATCTGTGGATACAAAGTCCAATGCTACAAACCACTAGGAGACCGATTAGCGAGATATGTAATCCGACATGTTGTAGACATTAGTGCAGACGACATCAAGGCACAACTTCAGGCAGATGACATTTCAATCTTCGGAGTCAAAAATATTATGTGTAGATCAAACGGAGAACTGAGTGATAGTCACTGCCCTGCTTACTTTTCCTAGACTACTTTTCCCTGATCGGGTCTGGATTAACGGCTTCCTCCATAAACTAGAGGCGTTCGTACCCCGTCCCACTCAGTGCTTCAGATGTAAAGGTTTTAACCATACCTCGAAAGACTGCAAGAAAAACATTAAATATTGAAAATGCTCTAGTACCCATTACACGTAAGACTGTGTGTCAGATATACTGACCTGCTCAAACTGTGGTGGCGATCATGACATTACATTCAAACAATGTTCTTCAAACAAAGCAGCAAAAACTAAGGTTCTTCCTACCAACAACCGGCAAGTGGTGCAGGTTGAAACAACCTAACTCAACCCATCGTCAACCGTTACCTCACACTCAGCCACAACCTTTGCTTGTACCTTTACCTGATGTGTCTGTCTCTGACAATCCTACGCTTCCAGAGTTCAATCCTCTCCCATAAAACGACGTACAACTGAGTCCCGATCTTGTTGAGACTCGTGTCACTCGCATTGAAAATGCACAAGAAAAGGTGCTGGACCGACTCCTAGCTAAATTCTTTACACAAGTAATGCAACCCATCCTCGAAGCTGACCCAACAGACACCTCATCGACATCTTCTGACAATGACATCATCCCTAACACAGCTACCATTGCTGGATACACATCTTTTGAAATGATGCTGGAAAACCTCCTGAATGACTTCGCAGCACGCCTTACCCAAGTCACTCCCCAGGCTGACTTGCCACAAACCCCAACCACCGGCACCACGAGTAAGAAACCCCAGCTGTATAAACCTCCCAACCACCTGACACTGACTGAAAACCACATTCTCCCACGACACATTTATTTATTTATTTATTTATTTATTTATTTATTTATTTATTTATTTATTTTATATATATACAAGAAGGTACATTGGGATTGTGAGGATACATAGCATAGAAATTACATTCTTGTAAAGCCACTAGTACGCGCAGCGTTTCGGGCAGGTCCTTAATCTAAGAAAATTTTAAGTAGGTAAATACTTGCAAAATTTATAAAAATGATAACAGGTACATAGCAAGAAAAAGAATAAAAGATGAGAGAAAATTGTAGGTATATTAAAGCACATAGGTAGCTCAGATTGATTGCAATGACAGGTTGAATGGTAGTTTAACAAAAATTAGTAGGCACAATACAGCATGTGGCTAGCACATAAAAAAGACAGCAATGAACACAATGATAAAGTCGGTTGGATTAAGTACATAAAGATTGGGTAACACTAGGTACAGAGCAAATTTAAAGCTCAGTGTAGGAAACTACGAAGATTAAATTAGGTACTTTTTGTTTTGTTTTTAATTGAGGCAAAAGTTTGACAGCTTTTCAATTCACTAGGGAGTGAGTTCCATAGACTGGGTCCCTTAATTTGCATAGAGTGTTTACACAGATTAAGTTTGACCCTGGGGATGTCAAAGAGATATTTATTTCTGGTGTGGTGATAATGGGTCCTATTACATCTGTCCAGGGAGAATTTCAGAGCATGGTTTGCATTTAAGAACAAGGTTTTGTAAATGTAGTTGACACAAGAGAATGTGTGGAGGGAGTTAATATTTAGCAAGTTAAGAGATTTAAACAAGGGAGCTGAGTGTTGTCTGATAGCAGAGTTCGTTATTATTCTGATAGCAGATTTTTGCTGGGTGATGATGGGCTTAAGGTGGTTTGCAGTGGTAGACCCCCATGCACAGATACCAAAATTAAGATAGGGATAGATTAGTGCATAATATAGTGAGAGGAGAGCAGAGTTAGTAACATAATATCTTATTTTGGAGAGTATACCAACTGTTTTAGAGACTTTCTTAGTTATGTGTTGAATGTGGGTGCTGAAGTTGAATCTCTTGTCTGGGAATAGGCCAAGAAACTTTCCATCATTTTTATTACTGATGTTTATGTTGTCTATCTGTAGCTGAATTGCATTCGATGATTTGCTTCCAATTAAGATGTAGTAGGTCTTTTCTATGTTTAATGTTAGTTTGTTAGTTGACATCCATAAGTGGACTTTTTTTAATTCATTATTCACAACATTATTTAGTGTATGTAGGTTGGGGTCTGAATAGATAAGGGTAGTATCATTGTTATGAACAATGGTGGGCTTGCTATGGGGAACTGGTACTATTAAGGGGTAAGGGTAAGTAGAATACAGAGGTATCTAAATATGGGAGAACTAAAAGGCCCGGCCCCCAAAACAATATATCCACAGTAATAAATGCTTGCTACTAAACCCGGTTAGTCTAGGAATAGATTATTGTACTCCCACACAGGAAAAAGGGATACTCTGTTCAAACTTACTTATTTATTAACCCCTTAACACCCCCCATACACAATCACACCAATAACAATATAATACTAACTTTACCACACAATCTTACGTTAAAAACCTTGGTCCACATAGACAGGATACAAGGTTTTACACTGAAAGCAAGCTAGGGTAAAGCTCTACTATAAAACACTTGAGTCAGCTTAGGGTAGGGGACCACGTGGTTACACTGGGACCCCCGTTAGCATAGCAGGTAAGATAAACACTTAAAAAACACTTACTACACCCCAGGTATACTACTCTACACATATAACGATAGGTATGCCACAATATAACCATAAAAATAGCAAGGAAAACTTAACCAGACGAAGATACAGAAATAAATAAATAAGAGGAAGGAGAGGCACTTCCTTCCACCACAACCAGTCAGCAGAGAAGGAAGCAGTCTCTCGTCTCCTCCTCCGTGGACTAATGCTGCCGGCAGACTGTTCAACTAATCATACCGGCGCCCGATACAAAGTTTACTCAGGTTTACTTTACAAATGATTAGACAGTATTAGTAAACATAGTTGGTGCCTATTTTATTATTTAATAATCAACCCCAAGCTCAATCTTTAAATACTCTTCGAGAGACAAGACTAATCTTACGACTGGCAGGGAAGATACGACAAATGCCACTCGCAATGCGTTTTTACTCTATGGTAGCTCAATAAGCTCAAATTTTGACCTCTGGTTTCCCTCTAAAGAACCCAGAGTCGTAACACTCCTCCCCCTTCAGAGAAAAAAAAATGTGACTACTAGAATAGTAGTCATATTTTTTTGTAAGAGTATACAGAATAAAATGGACATCCATGACATAATAGAAAATCAACCAAACAACAATTTCTCTGTCAAAAAAAAATTACAAGGGAATTCTCTGAAAGAAAAAACATACACAAAACAAAAAAAAACAAAAGGAAGTAAATAAATTGGACACGGGATATTTAATGTCACAGGAGAACCTAAAAAAAAATAACTAAAGCATGACATTTGGTATGGCTTCCTGCGGCTCAGATGAATGTTACTCAGGCAAGCGGGACAGAGCGTCGGCTATCACGTTGAGCCGGCCCGGTAGGTGGATAATAGATAGATTAAAGTCCTGTAGGTACAATGCCCACCTGAGGATGCGTTTATTTTTCTGCTTCATCTGATTCATGAAAACTAATGGGTTATGGTCCGTGTACACTTCCACTATATTACCTGTGAGGTACACTTCGAACTTTTTGCAAGTTAGCACTAGCGCCAACGCCTCTTTTTCTATCACCGAATAATTGCGCTGCGCCTTGTCAAATTTCACAGAGTAATAATATACTGGGTGTTCCACTTTATCATCCCCAGTTTGCAACAACACTGCACCAGCACCCGAGTCAGACGCGTCAACTTGAATTTTAAACGGACGGTCGAACCTTGGACTAGCAAGCACTGGGGCGGAAGCTAAGATCAATTTCAAGTTTTTAAATGCCTCTGCACAGTCCGATGACCACTTAAATTTAACGGCCTTCCGCAACAAATCTGTGAGAGGAGTGGCCACACTGGAAAAGTTCTGACAAAAGCGTCGGTAGTACGCACACATACCGATAAATCGTTGAATGTCCTTTTTAGACCTGAGCACTGGATAGTCCAGAATAGCACTAATTTTGTCTTGTCGAGGTAACACTTTTCCTTGGCCCACTTCATAACCGAGGTACGTCACTGTGCCTTGGCCAAAATGACACTTTTTAGCATTTAAGGTTAGATTTGCATGTTTCAACACTGTGAACAACTGGCGTAACCTAGCTATGTGGTCAGCCCAATTAATATCAAAGAGCACAATATCATCTAAATACGCCCGACAATTTGGCACATTAGCGAGCAAAGAGTTCATTAGCCTCTGGAACGTGGCAGGGGCATTACGCAAGCCGAATGGTAACACTTGATACTCAAACACACCCTCGGGTGTCACAAACGCCGTTAGTTGTTTAGCACGTTCAGTGAGAGGGATTTGATAGTACCCTCTCGAGAGATCGAACTTAGACACATACGTGGCGTTCCCGATTTCGTCGATACAGTCCTCGAGACGTGGCAACGGATAGGCGTCCACTATGGTCGCCTTGTTGAGCTGCCGATAATCGGTGCATAATCGCCAGGAGCCATCTGGTTTGGGGACCAAAAGGCAGGGCGAGCACCAAGAGCCCTGGCTCGGCCTGATGAGGCCGTGCTGGAGCAAGAAGTCGACCTCCTTACGGACGATGGCCTTCTTTTCCGGACTCATCCGATAGGGTTGAAGGCGAATGGGGGTGTAGTCCGTCAACTCGACATCATGGTAAATGGCATCAGTCTGGGTCGGGACCTCCCCGAACAGACTGGAGAATTCGTCAAGCAACGACTGCACCTCGTCACGTTGGGACATCTGCAAATGGGACAGTCCCTCCTCCACAGCATTCACAGAACTAGAATTATTGAGAATGAGATTAGTTGGGTCCCCAGAACAATCATCCCCTCCCTCACTGGAAATGGAAACATTGGTTAGTGCAATGGGCCTGGGGCCTGGAACTTCTTCAGCCGATTCACGTGTACGAGCATTACCTGTTTACGCTTATCAGAGTGTCTCACTTTGTACGTGAGGTCCCCAGTCTTCTCTGTCACAATGTAGGGGCCCTCGTACTTGTGGGACATAGTGCTCCCCAGTCGAGGCTTTAGTACCAGGACAGGGTCACCGGGCTGAAATACCCGCAACTTAGCCTTGGCATCGTTCCGTTCTTTCATATTTCTTGGGCCTTCCCAAGATACTTTAGTGCGCAGCCTTGCAGTCCTTGAGTCTCTGGTGGTGTTGCGCAAAGAAAGCCGAACCTTCGGTTAACGTTACGTTCCCTAACAGATTCTCCTGTAACATTTGCAAGGGTCCACGAACTTTATGGCCAAAGACTAACTCAAAAGGAGAGCAACCCAGTGAACTTTGCAACCCCTCCCTAGCAGCAAACAAAACATACGGCAAGTTCTCGTCCCAGAAGGTATGGGAACTCTCGCACGATGTCTTCAACATCTGCTTCAGAGTTAGATGGAACCTTTCAATGACCCCCTGACTCTGTGGATGGTATGGGCTGGAAACCTTATGAGTTATTCCATGGTCCTTACAAAATTGTGCAAAAATATCAGACTTAAAGTTAGTACCATTGTCAGTCTGCACAACCGAGGCAGTCCAAAAGTGGAAAAAAATTGCAACATACGAGCAACAACAGTCTTTGCTCGGATGTTCCTTACAGCAAAAGCCTCTGGGTAACGAGTCGTGATACACATCATCGTAATTAGATAAATATTACCAGACTTAGTTCTAGGTAATGGACCAACACAGTCCATTACCACATGAGAAAATGGTTCCTCCGGCACGACAATAGGCTTAAGAGGAGCTTTAGGTGGAGTCTGGTTTGGTTTCCCAACAAGTTGACATGCAATACATGCATTACAAAATTTTGCCACATCGCTTTTCAGCTTGGGCCAGAAAAAGTACTTGCAGATTTGTGATACGTAATATTAATGCCTTGATGTCCCCCCATAGGATCATCATGGGCAGCTGACAAAACTCTTTCTCTATAGCAGGTCGGCAACATAACCTGGTGGACTACCTCCCACTCATTTGACAAGGGAGCACTGAGGTCTCCATTTTCTCATCAAAATCCGATCATTGTAGTAGTACCCAGTTGCTGCGTCTACAATTTCCTCCCTAGAGACGGCTGTCTCGTGACAATCTGCAAGACTGGGGTCAGCTTTCTGTAACTCACTCAAGGAGGCGTCCAGGCCTTGGTCAGATGTCATTGGCCGAGGCTCAACAGTGTTCTCCTCCACCTCCCCACTACTCTCGGTAGGCGGGGTGACAGGCTCTCCACAATGTCCTCGGCCCGTCATCGAGTCGGGCCATGAATGTGTCCGCAAGGTCCACTGGGCTTTCACCACTCGGAAGGTCCCTCGTGTCCTTGGGATTTACCACCTTGGCAAGCACAGGGCTGCCCTTACATTTAAGTCCCATAGACCTAGTCACCACGCACGCAGGGTACACAACATTATCCTCTGCGGTGGTGAATCCAGGCAAACCTTTGGGGTAGGCAACATAACAGGCAGTGGGAGTCCCCTACCTTAT
>WNGS01165339.1:26683671-26702564 GCA_020271785.1 Procambarus virginalis | reverse complement strand
TGTACCCTCACACTACTCCACTGTACCCTCACACTACTACACTTTACCCTCACACTACTACACTGTACCCTCACACTACACCACTGTACCCTCACACTACTCCACTGTACCCTCACACTACTCCACTGTACCCTCACACTACACCACTGTACCCTCACACTACTCCACTGTACCCTCACACTACTCCACTGTACCCTCACACTACACCCTGTACCCTCACACTACTCCACTGTACCCTCACACTACTCCCACTGTACCCTCACACTACTACACTGTACCCTCACACTACACCACTGTACCCTCACACTACTCCACTGTACCCTCACACTACTCCACTGTACCCTCACACTACACCACTGTACCCTCACACTACACCACTGTACCCTCACACTACACCACTGTACCCTCACACTACTCCACTGTACCCTCACACTACACCACTGTACCCTCACACTACACCACTGTACCCTCACACTACACCACTGTACCCTCACACTACACCACTGTACCCTACACTACTCCACTGTACCCTCACACTACCCCACTGTACCCTCACACTACACCACTGTACCCTCCACACTACTCCACTGTACCCTCACACTACACACTGTACCCTCACACTACTCCACTGTACCCTCACACTACTCCACTGTACCCTCACACTACTCCACTGTACCTCACACTACTACACTGTACCCTCACACTACACCACTGTACCCTCACACTACTCCACTGTACCCTCACACTACTCCACTGTGCCCTCACACTACACCACTGTACCCTCACACTACTCCACTGTACCCTCACACTACTCACTGTACCCTCACACTACTCACTGTACCCTCACACTACTCACTGTACCCTCACACTACTCACTGTACCCTCACACTACTCCACTGTACCCTCACACTACTCCACTGTACCCTCACACTACTCCACTGTACCCTCACACTACTCCACTGTACTCTCACACTACACCACTGTACCCTCACACTACTCACTGTACCCTCACACTACTCCACTGTACCCCTCACACTACTACACTGTGCCCTCACACTACTCCACTGTACCCTCACACTACTCCACTGTACCCTCACACTACTCCACTGTACCCTCACACTACTACACTGTACCCCTCACACTACACACTGTGCCCTCACACTACTCCACTGTACCCTCACACTACTACACTGTACCCTCACACTACTACACTGTGCCCTCACACTTCTCCACTGTACCCTCACACTACTACTCTGTGCCCTCACACTACTCCACTGTACCCTCACACTACTCCACTGTACCCTCACACTACTCCACTGTACCCTCACACTACTACACTGTGCCCTCACACTACTCCACTGTACCCTCACACTACTCCACTGTACCTCACACTACTACACTGTACCCTCACACTACTACACTGTACCCTCACACTACTCCACTGTACCCTCACACTACTACACTGTGCCCTCACACTACTCCACTGTACCCTCACACTACACCACTGTACCCTCACACTACACCACTGTACCCTCACACTACTCCACTGTACCCTCACACTACTCCACTGTACCCTCACACTACTCCACTGTACCCTCACACTACACCACTGTACCCTCACACTACACCACTGTACCCTCACACTACTCCACTGTACCCTCACACTACACCACTGTACCCTCACACTACTCCACTGTACCCTCACACTACACCACTGTACCCTCACACTACACCACTGTACCCTCACACTACACCACTGTACCCTCACACTACTCCACTGTACCCTCACACTACACCACTGTACCCTCACACTACTCCACTGTACCCTCACACTACTCCACTGTACTCTCACACTACACCACTGTACCCTCACACTACTCCACTGTACCCTCACACTACACCACTGTACTCTCACACTACAGCACTGTACCCTCACACTACACCACTGTACCCTCACACTACTACACTGTACCCTCACACTACACCACTGTACCCTCACACTACTCCACTGTACCCTCACACTACTCCACTGTACTCTCACACTACAGCACTGTACCCTCACACTACACCACTGTACCCTCACACTACTACACTGTACCCTCACACTACACCACTGTACCTTCACACTACTCCACTGTACCCTCACACTACACCACTGTACCCTCACACTACTCCACTGTACCCTCACACTACACCACTGTACCCTCACACTACTCCACTGTACCCTCACACTACACCACTGTACCCTCACACTACTACACTGTACCCTCACACTACACCACTGTACCCTCACACTGTACTAGTTGTCAACTCACATAAACATCATTATTATCCCAGTCTAACCCTAACTAGGCGACTAAGACACCTGCCTAATTCCCTTAACACCCAACGATATCCCTCGAGGGGTATCCCTCCATACCCATCAAGAGCTCTATTGAATACCAAACGACAGCTCTTTAATACACAACCAGAGTTCTTTAATATCCAGAGAGAGCTCTTTAGTTCCCATGGAGAGCTCTCAGATCCCTAGCGAGACCTCTCTTTAAGCTGTGACGACAGGCAGTTATATTTTTCTGACGTGAGATTATCTATATATCACATACTTTAAGGGAACTGATAACTACAACTGCTTGGTTATTATGCCGGTCTTCGTAAGGGACTCTTACCAGCTGGAGCTGGTAATGCTGCTCGCAAACTGCTTGTCCAAATATTTAAGCACTCCGCGCGAGGCGAATGAATTGCAGTTATCAAAAGATTACGAATAAAACATTGTTGGGCTAAGTCGTGTATTAAGCCAGGAACCAACTGGATTTACTTCTCATGATGCAAAAGACAAACATATCTCCTAGAACTTATAAACACTCATAAAAGGAACGCTGGGCTAAATGACCTTTCTTCCTTGATGCATAGTTTATATGTTCCTTGTGTATCACGGCAGCTGGTGGAGCAGTTTCCAGTATGCTTGTATGCATACTGCGGGCTGTGTATTACAGTTAGTGCTTCAAATATAAATCTGATATATCAGTTATGCGGGATACGAAGCCTCCTTAGCCTTCCTCCGAAGAAGGAGAGAGGAGATGCGCTTGCTGCGCAGAGCCTAGTATTGACTAGGAGCGTGTGACGTCAGAAGGTTTCTGGCGCTGACTGCGCTTGGACCACAAGGGCGCTCCAAGAGTAACTGGGGCGGGAGAACAAAGGCCTGGAAGTGATGAGGAGATACCTTGGTTATCCTGTCTGACTTTGTTCCTGCCACCGATATCTTGTGACGAAGAGAGTGCGAGTGAGCGAGAGTGAGAATACGGTGAGAGGGAAAGGTGAGAGGGAAGGGGTGAGGACAGGAGGTGGCGGGATAGATAGGAGCACCACTCAGCATGGGCATGCGGCCAGCCAGCCTAATGCGTCCTAATCCTGAGCACTTCATGTTTAAACTGTGCAGGAACTGGGTCATGATCCCACACATTACATTATTGAATTATCAGTCATTAGACCCTTGGGACCTATTGGTATAAGGTATCTGCAGCTTTGCCATTTATTCACTTCTGTTCTAAAATAAAATCCTCATTCTGCGCAAACTACTAATCGTATAATTAATATAATTCGTTTTGTCGGGATATATATATATATATATATATATATATATATATATATATATATATATATATATATATATATATATATATATATATATATATATAGGACTAGACAGGTCCTAGTCAACAACGGCTTCTCCAATGGTTTCATTGAAGACATCATAAGAAGGAAAGTAAAACGCCATGCAACCTCTGAAGAAACAACTAATACAACACCTATACCCCCTATTAGACTATTTTACAGGAACTTCTTCTCCACAGCTCATGAAACAGAGGAAAGGGTCCTGAAAGATATTGTTAATAGAAACGTTATCCCTACAGACAAAAATCAGAAGATACAATTGACGATTTACTATAAAACCAAGAAAACTGCCAACCTACTCATGAGAAACTCTCCAGACACAAAGCAGAACGCTTTGAAAGAGACCAATGTCGTCTATGCCTTCAAATGCCCACTTGGGGACTGTAAGCCCCAAAGAACTCAATATATAGGCAAGACAACAACATCTCTTTCCAGGCGATTAACGATGCATAAGCAACAGGGCTCTATCAAGGAACATATAATCTCTTCCCACAACCAAACCATCACCAGAGAAATCTTAACAAACAACACAGAAATCATTGATAGATACAGCGACAACAGGCGGCTTGACATCTGCGAGACACTACACATCAAGAAGTCAACACCAGCAATCAACAGCCAATTAACGCACAACTATATTCTACCCACTTCAAGACTCCGCTCCAATATAGAAACATCAAGAAATATGGGCCAATAGGCCTTCTGCAGTTACAGATCTATTCTTCCCTTTAGCTTATACCCATTGTTTCGTGTTCTGTGTTTGTTCTCACCTCACCCCAAACCATTGTAACATGTCACCTCACCCAAATATATATATATATATATATATATATATATATATATATATATATATATATATATATATATATATATATGTATATGTACATAACTGAAAACTCACACCCCCAGAAGTGACTGGAACCCATACTGCCAGGAGCAACGCAACTGGTATGCACAGGGACGCCTTAATCCGCTTGACCATCACAACCGGACAAAAGGAAGTGATAGCCGAAGCTATTTGAACCACTTCCCCGCCGGCACTCTGATGGTAATCTTGGGCATAGCATTTTATCAAATCACCTCATTTTTTGGGGCAACACGTGAGGAACATAAATGCGAACAAGCCTGAATGGTCCCCAGAACTATATGCAACTGAAAACTCACACCCCAGAAGTGACTCGACTCGGAGTTTTCAGTTGCATATAGCTGCATAAATGTACATGTACTTAAATATGGCAATAAAAATGAGCTTTTGCAATTCCATTCACCTGGGCTGTAGGAGACTCGAACCGTGGACCCCACGTGTAGCTTTGCAATTATTTTATCCACTCCGGTGTTCATGAGGATATCCTCATAATGCAACCAAAGCTTGCCAGTGGAGACGACTGATCACATGGCCCTGTGTGACCAACCATCCTGCCTGATGGGTATCCTTACCATCACATACATAGCTCTGAACTATGTAATCCTTCTATAGTCTGTGGTAGCTGCAGAAATGTGTATGTCCCTTAATACGTTATACAAAATAAAGAAACCAGACAGACCGAGTGAGATGCCAGGCAGAGTTATGGTCACTAGGCTTCTGAGAGCGGCGGGGTACATAGGTATCTGAGTTGTCTGTATGCACATATTTATTATAAAGGTGTATATTTTCGGCCTTCAGATAAATGCATGGTCGTATTTACAATAAATTTAGCGTTTATTGCTGTGTCATCGTAATTCATATTTGTCTACGCATACAGGGGCCCGTCTTTTCTCCCTTCCTATCATTTTTCTCCATTTCAGCCCTCTCTTTTATTCCCCCTCCCCACCTCTTCCCCACCTCTCCCCCCTCTCTCATCGCTCTGGAACACATTGTAGCAACACTCATATTATTAAATTTGGTCACATGGAAATGTACATATTATAATGTTCTCTTGCAGCCCGTTTAATTTTACACATAAAGTATATAATTGTTTTAATTAGATATGAAACCAATTAAGCCGTTTCGCCTTCAGATGAGCTGGGTAGCCTAACAACCTTCGTCAAATGTTGACATCTTGCATAAGTAGTGTCTCGTTTGACCTTGACCGACGTCTGACCTTTTAATGCGGCTCAAATTGCAACGTGATAATAGGTTGCCTGATCGATGGTCCTTCAACCAGTTGTGCACCCTTATTGAAGGTGTCGGTCTGTTCCCTCTGGTGTCACTCTTTCCCTCTGGGGTCAGTTCCACTCTTGTCATCGTTTTCCCCTGGTGTCACTGTTTACCTCTGGTGGCACTGTTCGTATCTGGTGAAACTGTTTACCTCTGGTGTCACTTCCCGTCTGGTGTCAATGTACCCCGCGGGTATCTGTTCCACAATGATGTCACTGTTCCTCTATGGTCCTGCCCTTCCACACTGGTGTCATTGTTCCAG
Organism: Procambarus virginalis; assembly: GCA_020271785.1. Taxonomy (NCBI): domain Eukaryota; kingdom Metazoa; phylum Arthropoda; class Malacostraca; order Decapoda; family Cambaridae; genus Procambarus; species Procambarus virginalis. Next base: position 26,696,493 of record WNGS01165339.1, on the reverse strand, counting down.
ACTGGTGTCAGTGTTCCACACAGGTAATACTGTTCCACACTACGTGTTCTCCACCTTCTTATAATGTATAGGGACTAACACTATAAACCACTGTTTTGCAAGCATACACTAAGGTGGGGGGACAAAGTACACACGTTTACTTATCAAATAATATTTTGTCTTTTGTGATTAACGTCATCACACTGTGTTAGCGACCACGTGTTATGTTGTCTTGAAGCAGTCATGTTATATTACACTGTTGAGGCGTCAGGCTAACTCTAATTATACTTGTTTCTCTGTTCCTCAGGTCCCTCCACTTGGGCTAACTTGTTCCCCATCGCCGGGGGCAGTCGGCAGTCCCCTATTGACATTAAGTGCGAGGCTTGCCAAGTTGATTCGAACCTCTCCAAGGTCCAGGCTGTCTACAGCGGTATTAAGGTGTCCGAAGTTTCCAATACAGGCTTCTCCTGGAAAGCCCAGGTCTCAGGAGGCAGCTCCAGTAAGTACGACTAAACTTTGTACAGTATTCCACTAGCTATATTTAATGTATGGGGGTCATATGTTTTTTCTCAACATAGATTCAATAATACCTACTTACTCACCTATCCTTAGGCTATCTATGTTCGTCCAAGCTGCGGCTGACCCCATACACGCGTTCAAAAATTTTAACGAACTGTGAAATCAAGACAAGTCAAAACTGCAGTTTGTTAAATACATGTTCATGTTATTATTTCTTAGTATTCTTAGTATTTTATATTTAGTTAAGTCTAAAGTAGGTTGGGGTTAACTATTTGGTCCTGCTGACAATTATGTGTATATATAGCACGTGAGAAACATTTAGAAAGTGCTCTTCGAAAATGAGTAAATGTAATCAGTCATGCATAAAAGAGTTTGTCATTCATAAAAGGGGGATGAATGCTGGATTAACGAGCATTTGGCCAATGTTTTTGAGGATGGGCTAATTTGTCTCACGAGTTATCAGGGGATTTGAATCACTATACATAAGGGCTAAGCAGCACTACACCAGCGTGAAATAGTAGCTTAAGCTTGTGAAAAGGACCTATATAGGACCCCAAACTTGTGAAAAGGAACTATATATGACCCTAAGCTTGTGAAAAGGACCTATATAGGATCCCAAGCTTGTGAAAAGGACCTATATAAGACCACAAGCTTGTGAAAAGGACGTATATAGGACCCCAAGCTTGTGAAAATCCATCATGGCCCCACGTTCACGTGTTTCCCACCCATCGCAGTTCTGCAGCGTTAGAATATAGTAACAAAGAAACAGTGGAAGAATGTGGCATGCTGTCTGTCACAGCACTACGTGACGTCACCTCCACATTACTCAAAACAATCAGATGTGTCAACAGTGCAGTGAACAACAAATCTAAACATAATAAAATAATTAAAATAAATAATAATATTTTTGTATTCAGGAAAAGTACATACATAGTTGTTTTACAAACATAATGTTAGATTTATAGATAGAGCTAGTACATGCAATACCTAAAGCCACTAATACCCATAGCGTTTCGGGCTATATATATATAGCTCGAAAATATATTATTATTCTTTATTCGTCTCTGTTTCAACACGATGTACAATACGAACAAGTTTTTTGTATTTATTTTTAATTTTGCAATTATTGCTTCTTCTAGAAAGCTACTGAATCTAATTGAGACTCATCTATATAAATAAAAAAGGAAATGTTCGTTTGTGCATAACCGCTAACCTCCGAAAGTTCTTCACCGATTGCTTTGAAATTTTGACATAACGTTGCATTCGAATAGGCGCGTCTTTTTATATACTACTATATAGATGCCACCCCTGTGACAGGTAAAAACATGCGTTTTTGAAAAAACAGCGCCATCTGTTGCACATAATACCAACACATGCTATACTAAATATGTTACGATTCCTTTTCACTGCTTCCGATTTCATTGATAAATTGAATTTTCATAAATTTCGATTTATTTTAAATTTGATTTAATTATTTTGTGTGAAATTGCCTTGGAATTGAACTGTGTTGTTTACCATACCATTCAATTCATTAGTTTATTTTTTATTTTTTCATTATTTTTCATTTCGTTTTTTTGAAGTGTTTTTCTTATATTTCAGTGATGGGAATATCGGGGGCCAGACTCACGAAGCAGTTACGCAAGTACTTACGAACGTGTACATCGTTCATAAATCTTTGACGGCCTTGGTTACATTTATTAAACAGTTTACAAGCATGAAAACTTGCCAATCAACTGTTGTTATTGTTATAAACAGCCTCCTGGTGCTTCGGAGCTCATTAACTGTTTAATAATTGTAAACAAAACCGCCAAAGATTGAGAAAAGATGTACAGGTTCGTAAGTGTTTGCGTAACTTCTTCGTGAATCTGGCCCCAAATAATTTATGTTCCCAATTTTCTGATGGGAACAACAGATCATTTGGTCATCAGACGAGGGAGTGGGGAATGGTGGGGGAGGACGAGGGGACAGGGGGAGTGGGGGAATGGTTGAGGGGACGGGGGAGTGAGGAATGGTTGGGAAGACGAGGGGACAGGGGAGGGGGGGAATGGTGAGGAGGACTGGGAGACAGTGTGCGTTCCTGAGCCACAGCAACGCGTGGCCGGGTACAGCTAGTTATGAATATAAACAATGATATAATGTTTTCAGTTTGACGAACTCAGTTATTTTTGCTGGTGCATATAGTATATAAACAACTGAGCATCCAGACTTGTACCTGCTCTGACGCACAGGCAGTGTTGGTGCCATGCTGGGGCATGACGCACAGGCAGTGTTGGTGCCATGCTGGGGCATGACGCACAGGCAGTGTTGGTGCCATGCTGGGGCATGACGCACAGGCAGTGTTGGTGCCATGCTGGGGCATGACGCACAGGCAGTGTTGGTGCCATGCTGGGGCATGACGCACAGGCAGTGTTGGTGCCATGCTGGGGCATGACGCACGCTGACGCACAGGCAGTATTGGTGCTATGCTGGGGCATGACGCACGCTGACGCACAGGCAGTATTGGTGCCATGCTGGGGCATGACGCACGCTGACGCACAGGCTGTACTGATATGTACTATGTAATAATGGCAGTTATGTTGAATGACGTCACAGGCTTACTGACACTAACTGGAGGAGAGGAACTGACGAAATAGTTTGGTCATTATGATTCAATATAATGTGTATATCGAAAGAAATGTTAAACAACACACTAAGGTTCTGATTATTAAGACATGTTGTGTTCTTTAGTCCTTTTAGGCTGAGGTTCACAGGATGAGTTAGGGTTCAAATACCACTCACAGGAGGAACTTGAGGGAGAGTAAAGTAGGGACCTCTTCAGTGATACAGGAACTAAACACAGTCAGTTCACCTCATAAAGTGCGTCTCAACTTATTAAACATATACCATAGTGATTGACATCCGACTTTTGTGCTTTAAGGAAATAACAAGTGAATTTTGTTGAGTCCACCTCGTGGTGCCAAACCCGCCCATAGACCCACATCCTGTGTGGCCNACCACCACGGGACCCTCAGGCGACACCCGCGTGTTGTCGACCCACCACGGGACCCTCAGGCGACCCCCGCGTGTGTCGACCCACACGGGACCCTCAGGCGACACCGCGTCTTGTCGACCCACCACGGGACCCTCCGGCGACACCCTGGTCGTGTCGACCCACCACGGGACCCTCAGGCGACACCACGTGTTGTCGACCCACCACGGGACCCTCAGGCGACACCCGCGTGTTGTCGACCCACCACGGGACCCTCAGGCGACACCCCGTGTTGTCGACCCACCACGGGACCCTCCGGCGACACCCTGGTCTTGTCGACTCACCACGGGACCCTCCGGCGACACACTGGTCTTGTCGACCCACCACGGGACCCTCCGGCGACACCCTGGTCGTGTCGACCCACCACGGGACCCTCAGGCGACACCTACGTGTTGTCGACCCACCACGGGACCCTCAGGCGACACCCGCGTGTTGTCGACCCACTACGGGACCCTCAGGCGACACCCACGTGTTGTCGACCCACCACGGGACCCTTAGGCGACACCCTGGTCTTGTCGACCCACCACGGGACCCTCCGGCGACACCCTGGTCGTGTCGACCCACCACGGGACCCTCAGGCGACACCCGCGTGTTGTCGACCCACCACGGGACCCTCAGGCGACACCCGCGTGTTGTCGACCCACCACGGGACCCTCAGGCGCTACCCGCGTGTTGTCGACCCACCACGGGACCCTCCGGCGACACCCTGGTCTTGTCGACTCACCACGGGACCCTCCGGCGACACACTGGTCTTGTCGACCCACCACGGGACCCTCCGGCGACACCCTGGTCGTGTCGACCCACCACGGGACCCTCAGGCGACACCTACGTGTTGTCGACCCACCACGGGACCCTCAGGCGACACCCGCGTGTTGTCGACCCACTACGGGACCCTCAGGCGACACCCACGTGTTGTCGACCCACCACGGGACCCTTAGGCGACAGCCTGGTCTTGTCGACCCACCACGGGACCCTCCGGCGACACACTGGTCTTGTCGACCCACCACGGGACCCTCCGGCGACACCCTGGTCGTGTCGACCCACCACGGGACCCTCAGGCGACACCCACGTGTTGTCGACCCACCACGGGACCCTCAGGCGACACCCGCGTGTTGTCGACCCACTACGGGACCCTCAGGCGACACCCACGTGTTGTCGACCCACCACGGGACCCTCCGGCGACACCCTGGTCTTGTCGACCCACCACGGGACCCTCAGGCGACACACTGGTCTTGTCGACCCACCACGGGACCCTCCGGCGACACCCTGGTCGTGTCGACCCACCACGGGACCCTCAGGCGACACCCACGTGTTGTCGACCCACCACGGGACCCTCAGGAGATATCCGCGTGCTGTCGACCCACTACGGGACCCTCAGGCGACACCCACGTGTTGTCGACCCACCACGGGACCCTCCGGCGACACACTGGTCTTGTCGACCCACCACGGGACCCTCAGGCGACACCCGCGTGTTGTCGACCCACTACGGGACCCTCAGGCGACACCCACGTGTTGTCGACCCATCACGGGACCCTCCGGCGACACCCTGGTCTTGTCGACCCACCACGGGACCCTCCGGCGACACCCTGGTCTTGTCGACCCACCACGGGACCCTCCGGCGACACACTGGTCTTGTCGACCCACCACGGGACCCTACGGCGACACCCTGGTCTTGTCGACCCACCACGGGGCCCTCAGGCGACACCCTGGTCTTGTCAACCCACCACGGGACCCTCCGGCGACATATTGGTCTTGTCGATCCACCACGGGACCCTCCGGCGACACCCTGGTCTTGTCGACCCACCACGGGACCCTCCGGCGACACCCTGGTCTTGTCGACCCACCACGGGACCCTCCGGCGACACCCTGGTCTTGTCGACCCACCACGGGACCCTCCGGCGACACCCTGGTCTTGTCGACCCACCACGGGGCCCTCCGGCGACACCCTGGTCTTGTCGACCCACCACGGGGCCTTCCGGCGACACCCTGGTCTTGTCGACCCACCACGGGGCCCTCAGTCAGTCACATCGGCGGTGACTGTAGTGACGGAGCTGAGGAGGCCACCTGGTCATCCACCAGCAACGTCACGCGGTGTAGTCCTGTGTGGCAACACCCGTGACATGAGGCAGCGTCTCCACTCTAACAACAGCAGTGTCATGTCTGGGGGCCACGTACACGCACATGACACGTCAGGCTGGGGGCCACGTATGCACACATGACACGTCAGGCTGGAGGCCACGTATGCACACATGACACGTCAGGCTGGGGGCCACGTACACGCACATGACACGTCAGGCTGGGGGCCACGTACGCACACATGACACGTCAGGCTGGAGGCCACGTACGCACACATGACACGTCAGGCTGGGGGCCACGTACACACATATGACACGTCAGGCTGGAGGCCACGTACGCACACATGACACGTCAGGCTGGGGGCCACGTACACGCACATGACACGTCAGGCTGGGGGCCACGTACGCACACATGACACGTCAGGCTGGAGGCCACGTACGCACACATGACACGTCAGGCTGGGGGCCACGTACACGCACATGACACGTCAGGCTGGGGGCCACGTACGCACACATGACACGTCAGGCTGGAGGCCACGTACGCACACATGACACGTCAGGCTGGGGGCCACGTACACACATATGACACGTCAGGCTGGAGGCCACGTACGCACACATGACACGTCAGGATGGGGGCCACGTACACGCACATGACACGTCAGGCTGGGGGCCACGTACGCACACATGACACGTCAGGCTGGAGGCCACGTACGCACACATGACACGTCAGGCTGGGGGCCACGTACACACACATGACACGTCAGGCTGGAGGCCACGTACGCACACATGACACGTCAGGCTGGGGGCCACGTACACACACATGACACGTCAGGCTGGGGGCCACGTACACACACATGACACGTCAGGCTGGGGGCCACGTACACACACATGACACGTCAGGCTGGGGGCCACGTACACACACATGACACGTCAGGCTGGGGGCCACGTACGCACACATGACACGTCAGGCTGGGGGCCACGTACACGCACATGACACGTCAGGCTGGGGGCTACGTACACACACATGACACGTCAGGCTGGGGTCCACGTACACACACATGACACGTCAGGCTGGGGGCCACGTACACACACATGACACGTCAGGCTGGGGGCCACGTACGCACACATGACACGTCAGGCTGGGGGCCACGTACACACACATGACACGTCAGGCTGGGGGCCACGTACGCACACATGACACGTCAGGCTGGGGGCTACGTACACGCACATGACACGTCAGGTTGGGGGCCACGTACACACACATGACACGTCAGGCTGGGGGCCACGTACACACACATGACACGTCAGGCTGGGGGCCACGTACACACACATGACACGTCAGGCTGGGGGCCACGTACACACACATGACACGTCAGGCTGGGGGCCACGTACACACACATGACACGTCAGGCTGGGGGCCACGTACACACACATGACACGTCAGGCTGGGGCCACGTACGCACACATGACACGTCAGGCTGGAGGCCACGTACACACACATGACACGTCAGGCTGGGGGCCACGTACACATGACACGTCAGGCTGGGGGCCACGTACACATGACATGTCAGTTTGGGGGCCACGTACACATGACACGTCAGGCTGGGGGCCACGTACACATGACACGTCAGGCTGGGGGCCACGTACACATGACACGTCAGGCTGGGGGCCACGTACACATGACACGTCAGGCTGGGGGCCACGTACACATGACACGTCAGGCTGGGGGCCACGTACACATGACACGTCAGGCTGGGGGCCACGTACACATGACACGTCACCCTGGGGGCCACGTACACATGACACGTCAGGCTGGGGGCCACGTACACATGACACGTCAGGCTGGGGGCCACGTACACATGACACGTCAGGCTGGGGGCCACGTACACATGACACGTCAGGCTGGGGGCCACGTACACATGACACGTCAGGCTGGGGGCCACGTACACATGACACGTCAGGCTGGGGGCCACGTACACATGACACGTCAGGCTGGGGGCCACGTTTATTTAGACAAGAAGATGTCACATTTGTGAGCGTCTCTCTGGGAGCGTCTTGTCCAGACCAGGTGCTGTATAATACAAGACTTGTCCAGACCAGGTGCTGTATAATACAAGACTTGTCCAGACCAGTTGCTGTATAATACAACACGGGTATATCCAGCACCTTGTCCTTTACACTCTGAGCCAAGTCTCTCAAGCTGCTGGATTTGTTTGAACATCACAGATCGATTTTAGTCGGGTTCCGTAGCATTGCAAAAGTCTCGTAGACACACACACACACACACACACACACACACACACACCACACAACACACACACACCACACACACACACACACACACACACACACACACACACACACACACCTTGAATTAACAAGAATAATGTGACAAGAATTAAGCAAGAAAGAGAAGGGTGGGCGGACTGCATTTTTTTGGACTGTCGGAAAGCCTTTGACACAGTACCCCATAAAAGGTTGATGCATAAGCTGGAGAAACAGGCAGGAGTAACAGGTAGGGCGCTCCAGTGGATAAGGGAGTACCTAAGCAATAGGAAGCAGAGAGTTACAGTGAGGGGTGAGACCTCAGACTGGCGTGAAGTCACCAGTGGAGTCCCACAGGGCTCTGTACTTGGACCTATCCTGTTTCTGATATACGTAAATGATCTCCCAGAGGGTATAGACTCATTCCTCTCAATGTTTGCTGACGACGCCAAAATTATGAGAAGGATTAAGACAGAGGAGGACAGCTTGAGACTTCAAGAAGACCTGGACAAGCTGCAGGAATGGTCGAACAAATGGCTGTTAGAGTTTAACCCAAGCAAATGTAATGTAATGAAGATAGGGGTAGGAAGCAGGAGACCAGATACAAGGTATCATTTGGGAGATGAAATACTTCAAGAGTCAGAGAGAGAGAAAGACCTGGGGGTTGATATCACGCCAGACCTGTCCCCTGAAGCTCATATCAAGAGGATAACATCAGCAGCATATGCCAGGTTGGCTAACATAAGAACGGCCTTTAGAAACTTGTGTAAGGAATCTTTCAGAACATTATATACCACATATGTCAGACCAATCCTGGAGTATGCGGCTCCAGCATGGAGTCCCTATCTAGTCAAGCATAAGACTAAACTGGAAAAGGTTCAAAGGTTTGCCACCAGACTAGTACCCGAGCTGAGAGGTATGAGCTACGAGGAGCGACTGCAGGAATTAAACCTCACTTCGTTGGAAGACAGAAGAGTTAGGGGGGACATGATCACCACATTCAAGATTCTCAGGGGAATCGACAGGGTTGATAAAGACAGGCTGTTTAACACAAGGGGCACACGCACTAGGGGACACAGGTGGAAACTGAGTGCCCAAATGAGCCACAGAGATATTAGAAAGAACTTTTTTAGTGTCAGAGTGGTTGACAAATGGAATGCATTAGGAAGCGATGTGGTGGAGGCTGACTCCATACACAGTTTCAAGTGTAGATATGATAGAGCCCATTAGGCTCAGGAAACTGTACACCTGTTGATTGACGGTTGAGAGGCGGGACCAAAGAGCCAGAGCTCAACCCCCGCAAGCACAACTAGGTGAGTACAACTAGGTGAGTACACACACAACACCACCANCACCAGCACGCTCGCCTGGCGGTCAATAGCACGCTCGCCTGGCGGTCACCAGCACGCTCGCCTGGCGGTCACCGGCACGCTCGCCTGGCGGTCACTGGCACGCTCGCCTGGCGGTCACTGACACGCTCGCCTGGCGGTCACTGACACGCTCGCCTGGCGGTCACTGGCACGCTCGCCTGGTGGTCACCAGCACGCTCGCCTGGCGGTCAATAGCACGCTCGCCTGGCGGTCACCAGCACGCTCGCCTGGCGGTCACCGGCACGCTCGCCTGGTGGTCACCAGCACGCTCGCCTAGCGGCTCCCCCCCCCATACTAGGCCTCGGAAACGAGAGGTTTGGTTGACAAATCCACAGGAGCCGTGGTGAGGGTTCGAACCTGTGCTGGGTGTTCACAGGCGCGCTAGCACCAACTGTACCAGAGGTACAGTAGCACCAACTGTACCAGAGGTACAGTAGCACCAACTGTACCAGAGGTACGGTAGCACCAACTGTGCCAGAGGTACAGTAGCACCAACTGTACCAGAGGTACAGTAGCACCAACTGTACCAGAGGTACGGTAGCACCAACTGTACCAGAGGTACGGTAGCACCAACTGTACCAGAGGTACAGTAGCACCAACTGTACCAGAGGTACGGTAGCACCAACTGTACCAGAGGTACGGTAGCACCAACTGTACCAGAGGTACAGTAGCACCAACTGTACCAGAGGTACAGTAGCACCAACTGTACCAGAGGTACGGTAGCACCAACTGTACCAGAGGTACAGTAGCACCAACTGTACCAGAGGTACAGTAGCACCAACTGTACCAGAGGTACGGTAGCACCAACTGTACCAGAGGTACGGTAGCACCAAGTGTGCCAGAGGTACGGTAGCACCAACTGTACCAGAGGTACGGTAGCACCAAGTGTGCCAGAGGTACGGTAGCACCAACTGTGCCAGAGGTACGGTAGCACCAACTGTGCCAGAGGTACGGTAGCTACCTCTGGTACACAATCAACTACCAGAAACACGCTAAAAACTTGGCACAGACATGACCCACCTTGGCACGTGTGGGGGCAGGTGTGGGCACCGACCTTGGCACGTGTGGGGGCAGATGTGGGCACCGACCTTGGCACGTGTGGGGGCAGGTGTGGGTACCGACCTTGGCACGTGTGATGGGCAGGTGTGGGCACGGACCTCGGCACATGTGGAGGCAGGTATGGGCACGGACCTCGGCACATGTGGGGGCAGGTGTGGGCACGGACCGGCACAAGTGGGGCAGGTGTGGGCACGGACCTCGGCACATGTGGGACAGGTGTGGGCACGGACCGTGGCACATGTGGGGGCAGGTGTGGGCACGGACCTCGGCACATGTGGGGGCAGGTGTGGCACGGACCTCGACACATGTGGAGGCAGGTGTGGGCACGGACCTCGGCACATGTAGAGGCAGGTGTGGGCACGGACCTCGGCACATGTGAGGCAGGTGTGGGCACGGACCTCGGCACATGTGGGGGCAAGTGTGGGCACGGACCGTGGCACATGTGGGGGCAGGTGTGGGCACGGACCTCGGCCCATGTGGGGCAGGTGTGGGCACGGACCTCGGCACATGTGGGCAGTGCCGTCAATTGTGTTGGTGGCAGCGCGGTTGGTGCCATAAAGGAAGCTGTTTAACACGGGAAGGGTCACCCGGAGAATATGTCTGACGGAGGAGACGGTGTTGGTGGTGGCAGCCGTCTGCTGGCATTGTTGGCGCGGGTGTGGCAGTCTTGGTGGCAGGGTGTGGCAGTCTTGGTAACAGGGTGTGGCAGACTGTGAGGGTGTGGCAGTCTGTGAGGGTGTGGCAGTCTTGGTGGCAGGGTGTGGCAGACTGTGAGGGTGTGGCAGTCTGTGAGGGTGTGGCAGTCTTGGTAACAGGGTGTGGCAGACTGTGAGGGTGTGGCAGTCTTGGTGGCAGGGTGTGGCAGACTGTGAGGGTGTGGCAGTCTGTGAGGATGTGGCAGTCTTGGTGGCAGGGTGTGGCAGACTGTGAGGGTGTGGCAGTCTGTGAGGGTGTGGCAGTCTTGGTAACAGGGTGTGGCAGTCTGTGAGGGTGTGGCAGTCTTGGTAACAGGGTGTGGCAGTCTGTGAGGGTGTGAGCAGTCTTGGTAACAGGGTGTGGCAGTCTGTGAGGGTATGGCAGTCTGTGAGGGTGTGGCAGTCTTGGTGGCAGGGTCAGACTGTGAGGGTGTGGCAGTCTTGGTGGCAGGGTCAGACTGTGAGGGTGTGGCAGTCTGTGAGGGTGTGGCAGTCTTGGTGGCAGGGTCAGACTGTGAGGGTGTGACAGGGTCAGACTGTGAGGGTGTGGCAGGGTCAGACTGTGAGGGTGTGACAGGGTCAGACTGTGAGGGTGTGGCAGACTGTGAGGGTGTGGCAGTCTGTGAGGGTGTGGCAGTCTGTGAGGGTGTGGCAGTCTGTGAGGGTGTGGCAGTCTGTGAGGGTGTGGCAGTCGTGGTGGCAGGGTGTGGCAGACTGTGAGGGTGTGGCAGTCTGTGAGGGTGTGGCAGTCTTGGTGGCAGGGTGTGGCAGACTGTGAGGGTGTGGCAGTCTGCGAGGGTGTGGCAGTCTTGGTAACAGGGTGTGGCAGTCTGTGAGGGTGTGGCAGTCTTGGTGACAGGGTGTGGCAGTCTGTGAGGGTGTGGCAGTCTTGGTGGCAGGGTCAGACTGTGAGGGTGTGGCAGTCTGTGAGGGTGTGGCAGTCTTGGTGGCAGGGTCAGACTGTGAGGGTGTGACAGGGTCAGACTGTGAGGGTGTGACAGGGTCAGACTGTGAGGGTGTGGCAGACTGTGAGGGTGTGGCAGTCTGTGAGGGTGTGGCAGACTGTGAGGGTGTGGCAGTCTGTGAGGGTGTGGCAGTCTGTGAGGGTGTGGCAGTCTGTGAGGGTGTGGCAGTCTGTGAGGGTGTGGCAGTCTGTGAGGGTGTGGCAGTCTTGGTGGCAGGGTGTGGCAGACTGTGAGGGTGTGGCAGTCTGTGAGGGTGTGGCAGTCTTGGTGGCAGGGTGTGGCAGACTGTGAGGGTGTGGCAGTCTGCGAGGGTGTGGCAGTCTTGGTAACAGGGTGTGGCAGTCTGTGAGGGTGTGGCAGTCTTGGTAACAGGGTGTGGCAGTCTTGGTAACAGGCTGTGGCAGTCTTGGTAACAGGGTGTGGCAGTCTGTGAGGGTGTGGCAGTCTGTGAGGGTGTGGCAGTCTTGGTGGCAGGGTCAGACTGTGAGGGTGTGGCAGTCTGTGAGGGTGTGGCAGTCTTGGTGGCAGGGTTAGACTGTGAGGGTGTGGCAGTCTGTGAGGGTGTGGCAGTCTTGGTGGCAGGGTCAGACTGTGAGGGTGTGGCAGTCTGTGAGGGTGTGGCAGTCTTGGTGGCAGGGTCAGACTGTGAGGGTGTGGCAGTCTTGGTGGCAGGGTCAGACTGTGAGGGTGTGACAGGGTCAGACTGTGAGGGTGTGGCAGTCTGTGAGGGTGTGGCAGTCTTGGTGGCAGGGTCAGACTGTGAGGGTGTGCCAGTCTTGGTGGCAGGGTCAGACTGTGAGGGTGTGACAGGGTCAGACTGTGAGGGTGTGGCAGGGTCAGACTGTGAGGGTGTGACAGGGTCAGACT
>WNGS01165339.1:26668431-26679772 GCA_020271785.1 Procambarus virginalis | reverse complement strand
GCGCTGCCCTCCATGCTGTTCCTTGAGCGCTGCCCTCCATGCTGTTCCTTGAGCGCTGCCCTCCATGCTGTTCCTCTGAGCGCTGCCCTCATGCTGTTCCCAGAGCGCTGCCTCCATGCTGTTCCTGAGCGCTGCCCTCCATGCTGTTCCTTGAGCGCTGCCCTCCATGCTGTTCCCTGAGCGCTGCCCTCCATGCTGTTCCCTGAGCGCTGCCCTCCATGGTGACCTGAGCGCTGCCCTCCATGCTGTTCCCTGAGCGCTGCCCTCCATGCTGTTCCTGAGCGCTGCCCTCCATGCTGTTCCATGTTATAGATATTGTTTCTTAAAAGATTCGCACATTTTGAGCCCGCAAGATGACGTAAGATTTTAAGGGTGACAGATGTTAGTCTTCTTGTTTGAGATACTGTTCACATGAGACAGTTAAGCAAGTCCCAGCTGTGTCTGGGTACAAGTGACAGGATGAACAACCCAGCGGGGTTTCTTCCTGTTGGGGAGTGGTGTACATGCTGCTATGGCGGTGTGTCCACTCACAGGATAGTGGCGCTGCCCAATAACTCGGCCCTCGGGCCAAAATTAAAAAATTTACACACTGCTTGTCGTCCCTCTCTCTCCTCCATCTCTCTCCCACTTTCCTATCTTCTGCTTATTACTCAACACTGTTTTATCTCGTTCGGCGATTCCTCTTCGTATATTTGCTTCTCCCTTGTCTTCCGTTCCCTTTGGTCTCTCCGGCCGGTCCTTCCCTGGACCACGACCGTCACACTCCGTCTCACTAGCGACCAGTTACTCAAATGTCCAGAAGGTCGTTGGTAAGCGTTGGTTGGTAACGCTTCCAGCTGCACACCGCGGCTAACACTTTCTCTGTGGTGTTGGTCTGTGGGTCAGGGTCGCCTGGTGTGGTGGGACCTTCCCCAGACAGTGTGGTTGTGTGGTGGGACCTGCCCCAGTATTGGGGTGTGGTGGGACCTGCCACCAGTACTGGAGGTGTGGTGGGACCTGCCTCAGTACTGGTGGTGTGGTGGGACCTGCCCCAGTACTGGTGGTGTGTGGTGGGACCTGCCCAGTACTGGAGGTGTGGGGGACCTGCCTCAGTACTGGTGGTGTGGTAGGACCTGCCCAGTACTGGTGGTGTGTGGGACCTGCCTCAGTACTGGCGGTGTGGTGGGACCTGCCCCAGTACTGGCGGTGTGGTGGGACCTGCCCCAGTCTGGTGGTGTGGTGGGACCTGCCCCAGTACTGGAGTGTGTGGTGGGACCTGCCCCAGTACTGGTGGTGTGGTGGGACCTGCCTCAGTACTGGTGGTGTGGTGGGACCTGCCCAGTACTGGTGGTGTGGTGGGACCTGCCCAGTACTGGTGGTGTGGTGGGACCTGCCCCAGTACTGGTGGTGTGGTGGGACCTGCCCCAGTACTGGAGGTGGTGTGGGGACTGCCTCAGTACTGGTGGTGTGGTAGGACCTGCCCCAGTACTGGTGGTGTGGTGGGACCTGCCTCAGTACTGGTGGTGTGGTGGGACCTGCCTCAGTACTGGTGGTGTGGTGGGACCTGCCTCAGTACTGGTGGTGTGGTGGGACCTGCCTCAGTACTGGTGGTGTGGTGGGACCTGCCCCAGTACTGGTGGTGTGGTGGGACCTGCCTCAGTACTGGTGGTGTGGTGGGACCTGCCCAGTACTGGTGGTGTGGTGGGACCTGCCTCAGTACTGGTGGTGTGGTGGGACCTGCCTCAGTACTGGTGGTGGGTGGTACTGGTCCCACCACCACGATGACAAGTACTGGATGCCCTCTGCAAGTAACAGTCATACTGAAAATGCTTCAAACCCATTGAGATGGTTGCCTGGGCGATGATATACTGGTCGTCTGCACCTAAAGGCACAATATGCTGATATACTGGTCGACTGCTACCTAAAGCCTCCAAGGATGGGGGGGGAGGCGGGGCGCTGACAGGAGAGCCTGATAGTTCAAGCTGCTAATAGGAACGACACAGAGAGGACAGATAAACAGAGGCAGATATACGAGGGGTCAGTAGGAAAAAAAAAGATACTGGAGGAGAGGGAGAAACAGGAAGTGATCACAAGTGGAGGAAGGCCAGGTGGCGTGAGTGAGGCAGGCTCGGGCCAGGTGGCGTGAGTGAGGCAGGCTCGGGCCAGGTGGCGTGAGTGAGGCAGGCTCGGGCCAGGTGGCGTGAGTGAGGCAGGCTCGGGCCAGGTGGCGTGAGTGAGGCAGGCTCGGGCCAGGTGGCGTGAGTGAGGCAGCTCGGGCCAGGTGGCGTGAGTGAGGCAGGCTCGGGCCAGGTGGGCGTGAGTGAGGCAGGCTCGGCCAGGTGGCGTGAGTGAGGCAGGCTCGGGCCAGGTGGCGTGAGTGAGGCAGGCTCGGGCCAGGTGGCGTGAGTGAGGCAGGCTCGGGCCAGGTGGCGTGAGTGAGGCAGGCTCGGGCCAGGTGGCGTGAGTGAGGCAGGCTCGGGCCAGGTGGCGTGAGTGAGGCAGGCTCGGAGCTCCACAATATCATAAATCTTGAAGTCAAAGTTAGGCACAACCGCTGAGTGGACACTCATCCCAGGCGCCGCCTCTCTGGTGAGGTGCCTGCAGGGTGTGGCCGGCCAGGTGAGGTGCCAGGGTGTGGCCGGCCAGGTAAGGTGCCAGGGTGTGGCCGGAAAAAGGTGAGGTGCCAGGGTGTGGCCGGCCAGGTGAGGTGCCAGGATGTGGCCGGCCAAAGGTGAGGTGCCAGGGTGTGGCCGGCCAGGTGAGGTGCCAGGGTGTGGCCGGCCAGGTGAGGTGCCAGGGTGTGGCCGGCCAGGTGAGGTGCCAGGGTGTGGCCGGCCAGGTGAGGTGCCAGGGTGTGGCCGGCCCCTCACCTACGTGTACTGACAGGCTGAGGTAAATCTCTGCAGCCCAGCTAATACCGCAATTCATCCCATTTCAGGTCGCATTTTCTTTTCAAGTTTTTTCAAAGCGCTGTCGTAGAGGCTGGACTCGTAGAGCAGTGCACACGCGGCTCTGGCGCTGAACAATGTTTATTGACACCTCTCCCATACGTCGGTGTATCCAGTTGTTAAACGTGGCACCTTGTCCCACACCATCCTCGTCCCACACCATCCTCGTCTCACAGCATTTCTCACAGCATCCTTCATTGTCAGAGCTGATATGAAGGAGCAGATGTGTTATCTGTCGTTTGAGACCTTATTGTCTATGGTGGTTGGTGAGGGCACAATGGAGGGCGGGGTGCACCACCACCTGCCGCCACACGCACTCTTCCCTTCACCTCACCGACATAATATGATAATATTACAGCGGGTGTGAGTACAATGCTTCCATACAAGGTATTTATAGTTCTGTAATAAGACCACTTATCAGGATCAGCGTCTCAGCACCTTATTGTCATCTTTGTGGTGTTGCCTTGTATGAGTATGACGCAGGTCATGGTCCGGAGTTAGAGGGGGGCGATGGTAGGTAAATGGGAAGGCGCGGGTGTAAGTCTCAAGGTGTTCAGGAACAAGCGATTGCTGTTTGAGAGGGATTTGTGGCGGTGTGGTTGGAGGGGGGGGGAGGGTGGAGGAATGTGGAGAAGGTGCGGGAGTGTTGTGTGTGTCACCATGTGTAGCGGCCCCCGTCACTGTCCGGGAGATGGTCCTTGTTCACGGGTGTGTCACAGCCGGGCCGCGCTTCCTTCTTGGTCACGCCTCCCTCTGTTGTCTTGGCGGCGGTGACAGGTGTGGAGGTAATATATTGGTCAAGTCAACAGTGTTGCAGAGAAACATTTACCGTCCTCTGGGGGGCTCGCCGCCCCCGTGGCCTGGGGGCAGGACGTAGCGTCTCCCCGGGTGTGTGTGGTGGGGGGGGGGGAGTGTTCCTGCCTGGGGTCTGGGGCTCTCCGTCCGCCACCATCATTACTATTGTCGTCGGCAGACCAGCTTCCACTCTCGCACGCTCACTTCCGCTTCTTGGAAGAAAGAAGACTCCACGCCTCAAGAGGCCAGAAGTCCCCGCTTCTCCGCCTTGATAAGGGACCCTGCCTCCTAGCCTCAGCCAGACTAGGGCAGGGTCCCAGCCTCAGCCAGGCTAGGGCAGGGTCCCAGCCTCAGCCAGGCTAGGGCAGGGTCCCAGCCTCAGCCAGGCTAGGGCTGGGTCTAGCCTCAGCCAGGCTAGGGCAGGGTCCCAGCCTCAGCCAGGCTAGGGCTGGGTCTAGCCTCAGCCAGGCTAGGGCAGGGTCCCAGCCTCAGCCAGGCTAGGGCTGGGTCCCAGCCTCAGCCAGGCTAGGGCTGGGTCTAGCCTCAGCCAGGCTAGGGCAGGGTCCCAGCCTCAGCCAGGCTAGGGCTGGGTCTAGCCTCAGCCAGGCTAGGGCAGGGTCCCAGCCTCAGCCAGGCTAGGGCTGGGTCCCAGCCTCAGCCAGGCTAGGGCTGGGTCTAGCCTCAGCCAGGCTAGGGCAGGGTCCCAGCCTCAGCCAGGCTAGGGCTGGGTCTAGCCTCAGCCAGGCTAGGGCAGGGTCCCAGCCTCAGCCAGGCTAGGGCTGGGTCTAGCCTCAGCCAGGCTAGGGCTGGGTCTAGCCTCAGCCAGGCTAGGGCTGGGTCTAGCCTCAGCCAGGCTGGGCTGGGTCTAGCCTCAGCAGGCTAGGGCTGGGTCTAGCCTCAGCCAGGCTAGGGCTGGGTCTAGCCTCAGCCAGGCTAGGGCTGGGTCTAGCCTCAGCCAGGCTAGGGCTGGGTCTAGCCTCAGCCAGGCTAGGGCTGGGTCTAGCCTTGGCTCCGTCTCTCCACCTTCCATGTTCCCTCTCATTAGGCTGCTCTGCAACTATTCCCACTTATAAGTGGGAATAGGCTGCTCTGCAACTATTCCCACCCAGGCTATCTTCACCTGTATTTAACGCATTCATTCATTTTCGCTCGCCTGGCGGTCACCAGCACGCTCGCCTGGCGGTCACTGACACGCTCGCCTGGCGGTCACTGGCACGCTCGCCTGGCGGTCACTGGCACGCTCGCCTGGCGGTCACTGGCACGCTCGCCTGGCGGTCACTGGCACGCTCGCCTGGCGGTCACTGGCACGCTCGCCTGGCGGTCACTGGCACGCTCGCCTGGCGGTCACCAGCACGCTCGCCTGGCGGTCACTGGCACGCTCGCCTGGCGGTCACTGGCACGCTCGCCTGGCGGTCACTGGCACGCTCGCCTGGCGGTCACTGGCACGCTCGCCTGGCGGTCACTGGCACGCTTGCCTGGCGGTCACTGGCACGCTCGCCTGGCGGTCACTGGCACGCTCGCCTGGCGGTCACTGGCACGCTCGCCTGGCGGTCACTGACACGCTCGCCTGGCGGTCACTGACACGCTCGCCTGGCGGTCACTGACACGCTCGCCTGGCGGTCACTGACACGCTCGCCTGGCGGTCACCAGCACGCTTGCCTGGCGGTCACTGGCACGCTCGCCTGGCGGTCACTGGCACGCTCGCCTGGCGGTCACTGGCACGCTCGCCTGGCGGTCACTGGCACGCTCGCCTGGCGGTCACTGGCACGCTCGCCTGGCGGTCACTGACACGCTTGCCTGGCGGTCACTGGCACGCTCGCCTGGCGGTCACTGGCACGCTCGCCTGGCGGTCACCAGCACGCTCGCCTGGCGGTCACCAGCACGCTTGCCTGGCGGTCACCGGCACGCTCGCCTGGCGGTCACTGACACGCTCGCCTGGCGGTCACTGGCACGCTCGCCTGGCGGTCACCAGCACGCTTGCCTGGCGGTCACTGGCACGCTCGCCTGGCGGTCACCAGCACGCTCGCCTGGCGGTCACTGACACGCTCGCCTGGCGGTCACTGGCACGCTCGCCTGGCGGTCACTGGCACGCTCGCCTGGCGGTCACTGGCACGCTCGCCTGGCGGTCACTGACACGCTCGCCTGGCGGTCACTGGCACGCTCGCCTGGCGGTCACTGGCACGCTCGCCTGGCGGTCACTGGCACGCTCGCCTGGCGGTCACTGGCACGCTCGCCTGGCGGTCACTGCCACGCTCGCCTGGCGGTCACCGACACGCTCGCCTGGCGGTCACCGACACGCTCGCCTGGCGGTCACCGACACGCTCGCCTGGCGGTCACCGACACGCTCGCCTGGCGGTCACCGGCACGCTCGCCTGGCGGTCACCGGCACGCTCGCCTGGCGGTCACCGGCACGCTCGCCTGGCGGTCACCGGCACGCTCGCCTGGCGGTCACCGGCACGCTCGCCTGGCGGTCACCGGCACGCTCGCCTGGCGGTCACCAGCACGCTCGCCTGGCGGTCACTGGCACGCTCGCCTGGCGGTCACTGGCACGCTCGCCTGGCGGTCACTGGCACGCTCGCCTGGCGGTCACTGGCACGCTCGCCTGGCGGTCAGTAGCACGCTCGCCTGGCGGTCACTGGCACGCTCGCCTGGCGGTCACTGGCACGCTCGCCTGGCGGTCAGTAGCACGCTCGCCTGGCGGTCACTGGCACGCTCGCCTGGCGGTCACTGGCACGCTCGCCTGGCGGTCACTGGCACGCTCGCCTGGCGGTCACTGGCACGCTCGCCTGGCGGTCACTGGCACGCTCGCCTGGCGGTCACTGGCACGCTCGCCTGGCGGTCAGTAGCACGCTCGCCTGGCGGTCACTGGCACGCTCGCCTGGCGGTCACTGGCACGCTCGCCTGGCGGTCACTGGCACGCTCGCCTGGCGGTCACTGGCACGCTCGCCTGGCGGTCACTGACACGCTCGCCTGGCGGTCACCGGCACGCTCGCCTGGCGGTCACCGGCACGCTCGCCTGGCGGTCACCAGCACGCTCGCCTGGCGGTCACCAGCACGCTCGCCTGGCGGTCACCAGCACGCTCGCCTGGCGGTCACCAGCACGCTCGCCTGGCGGTCACTGGCACGCTCGCCTGGCGGTCACTGGCACGCTCGCCTGGCGGTCACTGGCACGCTCGCCTGGCGGTCACCGGCACGCTCGCCTGGCGGTCACCAGCACGCTCGCCTGGCGGTCACCAGCACGCTCGCCTGGCAGTCACCAGCACGCTCGCCTGGCGGTCAGTAGCACGCTCGCCTGGCGGCTCCCCCCCCCCCCCCCCATACTAGGCCTCGGAAACGAGAGGTTTGGTTGACAAATCCACAGGAGCCGTGGTGAGGGTTCGAACCTGTGCTGGGTGTTCACAGGCGCGCTAGCACCAACTGTACCAGAAGTACAGTAGCACCAACTGTACCAGAGGTACAGTAGCACCAACTGTACCAGAGGTACGGTAGCACCAACTGTACCAGAGGTACGGTAGCACCAAGTGTGCCAGAGGTACGGTAGCACCAAGTGTGCCAGAGGTACGGTAGCTACCTCTGGTACACAATCAACTACCAGAAACACGCTAAAAACTTGGCACAGACATGACCCACCTTGGCAGGTGTGGGCACCGACCTTGGCACGTGTGGGAGCAGGTGTGGGCACGGACCTCGGCACATGTGAGGCAGGTGTGGGCACGGACCTCGGCACATGTGGGGGCAGGTGTGGGCACGGACCGTGGCACATGTGGGGGCAGGTGTGGGCACGGACCTCGGCACATGTGGGCAGTGCCGTCAATTGTGTTGGTGGCAGCGCGGTTGGTGCCATAAAGGAAGCTGTTTAACACGGGAAGGGTCACCCAGAGAATATGTCTGGCGGAGGAGACGGTGTTGGTGGTGGCAGCCGTCTGCTGGCATTGTTGGCGCGGGTGTGGCAGTCTTGGTGGCAGGGTGTGGCAGACTGTGAGGGTGTGGCAGTCTTGGTGGCAGGGTGTGGCAGTCTTGGTGGCAGGGTGTGGCAGTCTTGGTAACAGGGTGTGGCAGACTGTGAGGGTGTGGCAGTCTGTGAGGGTGTGGCAGTCTTGGTGGCAGGGTGTGGCAGACTGTGAGGGTGTGGCAGTCTGTGAGGGTGTGGCAGTCTTGGTAACAGGGTGTGGCAGTCTTGGTGGCAGGGTGTGGCAGACTGTGAGGGTGTGGCAGTCTGTGAGGGTGTGGCAGTCTTGGTGGCAGGGTGTGGCAGACTGTGAGGGTGTGGCAGTCTGTGAGGGTGTGGCAGTCTTGGTAACAGGGTGTGGCAGTCTGTGAGGGTGTGGCAGTCTTGGTAACAGGGTGTGGCAGTCTTGGTAACAGGGTGTGGCAGTCTTGGTAACAGGGTGTGGCAGTCTTGGTAACAGGGTGGCAGTCTTGGTAACAGGGTGTGGCAGTCTGTGAGGGTGTGGCAGTCTTGGTGGCAGGGTCAGACTGTGTGGGGTGTGGCAGTCTGTGAGGGTGTGGCAGTCTTGGTGGCAGGGTCAGACTGTGAGGGTGTGGCAGTCTTGGTGGCAGGGTCAGACTGTGAGGGTGTGGCAGTCTTGGTGGCAGGGTCAGACTGTGAGGGTGTGGCAGTCTGTGAGGGTGTGGCAGTCTGTGAGGGTGTGGCAGTCTTGGTGGCAGGGTCAGACTGTGAGGGTGTGACAGGGTCAGACTGTGAGGGTGTGGCAGACTGTGAGGGTGTGGCAGTCTGTGAGGGTGTGGCAGTCTGTGAGGGTGTGGCAGTCTGTGAGGGTGTGGCAGTCTGTGAGGGTGTGGCAGTCTGTGAGGGTGTGGCAGTCTTGGTGGCAGGGTGTGGCAGACTGTGAGGGTGTGGCAGTCTTGGTGGCAGGGGTGTGGCAGACTGTGAGGGTGTGGCAGTCTGTGAGGGTGTGGCAGTCTTGGTAACAGGGTGTGACAGTCTTGGTAACAGGGTGTGGCAGTCTTGGTAACAGGGTTGTGGCAGTCTTGGTAACAGGGTGTGGCAGTCTGTGAGGGTGTGGCAGTCTTGGTAACAGGGTGTGGCAGTCTGTGAGGGTGTGGCAGTCTTGGTAACAGGGTGTGGCAGTCTTGGTAAGAGGGTGTGGCAGTCTGTGAGGGTGTGGCAGTCTTGGTAACAGGGTGTGGCAGTCTGTGAGGGTGTGGCAGTCTGTGAGGGTGTGGCAGTCTGTGAGGGTGTGGCAGTCTTGGTGGCAGGGTCAGACTGTGAGGGTGTGGCAGTCTGTGAGGGTGTGGCAGTCTTGGTGGCAGGGTCAGACTGTGAGGGTGTGGCAGTCTGTGAGGGTGTGGCAGTATTGGTGGCAGGGTCAGACTGTGAGGGTGTGGCAGTCTGTGAGGGTGTGGCAGTCTTGGTGGCAGGGTCAGACTGTGAGGGTGTGGCAGCGGGTCAGACTGTGAGGGTGTGGCAGGGTCAGACTGTGAGGGTGTGACAGGGTCAGACTGTGAGGGTGTGGCAGACTGTGAGGGTGTGGCAGTCTGTGAGGGTGTGGCAGTCTGTGAGGGTGTGGCAGTCTGTGAGGGTGTGGCAGTCTGTGAGGGTGTGGCAGTCTGTGAGGGTGTGGCAGTCTTGGTGGCAGGGTGTGGCAGACTGTGAGGGTGTGGCAGTCTGTGAGGGTGTGGCAGTCTTGGTGGCAGGGTGTGGCAGACTGTGAGGGTGTGGCAGTCTGTGAGGGTGTGGCAGTCTTGGTAACAGGGTGTGGCAGTCTTGGTAACAGGGTGTGGCAGTCTTGGTAACAGAGTGTGGCAGTCTTGGTAACAGGGTGTGGCAGTCTGTGAGGGTGGGCAGTCTTGGTAACAGGGTGTGGCAGTCTGTGAGGGTGTGGCAGTCTTGGTGGCAGGGTCAGACTGTGAGGGTGTGGCAGTCTGTGAGGGTGTGGCAGTCTTGGTGGCAGGGTCAGACTGTGAGGGTGTGGCAGTCTTGGTGGCAGGGTCAGACTGTGAGGGTGTGGCAGTCTTGGTGGCAGGGTCAGACTGTGAGGGTGTGACAGGGTCAGACTGTGAGGGTGTGACAGGGTCAGACTGGGAGGGTGTGGCAGGGTCAGACTGTGAGGGTGTGACAGGGTCAGACTGTGAGGGTGTGGCAGACTGTGAGGGTGTGGCAGTTTGTGAGGGTGTGGCAGTTTGTGAGGGTGTGGCAGTCTGTGAGGGTGTGGCAGTCTGTGAGGGTGTGGCAGTCTGTGAGGGTGTGGCAGTCTTGGTGGCAGGGTGTGGCAGTCTGTGAGGGTGTGGCAGTCTTGGTGGCAGGGTGAGGCAGTCTGTGAGGGTGTGGCAGTCTTGGTGGCAGGGTGAGGCAGTCTGTGAGAGTGTGGCAGTCTTGGGGCAGAGTGTGGCAGTCTGTGAGGGTGTGGCAGCGGGTCAGACTGTGAGGGTGTGGCAGCGGGTCAGACTGTGAGGGTGTGGCAGGGTTAGACTGTGAGGGTGTGGCAGCGGGTCAGACTGTGAGGGTGTGGCAGTCTGTGAGGGTGTGGCAGGGTCAGACTGTGAGGGTGTGGCAGTCTGTGAGGGTGTGGCAGTCTGTGAGGGTGTGGCAGGGTCAGACTGTGAGGGTGTGGCAGCGGGTCAGACTGTGAGGGTGTGGCAGGGTCAGACTGTGAGGGGGTGGCAGGGTCAGACTGTGAGGGTGTGGCAGTCTGTGAGGGTGTGGCAGTCTGTGAGGGTGTGGCAGGGTCAGACTGTGAGGGTGTGGCAGGGTCAGACTGTGAGGGTGTGCAGGGTCAGACTGTGAGGGTGTGGCAGTCTGTGAGGGTGTGGCAGTATGTGAGGGTGTGGCTGTCTTGTGAGGGTGTGGCAGTCTGTGAGGGTGTGGCAGTCTGTGAGGGTGTGGCAGTCTTGGTGGCAGGGTGTGGCAGTCTTGGTGGCAGGTGTGGCAGTCTGTGAGGGTGTGGCAGTCTTGGTGGCAGGGTGTGGCAGTCTGTGAGGGTGTGGCAGCGGTCAGACTGTGAGGGTGTGGCAGCGGGTCAGACTGTGAGGGTGTGGCAGTCTGTGAGGGTGTGGCAGGGTCAGACTGTGAGGGTGTGGCAGGGTCAGACTGTGAGGGTGTGGCAGGGTCAGACTGTGAGGGTGTGGCAGGGTCAGACTGTGAGGGTGTGGAGGGTCAGACTGTGAGGGTGTGGCAGGGTCAGACTGTGAGGGTGTGGCAGTCTGTGAGGGTGTGGCAGGGTCAGACTGTGAGGGTGTGGCAGTCTGTGAGGGTGTGCAGGGTCAGACTGTGAGGGTGTGGCAGCGGGTCAGACTGTGAGGGTGTGGCAGGGTCAGACTGTGAGGGTGTGGCAGGGTCAGACTGTGAGGGTGTGGCAGTCTGTGAGGGTGTGGCAGAGTCAGACTGTGAGGGTGTGGCAGCGGGTCAGACTGTGAGGGTGTGGCAGCGGGTCAGACTGTGAGGGTGTGGCAGGGTCAGACTGTGAGGGTGTGGCAGGTGTCAGACTGTGAGGGTGTGGCAGTCTGTGAGGGTGTGGCAGTCTGTGAGGGTGTGGCTGTCTGTGAGGGTGTGGCAGTCTGTGAGGGTGTGTGGCAGTCTGTGAGGGTGTGGCAGTCTTGGTGGCAGGGTCAGACTGTGAGGGTGTGGCAGCGGGTCAGACTGTGAGGGTGTGGCAGCG
>WNGS01165339.1:26593261-26640312 GCA_020271785.1 Procambarus virginalis | reverse complement strand
GATCTCCCAGGCAGGTGTGGGGACCTCACACCCGACACCCAGCGGTTGTGGGGAAGGATCTCCCAGGCAGGTGTGGGGACCTCACACCCGACACCCAGCGGATGTGGGGAAGGATCTCCCAGGCAGGTGTGGGGAAGGATCTCCCAGGCAGGTGTGGGGACCTCACACCCGACACCCAGCGGATATGGGGAAGGATCTCCCAGGCAGGTGTGGTGAAGGATCTCCCAGGCAGGTGTGGGGACCTCACACCCGACACCCAGCGGATACGGGTAAGGAAGGCTGTCTCTCCCCTGCTCCAGGCAGGGAACTTCCCCGCCTGACGCGCGCACCCAACAGGTTTTTGCGATTTCACTAGAAGTAATGTTTTATTACCTTGGTCCTCAAGGCAGGTACAGGAATAGCAAGCCGGTAAGTGGTAAGACTTAAGTACTTACTCCTTGATATTTATGCGATCATATGCTTAGTACTAAGTAGGTACAATACACATTTAAATACTCAATTAAATGCTTAAACACTGTTTCCGTAAGCCGGCTAAAATGCCACACTATTTCACTAACAAGTAAACGGAAATAATTGACATGGGTTGACATCGTCAATTATCTGACGACAATACAGATGTCAATTATGGTTCAGTGCTATAAAGGATGACCTTGAACTGTCGTCGAGAGCACGAAACCCGTCAAATGTGTAATAATATGACTACATCTCCCCATGCTCGGACACTGACGTAAACACGGAAAGGTTCAGCTGGAGATAGAGTCAAGCCGGGCAGCTGAAGGCTTGACAAACCGCCGTACCCAGACTGGACAATTGACCACACAAACTTCATAATGATGTCCTTGCTTCACAAATACAAATAAAATCTTGCTCATCAATAGCAACATCACAAACAAAATGGCTCAAGTAAATAGTAAAGAAAGGCACTCATCCTGCCGTTGTTTGACAGGACCTCCGTTAACAGTGAGACAAAGTGTCCGGCCAACATGACCTGAGGACACAACAGGTAGGAGGAGGGAGACCTGGCACTTGACAGTCATCCTCACGGCTACTCAAGACAACACTTACACTAAACTAATATGAGCATCAACTCTTAATACCGTATGAGATAAAAATATGCTGTATAATACAGTAAGAATATGCTGTATAATACAGTAAGAATATGCTGTATAATACAGTAAGAATATGCTGTATAATACAGTAAGAATATGCTGTATAATACAATAATAATATGCTGTATAATACAATAATAATATGCTGTATAATACAATAATAATATGCTGTATAATACAAAAAGAACATGCTGTAGAAGATAATAATAAACTGTATAACAAGATAAGAATATACCGTATAATAAGATAAGAATATACTATATAATAAGATAAGAATATAATGTATAATAAGATAAGAATACATTATATAATAAGATAAGAATATAATGTATAATTATAAGATTAGATGTAAACAAAGAGTAGCAGTAAACTTCGACTATTACTGTTGCTACCAGTATTATTAAGCCTACTACTGTGACTACGACCAGTACTGTGACTACGACCACTACTGTGATTACGACCACTACTGTGACTACGACCAGTACTGTGACTACGACTACTACTGTGACTACGACCACTACTGTGACTACGACCAGTACTGTGACTACGACTACTACTGTGACTACGACCACTACTGTGACTACGACCAGTACTGTGACTACGACCACTACTGTGACTACGACCACTACTGTGACTACGACCAGTACTGTGACTACGACTACTACTGTGACTACGACCACTACTGTGACTACGACCACTACTGTGACTACGACCACTACTGTGACTACGACCACTACTGTGACTACGACCACTACTGTGACTACGACCACTACTGTGACTACGACTACTACTGTGACTACGACCACTACTGTGACTACGACCACTACTGTGACTACGATCACTACTGTGACTACGACCACTACTGTGACTACGACCACTACTGTGACTACGACAACTACTGTGACTACGACCACTACTGTGACTACGACCACTACTGTGACTACGACTACTACTGTGACTACGACCACTACTGTGACTACGACCACTACTGTGACTACGATCACTACTGTGACTACGACCACTACTGTGACTACGACCACTACTGTGACTACGACCACTACTGTGACTACGACAACTACTGTGACTACGACCAGTACTGTGACTACGACTACTACTGTGACTACGACCACTACTGTGACTACGACCACTACTGTGACTACGACTACTACTGTGACTACGACCACTACTGTGACTACGACTACTACTGTGACTACGACCAGTACTGTGACTACGACTACTACTGTGACTACGACCACTACTCTGACTACGACTACTACTGTGAGTACGACCACTACTGTGACTACGACTACTACTGTGACTACGACCACTACTGTGACTACGACTACTACTGTGACTACGACCACTACTGTGACTACGACTGCTACTGTGACTACGACCACTACTGTGACTACGACCACTACTGTGACTACGACCACTACTGTGACTACGACCACTACTGTGACTACGACCACTACTGTGACTACGACTACTACTGTGACTACGACCACTACTGTGACTACGACCACTACTGTGACTACGACCACTACTGTGACTACGACCACTACTGTGACTACGACCACTACTGTGACTACGACCACTACTGTGACTACGACCACTACTGTGACTACGACTACTACTGTGACTACGACCACTACTGTGACTACGACCACTACTGTGACTACGATCACTACTGTGACTACGACCACTACTGTGACTACGACCACTACTGTGACTACGACCACTACTGTGACTACGACAACTACTGTGACTACGACCACTACTGTGACTACGACCACTACCCCTAGCAAGTCGTTAAGTAAGGACGCAGGAGGCAGGGGCTGGGGGTCGTGCACTGTGTACTGTGTAAAGGCCAAGCAGCTGGCCCACCTACGTCAGTATACGTCCTCCTCACGGTTGCCACAACGTACAGAATAAGGGCTACTAACACGCGTGAACCTAACCGACACACACACACATTATAGACAACAGGTTATTTATACCCCCCATATTGTGTCCGGTCCGGATTATAGCGGCTTTTACGAGGGATATTGGAGAGGCGGAGGTGTCGGCCAGCCAGTGTCCGGGTGTAGAGAGGAGTTACCTTACCTCTCATTATACCCGCCTCTCCTCCTCATACTTTATCTACAAACATTGTAGAGTTATAATGAACTTGTTCTCTTATAACCTCAACTCCTCGGGCATCTTGCCTGGTGTGGTGTGAGGGAGGGTGTGGTGTGAGGGAGAGTGTGGTGTGAGGGAGAGTGTGGTGTGAGGGAGAGTGTGGTGTGAGGGAGGGTGTGGTGTGAGGGAGAGTGTGGTGTGAGGGAGAGTGTGGTGTGAGGGAGGGTGTGGTGTGAGGGAGGGTGTGGTGTGAGGGAGGGTGTGGTGTGAGGGTATGGTGTGAGGGAGGGTGTGGTGTGAGGGAGGGTGTGGTGTGAGGGTGTGGTGTGAGGGAGGGTGTGGTGTGAGGGTGTGGTGTGAGGGAGGGTGTGGTGTGAGGGTATGGTGTGAGGGAGGGTGTGGTGTGAGGGTGTGGTGTGAGGGAGGGTGTGGTGTGAGGGAGAGTGTGGTGTGAGGGAGAGTGTGGTGTGAGGGAGGGTGTGGTGTGAGGGAGGGTGTGGTGTGAGGGAGGGTGTGGTGTGAGGGAGAGTGTGGTGTGAGGGAGGGTGTGGTGTGAGGGAGGGTGTGGTGTGAGGGAGGGTGTGGTGTGAGGGAGGGTGTGGTGTGAGGGAGGGTGTGGTGTGAGGGAGGGTGTGGTGTGAGGGAGGGTGTGGTGTGAGGGAGGGTGTGGTGTGAGGGTGTGGTGTGAGGGAGGGTGTGGTGTGAGGGAGAGTGTGGTGTGAGGGAGAGTGTGGTGTGAGGGAGGGTGTGGTGTGAGGGAGGGTGTGGTGTGAGGGTATGGTGTGAGGGAGGGTGTGGTGTGAGGGTGTGGTGTGAGGGAGGGTGTGGTGTGAGGGTGTGGTGTGAGGGAGGGTGTGGTGTGAGGGAGAGTGTGGTGTGAGGGTGTGGTGTGAGGGAGGGTGTGAGGGAGAGTGTGGTGTGAGGGTGTGGTGTGAGGGAGGGTGTGGTGTGAGGGAGAGTGTGGTGTGAGGGAGAGTGTGGTGTGAGGGAGGGTGTGGTGTGAGGGTGTGGTGTGAGGGAGGGTGTGGTGTGAGGGTGTGGTGTGAGGGAGGGTGTGAGGGAGAGTGTGGTGTGAGGGAGGGTGTGGTGTGAGGGAGGGTGTGGTGTGAGGGAGGGTGTGGTGTGAGGGTATGGTGTGAGGGAGGGTGTGAGGGAGAGTGTGGTGTGAGGGAGGGTGTGGTGTGAGGGAGAGTGAGGTGTGAGGGTGTGGTGTGAGGGAGGGTGTGGTGTGAGGGTGTGGTGTGAGGGAGGGTGTGGTGTGAGGGAGGGTGTGGTGTGAGGGAGGGTGTGAGGGAGAGTGTGGTGTGAGGGNACAAGGACACCTCAGTCGCCTCTTAGTCGTGCACGAGCACAGTAAGGATAAGACCACAACTGTCTACCACCAGTCACGCCTCGCTGTCACCACCCTCCCAACGCTGCCACCACCAACCACCTGTATGTGGTTGGGTCGTGTGTGGTTGGGTCGTGTGGGTTGGGTCGTATGTGGTTGGGTCATCATATCGTCAGCCCCGTTACTGTGACTCATGGTGGGATACGAACCTGCCCTGGCCACCACCTCACCTTCTGCAGGATGCAAAACAAAGCAGTTGTCTAACTCCATGTATCTATAAACAGATAGGGGGTAAGGGGTTAAGGATACATACCCAAATGCCTCGTCCTGCCGAGAAAATCGAACCTGAGACCAGTCGATTGCGAGCAGTGTGCACTACAGCTGTATTACAGCCGTGTGCACTACAGATGTATTAGAGCCGTGTGCACTACAGCTGCATTAGAGCCGTGTACGCTAGAGCTGTATTAGAAACCATCACCCCCAGAAGTTATACATAAAAAAGCTGTGGTTATGGGAGAGAGAGTGAGCCAAGATGTGTTCATACCACAGTGGTGAACCCGTTCCTGTGTGGTGCCTCTCTCCCCCCCCCCCCCCCTCTCCACCCTCACACTATAGATAACATGGGACTTGTTGATCACTGAACAATGATTTATTTGACACTTTAAACTTACTTTTAGTTTGACAGTGTATTATGACATGTTTCTCACCATACAAGGCCTTTTGTTTAACACTGTTCGCTTATTTGATATATTGTAATATGGTCTTTGGTCGATTAATGAATTGATGTAATGAGATTTAGAGTCGAGGCTTAACGAAGTAATTGCATAATTCAATCCAATTGTGGCCTTTGTGTTGTGGCTAAAGTTTGTTATTGTATTGTGAGTGTAATTAATAATGTGAGGCGTTTGACACAGGTTAGCTCCGAGGCTCATATTGCCCATGTTCTATACTAAGTAACCTGACACTAAGCTTTGTAGTTAGGCGCCTTGTTGTGCCTGCAAGTGCCTGCACGAGCAGGCAGTGCTTCCTCCCCAACACCACCCACCACGCCCTCCATCTCCCTTGTTGCTTTTGTTTTGGCTGTTAGGCGTTTGTTATGTAGGCAAGGAAGACGGGCCGTGAGTGTGAGAGTGGAGGATGGTTCGCGGGACGAGCAGCGCCTCAACGGCTCTAAATAACACTCTCCAACTTTCACGTCTAACAACTCAGTGCAATAATATTTTTTTAATAATAATGGGAAAATCCACTAGGTCAATGAGGTGGACGCGAACCTGTGACCTTGGCATTGCCAAGCCGCATACTCTACCACTAGACCACTGCCACTTGTGAAGCATTATATATATATATATATATATATATATATATATATATATATATATATATATATATATATATAATATATATATATATATATATATATAATATATATATATATATATATATATTATATATATATATATATATATATATATATATTATATATATATATATATAATATATATATATTATATATATTTATATATATATATATATATATATATATATATATATATATATATATATATATTTATTTATATATTATTAATTGTATTTGTGTGTTAATGATAATAATAATAATAGGCATAATAGAACAATAAAGGTGAAGAAAAGACCCAGTACTTGTGTAAGAATTATTAAACCAAATTTTAATAATTAATTTAATTTAATAATTTCAATAGATTTAATTAAACAAGTATTAAGTCTTTTCTTCACCTTCACTCAAATACTACGTTATTGAAGTCAGCTTATAATTCTAGGAATAACATAATGATGCTGACACAAAGAGAAATTTATGCATCCATCGGAATTCAAGTGTAAAAATGCAACAATACTTTGGATTCAACATTAAAATTCAAACCAGCAGAGGGTGAGGCATAGCTCCAAATACGAGCGCTGTAAATACTCTTGGCATAAACAACATTGTGCTGGGCTGACACTGCAGCTGTCATATGCCACCCTAGAGCCCTCCCTGGCATGCCAGACATGACTCACACATTCCTCATGCACACCGTTCACGGGCATTCATCGGTTATACAACCTAATGTTTGGCTTCCTGAAAATATTTTGCCGGAAAAAACTTCCGAGCTTTCAGCTACACTCTCAAATAAAACCTTGCAAGTGTAACACATTGAGTGGTAGGGCTCATGTGCTGAGTGTGAGGGTGTTGTGACTAGTGTAAACAGCCTCTAGTGTGTTGAGTGTGAGGGTGTTCTGACTAGTGTAAACAGCCTCTAGTGTGTTGAGTGTGAGGGTGTTGTGAGGAGTGTAAACAGCCTCTAGTGTGTTGAGTGTGAGCGTGTTCTGACTAGTGTAAACAGCCTCAAGTGTGTTGAGTGTGAGGGTGTTCTGACTAGTGTAAACAACCTCTAGTGTGTTGAGTGTGAGGGTGTTGTGACTAGTGTAAACAGCCTCTAGTGTGTTGAGTGTGAGGGTGTTGTGAGGAGTGTAAACAGCCTCTCCTGTGTCAATCTTACACCAGTTGGAAGCTAAATTAAGCCTGTCGTCACAATGTTGTGGAAAGGATTAAAACAGTGAGTGGCACTTTTGAGGTGCTAAATATATTTAACCAGCGCACATAAGTGTTTATTGCACTAAATGTAAGTCGCATACACCTTTTACTGTACACCAGTTAGCCCTGGTGTACACCATCACTGTACACCAGTTAGCCCAGGTGTAGACCATCACTGTACACCAGTTAGCCCTGGTGTAGACCATCACTGTACACCAGTTATCCCTGGTGTACACCATCACTGTACACCAGTTAGCCCTGGTGTACACCATCACTGTACACCAGTTAGCCCTGGTGTACACCATCACTGTACACCAGTTAGCCCTGGTGTACACCATCACTGTACACCAGTTAGCCCTGGTGTAGACCATCACTGTACACCAGTTATCCCTGGTGTACACCATCACTGTACACCAGTTAGCCCTGGTGTACACCATCACTGTACACCAGTTAGCCCTGGTGTACACCATCACTGTACACCAGTTAGCCCTGGTGTACACCATCACTGTACACCAGTTAGCCCTGGTGTACACCATCACTGTACACCAGTTAGCCCTGGTGTACACCATCACTGTACACCATACACATTGTTATTACACATAAGCGTTTGATTATGTATAATTGCGTCCAACTGCGTTGGTGATCCGATAGTTTCTTGTATTAAAGGTCTGGTCTTGGAGGGTTGTAAGCAGCCTCTTGACTGTGGTCGTAGCTACTAGCCTGTCCTCTTAAAAAGAACGTCGCATTTGGCCGTTTGCTCGTATGGCCGAATTTGGACGTAATTTGAAATTGAAAAAAATATGAAAATAAATTTGGGATTTTTTTTTTCAACAACAGTAAGTTAAGGGTCCTCTGATAGGTTAGGTGGGCAGGAAATTCTCTTAAAGTTTCAAAACGTTATGAAAAACGTTAATTTAAAGTGTCCTCTCATAACCTCTGCGCGTACGCCGGACGACTCAAATAGAAAACGGAACAGAACGTCACTTTTGTGAGTCGATTTCATTTCAAATTACGTCGAAATTTGGCCATATCGCGCAAACGAGCCAAAAGTGACGTTCTTTTTAAGAGGACGGGTTGTGCCACGATCCTGATCCAAGATGGACACCACACTTCACTACACTAATTTCAGTCACTAAGCCCAGTGATATTTCACATGATGCTAACAAGCGTTAATTATTGTTGCCACTAATTGCAGACAGCAGTGCTGTGTTGTGTGGCTTTCGGTAAACAGTTTCACATGTAAACACTGTAGTCGCTAATTACAAGGGCACACAGAGAGACATTCTTGGTCTTATCTTTCTTGGTGTTATTCTTACTATTGCTCTTAGCCTCTCCTACTCTTATTTACTCTCTCTTTCTCTAGTTCTCGCTCGTGTATTAACCATCATTAATAACGTACTGGCAAGCCGCTCAAAAAATGCATAGCAACATCAGCATTGTTGCTCTCGCATTTGTAAGATTGTAAACAATAGCATTGTGGCGCCCACACAGCTCGCTGTAATGATGAGACACCTCAACATTTTTGTTTCACATAACTGTTGTGATGACAATAACCATGGCATTATAGCGCAACAGCTTCCTGTAATGATTGCAGACATGAACATTGCAGCGATGGCAGCTCACTAGAACGATGATATAAAATAATATAGTTATGTTGGAACAGATAGGAGTGGGAGGTAATGGTGGCCATATATGCTCATTGGGTGTCTCTCACGCAGCGCTGGCCATCCTTCCTATAAACCACCGTCAAGTCCAGCAAGGAAGCTGGTCTGACGGGCCTGGCCTAGTAGTGGTCTACACAACACACAAGCTTACTTCATGCAACATGATCCTCATTCTTCATCATCTGAAGCTCTCTCTCTCTCTCTACTCTGCCTCTTCTCTCATCCATTTTTCATTTCTTTACTCTTGAATATGGATAAGAATTCATGCTCTAAATATTCCTCCCCCTCGCGCGCCTCTGCTCATCTCCGCGGACATCATCAACAACAACAACAATAGGCTGCGCAACTCAACACCTCAGTGTAAACACCCCCCCCCCCACATGTTTCATCATGTTACAACATTGCTGTGAGCCCTTAAGCGACTGAAACGGAATATATATTTTTCTCACATATTGCATTTAAGTACTGACAACATAAGTTTAAAAAATGCGGGCAGGTTCTGGCAGAATAACTAAACAATCAAGTTGGGAGAAGTGTCGAGTATGACTGTAACTACACCCATGTTGTTGTTTGAAGGTCGCTCTTCAATACCAGGTCCGTTGAGGTCTGATAAAGACATTTTGTGCCCTCTGTAATAGTGTTCTTGCGATACCGCTCACAGGATGAGTATGCTCACAGAGTGCACAACAAACAAGACGCCTCCGGCGGCAATAATCAATTAAATCATTAGACTCTAGGTCAACAACAGAAGGTCAATACTGATACATACAATATGGAGGGCACAATGTTTTGACGCTTTCAGAATTGCGTTTTAATTTTAAACTCCAAATTCTCTCATACTTCATAATTCCAATTGACATGAAGTTCACTAACGTTCAGACTTACTCTAATAGTATAGAACATAAAACTTAAAATTCGAGGCCGACTTGAACGGCGTAAAAAACAAAAACTATGGATATACAATAGCCTTAACCTCCTCCTCCTTGCTCCCTATATGGCTTAGTTTGGTGTTGGGAATAAGATGCATCAACCTCGGGAGGGAGGATTATCAAGGCCACAATACATCACCCAACAACCAACACTCGTCGTCTTTTCTACACGTCAACATTCAGTTCAGCAACAAAGCTGATCTGTCGAGCACAACATTAGACTACAACAGTGGTTCCCAAACTCTTTAGTCACAAAAACCCATTGTTAATATAGCGCGTCCTTATTAATGGCCCCTACACTGAGCACAGCTGGCCCCCTTCGGTAGCCTCAGCTATCATAACGTGTGCACTGCCTCAACTTATGGCCCCTACATAGTGCAAAAAAAGCCCCCCAGAGGGCCATAGCCCCCAGTAAAGGAACCAGTGGTCTAAAGAGACTAAAAACAGCATATGTTGAGGACACATTGAGTGTATATACAGAGACAAGCAGGGTAGAGGTGTCGGTGTGTAATATCCCTAGTGTTCGTCCACACGACCACTCTCATCGTCACCCCTCCACACCTCTACCCCCTACCCTCCCCCTCTCTCTCTCTCCCCCTCTCTCTCTCTCTCTCTCTCTCTCTCTCTCTCTCTCTATCTCTCTCTCTCTCTCTCTCTCTCTCTCTCTCTCTCTCTCTCTCTCTCTCTCTCTCTCTCTCTCTCTCCCTCTCTCAAAAATGCTGAATGTTTCGCCATAGCGAACCGCCTTTAATAATCCCTCCGCTATCTCTCTCCAATGACTATTTTGTTATGGTTCTTGCACGGACCATAGGTCCGCGAGGGGTCCGTGAGGACCGTGAGGACCACGAGGGGTCCGTGAGGACCGTGAGGACCACGAGAGGTCCGCGAGGACCGTGAGGACCACGAGAGGTCCGCGAGGACCGTGAGGACCACGAGAGGTCCGCGAGGACCGTGAGGACCACGAGAGGTCCGCGAGGACCGTGAGGACCACGAGGGGTCCGCGAGGACCGCGAGGACCACGAGGGGTCCGCGAGGACCGTGAGGATTACGAGGGTCCGCGAGGACCGTGAGGACCACGAGGGGTCCGCGAGGACCGTGAGGACCACGAGGGGTCCGCGAGGACCGTGAGGACCACGAGGGGTCCGCGAGGACCGTGAGGACCACGAGAGGTCCGCGAGGACCGTGAGGACCACGAGAGGTCCGCGAGGACCGTGAGGACCACGAGGGGTCCGCGAGGACCGTGAGCGAGGACCGTGAGGACCACGAGGGGTCCGCGAGGACCGTGAGGACCACGAGGGGTCCGCGAGGACCGTGAGGACCACGAGGGGTCCGCGAGGACCGTGAGGACCACGAGGGGTCCGCGAGGACCGTGAGGACCACGAGGGGTCCGCGAGGACCGTGAGGACCACGAGGGGTCCGCGAGGACCGTGAGGACCACGAGGGGTCCGCGAGGACCGTGAGGACCACGAGGGGTCCGCGAGGACCGTGAGGACCACGAGGGGTCCGCGAGGACCGTGAGGACCACGAGGGGTCCGCGAGGACCGTGAGGACCACGAGGGGTCCGCGAGGACCATGAGGACCACGAGGGGTCCACGAGGACCTACACAATAGGTTTTATCACTGCCAGGTGTACGTGTACAACACATAACCAGTTAACAGTTTTATCACTGCCAGGTGTACGTGTACAACACATAACCAGTTAACAGTTGTAAACAATTGACAATTTACTTTTACCAAAGTGGAAAAAAATTAAGTATGTTGCCATAGTAAATTGTTGGTTTGGCAATCATATGGCGTTACGTTGCCACTATGTGAGCCCATCCTCCTGTTTGGACAGTACTGATAGGAAGGATGAGCACCATGAGGGAGGATGAGGGAGCCGGTCGGCCCGAGCGGACAGTACACTGGACTTGTGATCCTGTGGTCCCGGGTTCGATCCCGGGCGCCGGCGAGAAACAATGGGCAGAGTTTCTTCCACCCTATGCCCCTGTTACCTAGCAGTAAAACAGGTACCTGGGTGTTAGTCAGCTGTCACGGGCTGCTTCCTGGGGGTGGAAGCCTGGTCGAGGACCGAGCCGCGGGGCCCCGAAATCATCTCAAGATAACCTCAAGAAGATAACCCATACTTAATATACCGACGGACAATTAGGAAGTAGAAATCGGTATTATTGAATTTGGACAAACCGGAAAACGATTTTCTAATGTTGCAGAGACAAACTTTTCTTATCTGACCTTCCTAGGCCTAATACACGCTATCTGAGGCCTAATATAGTACATATGTATGCTATACTAGGCCTAGGAATATTTAAGTTTTTAGCTTCATTTTTTGGACTCTATAGTGAATAGCCACAAATCTACTATCTAATTGGTTAGTACGTCAATATTTGTACTGTGGTGCACATAGTTACAAAAAGTTCTATCTAAACACGAGGATGGGTGCAATATATATAATATGTGACCGAAAGGTTGAGATCAATTATTCTAGTGCGAATCTTCTCTATTTTCCTTACATTTTTCTTCACTTGCAAACGTTGAAAAATCCACTCTCCAACTTCATGTTAAGTAGTTTATTTGGCCTGACGCTAAGAGATGCGTTTCGTTAACTCTTGTTAACATTGTCAAAGGCAAAGTTCAAATCATTACAAATGTTCTTGCTGCATGATATGTACCGAGGATGAGGTGAAGTGAAGCACAGGAGTAATAGGTCCTGTGTACCTTGTACCTGTGCAGGTGTACCTCCTGTGTGCATGATGGCTGGTGCTGAGTGTTCCGTCGTGTTGTGCTGGTTGGCGGAGTGTAAGTTGGTGCTGGTTGGTTAGTGATGTGTGGCTTGGTTTGCTTTAAGTATAATGCCTCCCCAATGTCGCTGTATCTATTTTGGTGTTGTTTGACAAACGACACCAATTAGGTGAATGAAATTATATGACTCAGGATGTGCATCACCTAATTCTCCTGTGCTCGAGTGGTCGCCTGGGGATGGCATGCCTGAGAAATATATAAAGGCGGACAAGATAATATTGTTTCATATAGAGATAAACAAAACGAGAGATCACAGCTGGAAACCTGAAAGAGGAGGAGCGTCGACGCAGTGTGCAGCGTCAAGTGCCAGGAATGAACTTAAAGTTGATGGAATAGACTTAAAGAAGACGTAGGTAGTTAAAGGTGTAAACAACAGAAAACTTGAAAAAGCAGACTATAAAATTATTAGAAACTGTGAGTTGAACTGAATCAATTATTGTAGTGAGAATACGCCTACTCAAGCTGTCTCAAAAGGCACTTATGAATTGCAACACAATATTTCATTAGAGGAATATGCAGCGCTGACAAACGTCAGAAAAAAATAAAAAAATTAGACAAGGAGGGTTTCAGGGCATACACCACCTATGTAAGACCATTACCGGAATATGCAGCCCTTACATGGAGTCTAAATAAGCACAAAATGAAGCTCGATAGATATGCCACAACACTGAGAGGATTGGAGTTCGATAAAAGACGGGAAAAATGGGACATGATCAAGACGTATAAGATTGTAACTGGGGTACTGGAAAAATGGATAACAACGAAATGCTTAACAGTTAAATGATATGTCACAGGCAGAAGTTGGAAACAAAGGTAAGCGTATAGATGCAAGGAAACTTTAGCCTAAGAAATATAGTGAGTAAATGGAATGCACTTGATGTCAATTGCAACAAATATCACATATATAGGTGTAAACATTAATATGATCAATACAGATAAAAAGGCGGGACCCAAGAGCTGACGTTTGGTCCTGCAGACACACTAATGAGAACGCGCGCGCGCGCACACACAGAGACAGACAGACACAGCTCAGGAAACTGTACACCAGTAGATTGACAGTTGAGAGGCGGGACCAAAGAGCTGAAGTTCAACCCCCGCAAGCATAACTAGGTGGGTAAGTACAAAACAACACACCACAGTGACGTCATGACCACCCCGAGAGGAAATCGATATGAGACGGCCGGAGCGAATAATGGCGATCTCTCTCCCTCTCTACTTCACATCTACTTTATAATTGAACTCAACACATCTGGCATTTCATCACATTATCCAACTCTTCAGTAACCACTAATATATTTAATATGAATATATATGAATACTCGAGACGGCTAACCCCAATAATTAGGCTCTTCTCGGGCTGCTGCTGTTATTTACGACCTGGTGATGGACGCCTACTGATAGATTATCCCCATATAAAGCAGCAACCAGTGACAGAATCGCATTTGTCAAATATTTTCAATATTAAACTTTCCAGTTTATGATATGCAACAGATGTTTCTTAGTGTTATACAATCAACAGGTTACTAGAATCTTCGGGGGAGTGACGTAGTCCTGTTGTTAGGCTTCTCTTGCCTCTCTTTATTTTGTAGTAATATCTTTGTACTTACTATTAATTACATTCATGTTTGTGTAATCCTTTGCAATTTTAACGTTTATTTTATCATTCATTCTACATTTAGACAAATGATACGCTTCTTTCCCGCCAGAATTTTATGCCTAGAAGCCCAATCTAATTCTAGATTAGTTTTATATTGGCATTTCTAGTTCCTTTATATGATTAATATCCAGTGAACACTTAACGGAGTGAACACTTTGATAATACATTATATGCAGACTAATACAAGCAACACGGGAGACCAGTAATTCTCCTGGAGCAACAGTGAATCAGCTTTAAAGCTGCGAACTGCAGCAGCAGCAGCAGCAGCAGCAGGAGAGACAGCGGCGGTAGCCCACCTGCTCTTCCGGGCCGCCATTAGTACCTTACTGACCTGGTAAGACTTCCACGATATTTGTGTTAACGTAGTGTTAGATTATCAGGCCAGACGGCTGCTAATTAACAGGTTTAGGTCTCTGTAGGTGATGCGTGATGTTCCTAATATTAAAAAGAGATGTCATTATATTCTTCAAGGATATACGCCCATGATTTGTATCGCTTAATATTAAACAATATTTCTTCTCTGCTTAATGAGAAAAAAAGACCTGTTTGCGTCAGCAATTTTCTCCGTTTAAACAATGTAACTTTTGCTTGTCGCCAGCAGACTTGGTGGTTGTCAAACTTTAGCTGACATTATACAAGGTATCTTGGTTTGCCTCGAGGGGGCCGGTGATTCATCCCCTATATTCCCCTAAATTTTCCTGGGAGCAACGGCTTGAACATATTTGTTATTCTTATCCTGTACCTAGGTTTGTATCTGGATGGGGTTCTGGGAGTTCTTCTACTCCCCAAGCCCGGCCCGAGGCCAGACTTGACTTGTGAGAGTTTGGTCCACCAGGCTGTTGTTTGGAGCCTGGAGCTTATCCACCACAACCCGGTTGGTCCAGCACTTCTCGAAGAAAACCATCTAGTTATCTCTTGAAGATGTCCACGGTTGTTCCGGCAATATATCTTATACTCGCTGGAGAATGTAGATCTACCTTGAACCTCTGATGTTTATACAGTGTTCTCTGATTGTGCCTATGGCACCTCTGCTCTTCACTAGTTCTATTCTGCATTTTCTTCCATATCGTTCACTCCAGTATGTTGTTATTTTACTGTGTAGATTTGGGACCTGACCCTCCAGTATTTTCCATGTGTATATTATTAGATATCTCTAGTCTCCTTTCTATGGAGTAGAAGCTCTCTCATTTGGAAACTTAAGAGACGATCCCAATAATTTAGGGGCTTTATCATGTCTATGTATGGGTTATATGTTCCTTTGCATTCCCTCTATTTCGGCAATCTTTCCTGCTCTGAAGGGGAAAGTGAGTACTGAGCAGTACTCAAGATGGGACAGCACCAGCGATTTGAATAGTAAGTACAACCATTGTGATGGAATCCCTGGATTTGAAGGTTCTCGCAATCCATCATTTTTTCTAGCTGACGCAATATTTGCTTGGTTATGTTTCCTAAACGTTAGGTCGTCAGACATCATTATTCCCAAATCCTTTACATGCTGCTTTCCTACTATGGGCAAATTTGATTGTGTTTTGTACCCTCTATTATGTTTAAGGTCCTCTTTTTTAGCGTACCTGAGTACCTGGAATTTATCACTGTTAAACATCATGTTATTGTCTACTGCCCAGTCGAAAAATTTATTAATATCTGCTTGTAGCTTTTCAATGTCTTCAACAGAAGTCATTTTTGTGTCATCCTCAAAGTATGATACGAAGTTGTGATTGGTATTTTTGTTTATATCTGATATGAGAATAAGGAAAAGCAGTGGTGCAAGGATTGTACACTGAGGTACATAGCTTTTAACTGCGTTTGGACTCTATTTTATTTGACTCTTACTCTCTGTGTTCTGTTCGACTGAATATTGAATATTCACTGTCCGACTTTACCAGTTATTCCCATTGACTTCACTTTGGGTGCTATCACTCCATGGTCACATTTATCAAATGCCTTTGGCGAAGTCCGTGTATACCACATTTACATTCTGTTTTTCTTCTAATGCCTCAGTGATTTTGTGGTAGTGGTTAAGTAGCTGTGAGAGGCATGACCTTCCCGCTCTAAATCCATGTTGGCCTGGGTTGTGGATTATTCTTGTGTTTCTTGACCCTCTCCTTCACGACTACTGTCCTCTTAAGGCCTAACTTTAGGCCTGCCTAGGTACACCTTGAGTATACCTACCTTGAATTGGTTTCGGGGCTTAACGTCCCCGCGGCCCGGTCATCGTCCAGGCCTAACTAACTAGGTGTTGTTAGTCTGGTATCTGTTTATTTCACAAGTCATAACTATATTTGTGTGTGTGTGTGTGTCAGTGGTCATCAGCCCAGCATAATTATGTGGTGTGTGCTAAGTCATGTTTTATGGTGATCATTTGGAGTAAACTGGTGTTCACATTTTAAATAGTGCTTACTTAATGAACTTTGATATGACTGACGTGTGATAGGCTTATGGGCTATATTTTTGAGAATTGTCATGGGAGCACGAGCCCAGCTAAAAATAGGTAGTGGTGACAGTGTTATCGCATGGTCCCGATGGGCACTTGCGCGGGGGCCCCACGAACTAGGGGCCCCACGAGCATAGGACATGTTCATTATGGAAGCAGAATGTTTAGATATTTAGGTCTTGTTGCAAGGACACTTATATAATATAACCCAACATCCTGGTGTGGGAGTAAATACTAAATATTTAAGATACATAGTTCCAGGTGGATAACCCTTTCAGCTGAAACGAAACCTTAATGTTTTGAGTGGAGCACAGAAGAGGAAGAGAGCCGCAGGAGGAGGAGAAAATAGGAAAATTGTTAGAATTAACATCGTGGCTCAACACATGCAACGACAGCCATTCCTTCAGATATAGCATCCACATCAGCATCCATTCCTGCAATGTCAGCCACTAGTACTGTTCCTTCAGATATAGCATCCATACCAACATCCACGCCAGCTACCAATCATCCAGTTTCAGCAAACATACCAACATTGCATGTTTCTGCTGCTGTTGCTGCTGGTGACATTTTAAAAGAGGAAATACCCAAATCTGTAACAGTAAAGGAGTTTGCAATCCAAGAGACAGATCTGGGCCTATGGAACATTAATGATACTAAGACAATAGATCACTGTGTTCGTAGTGGCCCCTCATCAGGTCAGAATCATGATAGCAACCTTTCAAACTCACACAGAGTGTATAACACAGCTGGAGTAGAGAATATGAAGGTAAGGTTTGAACACATCAAACAATGTGTTCAAACGTGAACTGCGGAATGGCGAGTATGTAAAACGTGAATGGCTGCTCTATTTTGTTTTGGTCGTTTGTATTACTTTTTTTGCTGGTTTTACTCATCGCTGGAATGTATTGACATCATCTTCAGGGAAAGATTTTGTGGTCAAGCGTCTGTCTGACACACGATGGTCAAAACGTGTTGATGGTCTGTATGGGGGTCACCAGGACATAAAACATGCACTGGATTCCCTATCAGCTGACAATGATCAGAAAGTGAGAGGCAGAAGGATTAAGTAAAAAATTGGAAAACCTGGAAACAATCTTTCTCACAATTCTTTGGAATAACATGCTAGAAAGAATGAACAAAACAAACAAGGTCCTGCAATCAAAGGATGTGAACCTCCTTGTTGCCACGAATCTTCTAGTCTATCAAAGTCTATGCCACGAGTCTATGAAAACCTATTTTCAGGAAACTAGTGACAAATTTAGTGAATATGAATTCAAAGACAGAAGTATATGTCCAGATACAGATTGCAGTGATGGAAAAAACGGGAACGTCTTAGTAGATATGATGGATCAGCAGAAGAGGTATTTCTCATTAAAACCGAAAAATTCAAGGTGGAAACTTTCCTTCCTATTCTGGACACTAATCTTTGAACTGACAAATTTGCAGAGGCTTATTCACAGATGATTGGAAATCTGTTTTATTGCTCCAGTAAATTGAAAACCATTGCTTCTGATGCACTAGATAAAAACTATGAACATTTGGCTAATATGCATCACAGATCTGAACTATGATGACCTTTTAGATAAATGTGAGCATCTCAAGCACTACATGGCTCTTGATGAAAATTCTGACTGCCTGCACTGTACAGAAAAATAATTTCGGACAATTTGAAATCTGTATTCCCGAATGTTGAAATTCCACTCAGAGTGTGCATGAGCAAGATAGTGAGCAACTGTACAGGATAACGTCCTATTTCAAGACTAACTTATAAAAATCTGCTTCGTAGCACAATAGAGCAGCATCGTTTGAACTGGTGTTACGGCTTGCCTGAGCCAGTAACCGGGTTCTTTCTGCGTATTGTGCCTCAGAGCCACTGTCTACTGCGGCCACTTGTCCTCCCACAGGAACAAGTCAGGAGTCCGGGACAGTCCGAGATGAACTCATTTCAACAGCGCAATAGACTCTCCATGTCACCCTCCACGTTATGTCCACCCCTGTGGACATAAGAGTCATTAGCCAGACACAAAGTATACAGGGAGAACATAGCACGGCAGCCTTTCACCTGGGAACTGTAAATGTAATCAGGTGCACAATCTAGATGGCGTTGATGTTATTACTTCACTCACCAGAGGTCATCATCATCGACCTTACCTCCTAACTAAGGAACGAAACAGAAGCCTTTCACAGACGCCACTCCTCCGCCAACAGATGGCGTTGTCTTCGTCTCACTTGATGCCTTGTTGGAGTTGGAGTGCAGGTCAATTGATGGCGTTGATATCCCCACTCCTCACTCCAGCAGTGATGTTGATATCGTAACAACTGGCTTTCACTCATGTGCATGGAAAATGACATCCTGAAGACCATTGACTTCAAGCCAATAATAAAGCAATTATTTGAAAAGAAATCTAATCTG
Source organism: Procambarus virginalis (assembly GCA_020271785.1). Taxonomy (NCBI): domain Eukaryota; kingdom Metazoa; phylum Arthropoda; class Malacostraca; order Decapoda; family Cambaridae; genus Procambarus; species Procambarus virginalis. The sequence continues at coordinate 26,621,308 of WNGS01165339.1, read as the reverse complement.
TGTCATCTAATCTGTATGGCTTACTGAGTATTGTTGTGTTTTTCAAGCCTTGTGTATTGTTCAAATGGTTATCATGTTGATAAACTGCTGCTCTACAGCATGTTGTTAATGTTTTAACGCCAGATTTGCTGAAGTGTCAATAAAATAAATATATATTTAATATTATCGACTATTTACTTTTTATTCCCGTGAGTGGCTGTCGTAGGTCCCCCAGCACACTGGTGTGCCCAGGGTCCCCCAGCACACTGGTGTGCCCAGGGTCCCCCAGCACACTGGTGTGCCCAGGGTCCCCCAGCACACTGGTGTGCCCAGGGCCCCCCAGCACACTGGTGTGCCCAGGGCCCCCCAGCACACTGGTGTGCCCAGGGTCCCCCAGCACACTGGTGTGCCCAGGGTCCCCCAGCACACTGGTGTGCCCAGGGTCCCCCAGCACACTGGTGTGCCCAGGGCCCCCCAGCACACTGGTGTGCCCAGGGCCCCCCAGCACACTGGTGTGCCCAGGGCCCCCCAGCACACTGGTGTGCCCAGGGTCCCCCAGCACACTGGTGTGCCCAGGGTCCCCCAGCACACTGGTGTGCCCAGGGTCCCCCAGCACACTGGTGTGCCCAGGGTCCCCCAGCACACTGGTGTTCCCAGGGCCTCCAGCACACTGGTGTTCCCAGGGGCCCCCAGCACACTGGTGTGCCCAGGGTCCCCCAGCACACTGGTGTGCCCAGGGGCCCCCAGCACACTGGTGTTCCCAGGGCCTCCAGCACACTGGTGTTCCCAGGGTCCCCCAGCACACTGGTGTGCCCAGGGCCCCCAGCACACTGGTGTGCCCAGGGTCCCCCAGCACACTGGTGTGCCCAGGGTCCCCCAGCACACTGGTGTGCCCAGGGTCCCCCAGCACACTGGTGTGCCCAGGGTCCCCCAGCACACTGGTGTGCCCAGGGGCCCCCAGAACACTGGTGTTCCCAGGGCCTCCAGCACACTGGTGTTCCCAGGGTCCCCCAGCACACTGGTGTGCCCAGGGTCCCACAGCACACTGGTGTGCCAAGGGTCCCCCAGCACACTGGTGTGCCCAGGGCCCCCAGCACACTGGTGTGCCCAGGGGCCCCCAGCACACTGGTGTGCCCAGGGTCCCCCAGCACACTGGTGTGCCCAGGGTCCCCCAGCACACTGGTGTGCCCAGGGTCCCCCAGCACACTGGTGTGCCCAGGGGCCCCCAGCACACTGGTGTGCCCAGGGCCCCCAGCACACTGGTGTGCCCAGGGCCCCCAGCACACTGGTGTGCCCAGGGTCCCCCAGCACACTGGTGTGCCCAGGGTCCCCCAGCACACTGGTGTGCCCAGGGTCCCCCAGCACACTGGTGTGCCCAGGGGCCCCTTAGCACACTGGTGTTCCCAGGGCCCCCCAGCACACTGGTGTTCCCAGGGCCTCCAGCACACTGGTGTTCCCAGGGTCCCCCAGCACACTGGTGTGCCCAGGGTCCCCCAGCACACTGGTGTGCCCAGGGTCCCCCAGCACACTGGTGTGCCCAGGGGCCCCCAGCACACTGGTGTTCCCAGGGCCCCCCAGCACACTGGTGTTCCCAGGGCCTCCAGCACACTGGTGTTCCCAGGGTCCCCCAGCACACTGGTGTGCCCAGGGCCCCCAGCACACTGGTGTGCCCAGGGCCCCCAGCACACTGGTGTTAAGACAGCCCTGTAAATATTTCCAATCAACCAGAAAATTAAGCTACATCTTACCTATTCGTAAACGTAAACCACTGAGACAATCATACATACGTATGAATGGTCATGTTTCTTGCAACAAGAACAACAGTGACTACCGGATGCCATCATTAAAACATCCAATCCTCACTGCCATTGCATTAACTAAGTTTAACTAACTAACTAACTAACTAACTAACTAACTAACTAACTAACTAACTAACTAACTAACTAACTAACTAACTAACTAACTAATTACAGTCTCCGTGGTGTAGTGGTAAGACACTCGCCTGGCGTTCCGCGAGCGCTTTGTCCTGGGTTCGTATCCTGGCCGGGGAGGATTTACTGGGCGCAAATCCTTAACTGTAGCTTCTGTTTAACTCAACAGTAAAATGTGTACTTGGTTGTAACAACGATTCTTCGCGGCGGGGATCGTATTCCAGGGACCTGCCCGAAACGCTACGCGTACTAGTGGCTCTACAAGAATGTAACAACTCTTGTATATATCTAAAAAAAAAGTCTCAATTCTAAACCCCAACATTCAAGCCTTGAAAAATCCTCAAATTAGCGCACCAATCTCCAGGCATTACCACTCTTACAGTCACCGGGAGGAGAATGTAGGCATCATAAAAAAGCACCTGTTTTAGCGAGGCTGCCTCCTACGATAAACATTAGTTTTTATGTAATACAACAAATTAATAGTTTGGTTAACGCTGAGAATAAACAACCTTGATCTAAATTTGATTTACGTAAATGTAAACTGATTAGTATCTCGCCGGTGATAATGGCGAGCGACAATATTTAACATGGCGCGCCTCTACACATTTTAACACGAAGTTTTATACCGGCGAATGAATCCGAATCCCAAATTAGGGAGAGATGTCGAAATGAAGGAACAATGCTTTTTAAACAGACACACTGGCGACAACTGGTAAAGGAGACAGAAAGCGTGACCAGACTGTTGAAAACAACTTGCCCAATACAGGCTCGCCTTGTTCTTACCAAACGTGCTCTTGTTAGCCAATAACGATTGTCCAATCATGTGTTGCAATTGTGATATATATCTGAATTGGCTAGCTAGGCTAGTACAGTGGCAGCCTAGCTTCTTGTGGTGTAGAGCTCCGATGATTTACTAAATATCCCAAACAGCAACAGACCATTAATTAAACCCAAACTAGGCACTTTGTTCTTGAAAAGCTTATGGGGAGTTTGGGATCTGAGAAGGGTTAACCTAATATCACGGCGAGGGAACCATTTGCACACGTCCCTCACTTCGTCGTCATATCCTATTGTGTGTTATGACCTCGTGTCCCTTCCATTGACTATACATAGTCATACTGGCTTAGTGTTTTCTCCTGATGTTTACCTTACCTTTTTTGAGAGGTTAGGAAAAGGGAACAGGTTAATGGTTCTTCACACATTGGGATGAACATTTACCTTCCGACCTTGGTAAAATATCAATAATGTAAATTATTTATATTTTGCTAGGAAATCCGTTCCGCCATTCTCATTCATAAAACTATATTCATTCAAATACGAAAAAAATTACGAATATGAAAAAGCGGACATCATTAGGTTAACATATTCATAAATAAGAGTTCGTGAGTTATTACAATAAATCTTTAATCCTTCCGAGAAATTTCAATAGACCAGATTCGTTTACAAAGAATTTCATAGTTTCAACAGAACTTCCAAATCGTTTCAGTAGAACTTCGCAGTCGTTTCAATAGAACTTCAGAGTCAAGTCAACATAAAAACTTATTTCTTTAACAGGGAAAACTTTTTTGTTTCAAAAAGCTAAAACCGTTCAACCAATGACCCAGCGAGCTATATCGCTATGTCAATTTTCTACTCCATTAAATGTAGAAAATAAATCCTTCAATAATCACTAGTTTCTTTATCATGAATTTCGGTAACTTGATTGCTGTTCTTAATCTCCAGTAAGAAAATAGTAGAATAGAAAGCTTATACTATAAGATCAAGAACACCAGCAATGCAGTCATATTTAACCAGATATGTTTACCTACTGCCCAAGTATTGAATTAATTTGTAGAGTAAACGCTAATAAATCTAATATTCCAATCAATATAGCACAGTTTTCTTGGCATATGTTCACCATTAGGTGTCATAATGCTTCCCACTTGATTATAGATCTACCAGATATATTCAACAGATATATTGAAGATAAAATATTTAGTGTCAAGAACAGCCAAGTGACATTTCGTTTCGATTTCGGATACAACAAAGGAGTACCAAGCTTTTTCAATTATCATAATTAGGAAATATGCATTTATGCAGCTCCTCTGGACTATATGAGTGCATAGTGTTGGTTAGTTATGTGATCAGTTGCAAACTTAGGATGCAGTATGAGGATGTCCCCAAGAAGACAAATGTGAATAAAGTGATTACAGAGCTCCATGTACCTTATTACCTGTAGCAGGTTGCTACCAGGCAAGACTCGCCCAACCCTGAGCACTCGAGGTGTTAACTCTGTGAGCAACAACTCGGTCATGATCATTCACACACCCCACTATGGAGTGTCCAGTCATCACACCCTTCAGCCACATTGCTTACTTCACCCGAAAGCGATAATTCATCTGTAGTCTAATGATGAATTCTCCAAACACCACGTAATTAAGGTATCTTAAAATCATCTGATTGCAAATATGACAAAACAACTGACTAACGTATGATCAAAGACAGTCTGTGACATTCGTTCACCTCCGTTTCTTAATCATTAAATCACTTACAGAAGACCTGCGGTCATGGTGGGTTAATTCTAGGGCAAATTCAACGGTAAAGATGGATCACCATAATATATTAAGGAGAGGCTAAGAGCATATTAAGACTATGAAACAACGGGTTCAGCGACAATCACAATATAATTGCTTAATTAAGATATATATTTACAAAATTTGCTCAAGAAGGGGTCAAAGTCCCAATCGAAAACTTGGAAGATTCTATGATATAATGGGAGTGAATGTAATAGGTCTCAGGAGGATGAGGCTGTAGGAAGGAGCGCAGGCATGAGTGAGGAAGGAGGCCGCCTCATGCTCCACCACACTCTGCTCTTCCCCACCCAACATTTCCCCAACACTCTTCTCCAGCTCTGTCTTCCTTACCACCATCACCGCCGCCGCCGCCAGTCACCTCCCCAAAGTCTGATTAATGGTCTCTCGAGAGGAAGGAGTGTAGTGAAATAATAATGCTACTGCAGTTTTCAAGTGCAGGAGGAGACATCACGGCCGCCGTCGTCAACACATGCCGGGGGCACATATGCGTATCATGTGTGCATCATGTGTGGACCGGGGGCACATGTGTGCATCATGGACATCACTCGCTTAGTTGGGTCAGACCTTGGGTATGACCATTAGCTGGATGGATGACAGAGTTGACAAAGCCGTTCCCTCTCAGACAACGATAAAATACATTTGGTCGTCTAGGACAGGGGTCTCCAAACTATGGCCCGCGGGCCACATCCGGCCCGCCACATAATTTCATCCGGCCCGCCAAACAAATCCCTGTGTGGTTCCAAATCCAAAATGAAGTATGTGAAATCTAACTATCGAGCAAATTTGTCTGATGATCACTTGAAATCAATTCTTACAATTGGCTCATCTAATCTGGAACCTGATTTTAATGAAATTTTGAAGTCAAAACGACAGTATCATTCGTCACACTAATTTGGTTGCATAAAACTAAAGGCAGGAATCTATTTAGTTTACCCTAATTTTTTCCAAAAAGATATGTTTTAATTTTTCCACGTTTATACTTTAATATTTGAGGAAATTAAATTACTGGCACTGATTTGTTTTTTGTTTTTTTTTCATTTTTTATTCCTTCGGCCCGCATAAATATGGGAAATATATAATGTGGTTCTTACACTGAAAAGTTTGGAGACCCCTGGTCTAGGACAATGGTGAGCTCACATCCGAAAGGTCTTGGATTCGATTTCCGTGCAGGACGTGTGGGCAAGTTTCCTTACCTCTGGAGCTCGTCCTCACAACAAATCCATTACCATGAGAAACCACACTCCCACACTGTAATTTATATACATCTATATATTTGTGATGGTCTGAAAGCATATTAAGCCCACATGTACTCACCTAGTTGTGCTTGGGGTTGAGCTCTGGCTCTTTGGTCCCGCCTCTCAACTGTCAATCAACTGGTGTACAGATTCCTGAGCCTACTGGGCTCTATCATATCTACATTTGAAACTGTGTATGGAGTCAGCCTGCACCACATCACTGCCTAATCCTAATGTAAACTGGCACACGAACCTTTGTTGTAAATTGAGATTATTCTCAAGTTGTAACGTTATTGTGTTATAAATCGTTGGTTTAAAATATAACAAGTGAATGCTGAAAATGTTTTCTTTGAAGAATTTGGTTTTCTGTAAACTGAATTCTTGGGCACAGAAAACCACTGGCACTAAAATAGTTTTTGAATTCCATATTTCACCTTATCTTCAATAATACACCATATTAACATAGGCAAACATAATGAACCCTAACCTAACCAAATCTTAAGCTAAAATAACCTTAACCTAACCTAACCATGGACAAAGAGTAGATAATAGCACTAATTATGTACTCATTCCCAAACCATGCCCTTGAGCGGATCTCCCCCTGAGGGCAGGTTGACACCTGTTGCTTCTGGTTACCTAGCATGACAGGTTCTGGGAGATAGGCAACCATTGTCGAGTGCATCCAAAGAGGTTCAGGTGTTGGACAACCAAGCCAACCTTCCTGCACGTCCTACAGGACTTCTTGCCACACCACAAAAATTCAACCTGTCTTCTCGAATAATACATCGCATTTTGACGTCAAAATCCCAAACGGACAAAATATGATATACTATAAATCATAGCGACTCAAGAACAACTACGTTTTGTATTCAAAGGTCCATCGGTTAGGGTAGGCTAGGCTCCAGCAATTATTAAGTACATTGTTTTATGTCCGTTGTGAGAACTGTAGAGGTGCAGACCTCTGGGTCTCCAAACCTGTCTACAAAACCTGTAGACCACACTTAACCTGTCCTGTGATGATCATTTTAATCATATAAAAACTGCAGCGCATTTAACGTTGGCAAACCGCTTCAGAAACATTGTGAGTGAACCATACAGGACCAACTACAACACTCGTATAATGCCTGTGTATGCTACACAAAGTTACACAAGCAGGGAGTCAACTTACAAAAGATCACAGCTAGACAAAGATATGAAGTAATGGCTACAAGAACTTCGTGTCAAGGGTCTAGAAAATAACAAGATAAGAGAGGACTTCATCACAATATGAAATATACTCAATGGACGAGGACTTGCCAGGTAGATATTATGAACAACGTTTTCAATGTTAGTGTATCGCAGAAGTAGATTGAGTTAGGTGGATGAGGCTAACTCCCAGGCTCGAATTTAACAGTAGCTAACCTAACCAATCCCTGAAACCAAGCAAAAACCACACAAAACATCCTTCAGCAAAACGTTGTATGTTCGAAAACAACCGCTAGTTTTAATTAAATTTAAATTGTAAAATTTTTTAATGAAGTTAAAATCTTCCGAAGTTTAAGTCCACGTGGTGTAGTGGTAAGACACTCACCTGGCGTTACGTGAGCGTTTTGTCCTGAGTTCGAATCCTGGTCGTGGAGGATTTACTTGGCGTTAATCCTTACCTATAGCCTCTGTTTACCCAACAGTAAAATGGGTACCTGGTTGGTAAACAATTTGTCAGGTCGTATTCCAGGGAACATAGGATTAAGGACTTGTCAAAAATGCTATGCGTGCTGGTATATATATATATATATATATATATATATATATATATATATATATATATATATATATATATATATATATATAATATATATATATATATATAGGTAAGCAGGTAAGTAAGCACTTACCTGGTGGTAAGCAGGTAAGTAATCAGTAAGTAAGGGACTATCTCCTCATGATTCAGCCTCGCTCAATACAGAAAGATATATCAACAAAAACTTAATTCAAATCCTTGTCGAAGATCTCTCACCAAGATGGGAACTACGTCATGACCTGCAGACGCTACAACACAATAAAATATAAATAATTGCTAAAGAACTAAAGTAACCGAGAAATAACACATCAGATACAGAAGATGAGGCGATTTGAGAGGCTTTAGGACACGTATTGACATTAGGTTATTAATGAAGAATGAGAGCGAGCGAAAAAAAGAGAGAACTGACAGGAGAACAAACTTGAACATGAAGGAATACCCAGCAAACACAAAACGTTGTGGAAACCTTCACCAAAGTTTCAACATGGTTGTGGGGAGAGATAAGTTTCATGTGCGGTTCAACAGCCAAATGGACAACCTTTAACCCAAGAATGGTAAATATATTAAGAAATGATCAATTTCGATAATGGAATAACATTCTTTCCTGTGGAACCGCGAGAGCAGATGAAGAGGAGAGCGAAGTAAAAATCAATGTGCAGTGAGGACTGGGCGGGCGGTCGGGCTGGGAGCATCGAGGTGTATTCCTGGACCACTGCCAGGAAATATGCCAGATGTTGGTTGGAGCGAAGACATTCTTGCTGGGATTGGCTAGATCGTGAAGTGTCCACCCCATGCACACGTCCACCCCATGCACACGTCCACCCCCATGCACACGTCCACCCCATGCACACGTCCACCCCATGCACACGTCCACCCCATGCACACGTCCACCCCATGCACACGTCCACCCCATGCACACGTCCACCCCATGCACACGTCCACCCCATGCACACGTCCACCCCCATGCACACGTCCACCCCATGCACACGTCCACCCCATGCACACGTCCACCCCCATGCACACGTCCACCCCATGCACACGTCCACCCCATGCACACGTCCACCCCATGCACACGTCCACCCCATGCACACGTCCACCCCATGCACACGTCCACCCCATGCACACGTCCACCCCCATGCACACGTCCACCCCATGCACACGTCCACCCCCATGCACACGTCCACCCCATGCACACGTCCACCCCATGCACACGTCCACCCCATGCACACGTCCACCCCATGCACACGTCCACCCCCATGCACACGTCCACCCCCATGCACACGTCCACCCCCATGCACACGTCCACCCCCATGCACACGTCCACCCCATGCACACGTCCACCCCCATGCACACGTCCACCCCATGCACACGTCCACCCCCATGCACACGTCCACCCCATGCACACGTCCACCCCCATGCACACGTCCACCCCATGCACACGTCCACCCATGCACACGTCCACCCCATGCACACGTCCACCCCATGCACACGTCCACCCCATGCACACGTCCACCCATGCACACGTCCACCCCATGCACACGTCCACCCCCATGCACACGTCCACCCCCATGCACACGTCCACCCCATGCACACGTCCACCCCATGCACACGTCCACCCCCATGCACACGTCCACCCCCATGCACACGTCCACCCCATGCACACGTCCACCCCCATGCACACGTCCACCCCCATGCACACGTCCACCCCATGCACACGTCCACCCCCATGCACACGTCCACCCCCCATGCATATAATCCAACCCATCCTCTCAAAATAACGTCGCTTTTCGCTAGCATGCGCGCTATGGCCGAAAACTGACGTAATTTGAAATGAAATCAGCTCACGAAAGTGATGTATTGTCCCGTTTACTGTTTGGGTCCTTCAGCTTAATCGGTTACGTTAGGAGAGGACACCTTCAATTAACGTTTTTCATGACGTTTTGCAACTATAAATCCATAAAGGCATACACAAACGGCTCACAAACAGACATCTACAGAGTATGTCTGACCTGAGGTGTCTGACCACAACCTTTAGCCTCCAACCTTGTCGAAGGTTGGAGGCTAAACACTTAAGGCTCGCCTCGCCCAACTACTCAGGATAAATGATATGGATGTGGGACGCACATAGGCTGGACGAGGTCAGTTCTAATGGGTCTATTAAGACGGGGGTCAGGGAAAATAGTGACCCACCCTTAAGCAATCGGAGAAAGGTGACTTGTCAAGTGCCTAGATTTGTTCACGTTTTCCAAGAAAGCAAAAGAAAAAGACTGAGAGGGGAGAGAAGGAAGGAGAAGGAGTGAGAGGGGGTGTTTGAAGAGAGGGAGGGGAGGTTGTTGGGGCTAGAAAGGTGGAGAGGGGGATAGGGAAAAGAGGGTGAGATTGGGAGAAATAGATGGAGGGTGACCATCTACCCAGGAGCAGAAGGGTACCCCTGGCCGTGTCTCTTGTCGCTCCAAGGATGGAGGCCAGACATTTGGGGACAGATGGGTGTTATGTGACAGGGAGACAGGGTGTTATGTATGTCTATCATACAAACAGACAGACATACCCGGGCATCAACGGGTATCCCATGCAGTATAATATATAATAGTACCCGCACACAGCACAAACACCTCTCCAGCTACCGGATGCATGGTAGCCGTGGCAGCCAGTCCTCGCAGCCACAACTCCCTCAAGATAATCCCTAATCCTTGACCTTCATATCGTTACCCCTCCGCCCCCCCCCCGTCCTCAAACTTATCTTTCAGACTAGAATGTAACAACTCTGTATACATATATCTCTCAAAAAAGTCTGACCTCAAGTCTGACTTACCAGACTTCCCCATCAGGAATACACTGACCTTAACACAAGCTGATCAGCTTGTGTTTAATAGATGGCTGCGCCTTCCACCAACTTACCTGCAAAAGAAATAAAATGCAATGTAATAAGGAGTGATTAAAGTTACATTAATAACAGCTTTGCACCGAGTCCTATGAACCAAGGTCAGCACAGTCGCCTCACAAATATATTGTCCCCAGGACTGCCCAGTATTGTCCCCAGGACTGCCCAGTATTGTCCCCAGGGCTGCCAGTATTGTCCCCAGGACTGCCCAGTATTGTCCCCAGGACTGCCCAGTATTGTCCCCAGGGCTGCCTAGTATTGTCCCCAGGACTGCCCAGTATTGTCCCCAGGACTGCCCAGTATTGTCCCCAGGACTGCCCAGTATTGTCCCCAGGACTGCCCAGTATTGTCCCCAGGGCTGCCTAGTATTGTCCCCAGGACTGCCCAGTATTGTCCCAGGACTGCCCAGTATTGTCCCAGGGCTGCCCAGTATTGTCCCCAGGGCTGCCTAGTATTGTCCCCAGGACTGCCCAGTATTGTCCCCAGGACTGCCCAGTATTGTCCCCAGGACTGCCCAGTATTGTCCCCAGGACTGCCCAGTATTGTCCCCAGGGCTGCCCAGTATTGTCCCCAGGACTGCCCAGTATTGTCCCCAGGACTGCCCAGTATTGTCCCCAGGGCTGCCTAGTATTGTCCCCAGGACTGCCCAGTATTGTCCCCAGGACTGCCCAGTATTGTCCCCAGGACTGCCCAGTATTGTCCCCAGGACTGCCCAGTATTGTCCCCAGGACTGCCCAGTATTGTCCCCAGGGCTGCCTAGTATTGTCCCCAGGACTGTCCAGTATTGTCCCCAGGACTGCCCAGTATTGTCCCCAGGACTGCCCAGTATTGTCCCCAGGGCTGCCTAGTATTGTCCCCAGGACTGCCCAGTATTGTCCCCAGGACTGCCTAGTATTGTCCCCAGGACTGCCTAGTATTGTCCCCAGGACTGCCAGTATTGTCCCCAGGACTGCCCAGTATTGTCCCCAGGACTGCCCAGTATTGTCCCCAGGACTGCCCAGTATTGTCCCCAGGGCTGCCCAGTATTGTCCCCAGGACTGCCCAGTATTGTCCCCAGGGCTGCCCAGTATTGTCCCCAGGACTGTCCAGTATTGTCCCCAGGACTGCCCAGTATTGTCCCCAGGACTGCCCAGTATTGTCCCCAGGACTGTCCAGTATTGTCCCCAGGGCTGCCCAGTATTGTCCCCAGGACTGCCCAGTATTGTCCCCAGGGCTGCCCAGTATTGTCCCCAGGACTGCCCAGTATTGTCCCCAGGACTGTCCAGTATTGTCCCCAGGGCTGCCCAGTATGTCCCCAGGACTGCCCAGTATTGTCCCCAGGGCTGCCCAGTATTGTCCCCAGGACTGCCCAGTATTGTCCCCAGGACTGCCCAGTATTGTCCCCAGGACTGCCCAGTATTGTCCCCAGGACTGCCCAGTATTGTCCCCAGGACTGCCCAGTATTGTCCCCAGGGCGCCCAGTATTGTCCCCAGGACTGCCCAGTATTGTCCCCAGGACTGCCCAGTATTGTCCCCAGGGCTGCCCAGTATTGTCCCCAGGACTGCCCAGTATTGTCCCCAGGACTGCCCAGTATTGTCCCCAGGACTGTCACTACCACTAAACGTCAGAGAAGAGGTTTTAGTTTTCCATTTAAAAACTTTCTGGCAGGGATGCTATTTAGTTCCCATTCCAGTGCAAATTAATTATAACGCACCGCTCATAAAATATATTTATAACATACTGAGAAGATAATGTGTTTGTTTAAAAACTGTAAATTTACAAAAATAATAAGTGTCCAGAAAAAATTATAAATTAGGCTTTTTCTTTATAAAGTTTGAGGTTTTCTCCTGCGGCTGGCTGCACGGGTGGCAATGTTGGGAGACGCGTCACTGTAGATGACGTGGCAAGGGTTGAATGTTGCAAGACATTACGCACTGGGCGGTGAGGGCTGTGTAGTGTATGCTGGTGCCAGCTGATCGATCTTTAACTTTTTAAGGCATGTTTCTGCGCGGGTCCTAAGTCTCTGGCTGGCTCACTAAGTATCACTCATATCAGGTTATGTCCAATGTCTTTAACAACTTTATCTATGCTCTTAAATGTCAGTGTTTAATCTTATTTGGTTTGTTCGGCATTTGTTTACAATGCTGATATTTCCTTTTCTTCTGAAACGTCAAGTATATTTCCCATGCCCATGGGTACCCAAGCCTCTCATCACCCATGCCCATGGGTACCCAAGCCTCTCATCACCCATGCCCATGGGTACCCAAGCCTCTCATCACCCATGCCCATGGGTACCCAAGCCTCTCATCACCCATGCCCATGGGTACCCAAGCCTCTCATCACCCATGCCCATGGGTACCCAAGCCTCTCATCACCCATGCCCATGGGTACCCAAGCCTCTCATCACCCATGCCCATGGGTACCCAAGCCTCTCATCACCCATGCCCATGGGTACCCAAGCCTCTCATCACCCATGCCCATGGGTACCCAAGCCTCTCATCACCCATGCCCATGGGTACCCAAGCCTCTCATCACCCATGCCCATGGGTACCCAAGCCTCTCATCACCCATGCCCATGGGTACCCAAGCCTCTCATCACCCATGCCCATGGGTACCCAAGCCTCTCATCACCCATGCCCATGGGTACCCAAGCCTCTCATCACCCATGCCCATGGGTACCCAAGCCTCTCATCACAAATTGTGCTTCATAACTTAATGAATTATTCTACCAACCAGAAGATTCTGTTTCAATTTCTGCATTACTTCATCTCTAATTATTGTCTCAATTTGTGCTATACTAAATGTCTATATTTGCAGCTTAATCTGTACTGTCAGTCCCTCGTGTTGCCACATTCCCAACATTGCTACATGACTTGTGCAGTCAACTAGGCAACTGACCATTGAGGTCACTTGTTATGTTCCCCTCACCTATGTTGCTGTGTGTGTAGCAAGGTTTACCTTGACTGTGTATAAGTGTCCTGTGTGTGTAGCAAGGTTTACCTTGACTGTGTATAAGTGTCCTGTGTGTGTAGCAAGGTTTACCTTGACTGTGTATAAGTGTCCTGTGTGTGTAGCAAAGTTTACCTTGACTGTGTACAAGTGTCCTGTGTGTGTAGCAAGGTTTACCTTGACTGTGTACAAGTGTCCTGTGTGTGTAGCAAGGTTTACCTTGACTGTGTATAAGTGTCCTGTGTGTGTAGCAAGGTTTACCTTGACTGTGTACAAGTGTCCTGTGTGTGTAGCAAGGTTTACCTTGACTGTGTATAAGTGTCCTGTGTGTGTAGCAAGGTTTACCTTGACTGTGTATAAGTGTCCAGTGTGTGTAGCAAGGTTTACCTTGACTGTGTATAAGTGTCCTGTGTGTGTAGCAAGGTTTACCTTGACTGTGTATAAGTGTCCTGTGTGTGTAGCAAGGTTTACCTTGACTGTGTATAAGTGTCCTGTGTGTGTAGCAAGGTTTACCTTGACTATGTATAAGTGTCCTGTGTGTGTAGCAAGGTTTACCTTGACTATGTATAAGTGTCCTGTATGTGTAGCAAGGTTTACCTTGACTATGTATAAGTGTCCTGTGTGTGTAGCAAGGTTTACCTTGACTGTGTATAAGTGTCCTGTGTGTGTAGCAAGGTTTACCTTGACTATGTATAAGTGTCCTGTATGTGTAGCAAGGTTTACCTTGACTATGTATAAGTGTCCTGTGTGTGTAGCAAGGTTTACTTTGACTGTGTACAAGTGTCGTGGCGGGCTAAGTCGTAGGTATACGTCACACATGGCCTTATTTTGTGCTGGACTCAAGACATTTATCCAATAATAATTCGTTTTACCTGGTATTCCGGGAGGGATAGAAATGGTTGGGTGTTTCCTCTAATGCCTCTGTTCACCTAGCAGCAAATAGGTACCCAGGAATTAGTCAACTGTTGTGGGGTTGCTTCCTGGGGAAGGTCAGTTGTTCGACCCTTGTGGGGGAGGACCTCGATATAAGTCTAACATGTATATACACTGGCTACCTGTCCCCCCCCGACACGATGATTATTAAATTACATGTACTTTAGGCTTATAGCGAGATCATCCCAAATTCGAAATACTAAATGTAACCCGAATGTAGCCTGGCCAACCTCGTGGTACCTTTGCTAGGTGAACAGTGCATTAGGTGAAAGGGAACGTGCCCAACCATAACTATCCCGGGCGGGATAGTTATGGTTGGTGCCGAGATGGAGTCAACAACGCAGCCAAGAGTACAAAGGTTACTTGGTATAGTGCATGTAGCGAGATGTGTGGCAGTGTGTGATCAGTGTTGAAGGCCACCTTGATCACTTGTTGAGTGAGAGTGATGGTGACAGTGTGGAAGTGTGAAGCATGAGAGGGGAGGTGATGTTCGTGAGGCCAGGCGCAGGTCACCCTCACCTCACCTGCCTCACATCAACGACTCATGTCGCCTCACCTCCATATTGTTGCTTGCTTCCAGCGAGTCATACTGATTACTGAAAACGTTGGTTAACTTAACTTAGCTAAGATCTGACGACATTATGAAATGCTTTGACAAACTTCCCCAGCAAGGACACGGCCTGAACAGTGTCCTTGCTACAACATCGCTGACAAGCACAGCAAGGATACAACCTGAACAACAACATCGCTGACAAGCACAGCAAGGACACAACCTGAACAACAACATCGCTGACAAGCACAGCAAGGACACAACCTGAACAACAACATCGCTGACAAGCACAGCAAGGACACAACCTGAACAACAACATCGCTGACAAGCACAGCAAGGACACAACCTGAACAACAACATCGCTGACAAGCACAGCAAGGACACAACCTGAACAACAACATCGCTGACAAGCACAGCAAGGACACAACCTGAACAACAACATCGCTGACAAACACAGCAAGGACAACCTTAAGTAATGCGTATTACTAAGTAATGCCAATTAATGCTATGAAACATCGTTACTGAAGGCGAAGAATACAGGGCAGCGAAGCTTTACCAGCGGGCCAGGGGGCGTTGGTATGTTAACACCGGAGCCTCCTACTAAAGCTGAACCTTCCTTGCGATACTGACATACACTGAGCGGTGTATCCTGCTTCTCCCTACATATACACTGACCGGTCTACCCTGCTTCTGGGTATATATATACTGACAGTTGTACCCCGCTTCCCGGTGTATAAGAAGCGGTGTTACACCGAGTAACAGGGTGCGGTGTGCCGCGTTACTCGGTGCATATACACCTACTTTAACCTATCCAAGGAACTATGCGCAGGACTAAACTGTTGTTTCTGGATGGACAGTATGGTGTTATGGTGACACCAAACCCAACGGCACTTGACTGTAATTGAAGGTGAGGTAGTTAGGAAGAGAACACGCAAAGCCAGTGTGACGATACGGAACTTGGACCGGATCTGTCCGGCTGGCATAACCGGATCTGTCCGGCTGGGATAACCGGATCTGTCCGACTGGGATAACCGGATCTGTCCGGCTGGGATAACCGGACAGGTGGAGGAACAGTGCCCAACAACTTGGACTACCGAGAATCTATATAACAGAGCTGCAAAATACGAGGCTGTAGTTCAAGAGATCAATTCAAGTTGTCAAACGCCACCAAACGTGACGTAGAAACTACAGGACGCGACGAGGCGCCGCATCTTGCCCGCGAACATGAAGAGTAACGTGAGAACCATTGATGGGAAGAGTGCACGAGTGTAGGGAAGACCCCTTCCCTGCCCTGCGGGGGTGACATGCTCATATTATACCGCACCAAGGTAAGGTCACCAAGACCCAAGGTAAGGTGACCAAGACCCCAAGGTAAGGTCACCAAGACCCAAGGTAAGGTGACCAAGACCCCAAGGTAAGGTGACCAAGACCCCAAGGTAAGGTGACTAAGACCCAAGGTAAGGTGACTAAGACCCCAAGGCAAGGTGACTAAGACTCCTAGGTAAGGTGACTAAGACCCAAGGTAAGGTGACTAAGACCCCAAGGTAAGGTGACTAAGACCCCAAGGTAAGGTGACCAAGACCCCAAGGTGTGTGTGTGTGTGTGTGTGTGTGTGTGTGTGTGTGTGTGTGTGTGTGTGTGTGTGTGTGTGTGTGTGTGTGTGTGTGTGTGTGTGTGTGTGTGCGCGCGCGCGCGCACGCTCAGGTCCATGTGTAGCGTGCAGAGAGCCACTTCCTGGCAGCAGATGGAGAGTCACGACCACATTTAAGGACACTTGTTAGACACTCCCAATCCAGCATAATTATAAATCTCCACCCGTTCACACGCACACATCTCCACCCGTTCACACGTTCACACATCTCCACACGTTCACACGCACACATCTCCACCCGTTCACACGTTTACACATCTCCACACGTTCACACGCACACATCTCCACACGCACACACGCACACATCTCCACACGCACACATCTCCACACGCACACACGCACACATCTCCACACGTTCACACGCACACATCTCCACACGCACACACGTCGACACTCATGCACGCACAGGGGCGTGCACGCCACCTAACGCACACACTCACAAATAGATAAACGCCAAAATTTAAACTCATATTTTTTGTTGGAGAATAAATTGGACACGCGTGACGTCTCCCGCCCACACAGACTGGCCTAACTTACCTTTCCTGGCGACCGTCAAACACAGCCTATAATACAATAGAGACAAGTGAGAATATACTGTAGGAGATATAGACTCATATATCTTACGTGGGCTGTCTGTACGCGTAGACTCTTGGCTCACACCATACACAGCCAGTTAGAGCCTGCACTCTTGGCTCACACCATACACAGCCAGTTAGAGCCTGCACTCTTGGCTCACACCATACACAGCCAGTTAGAGCCTGCACTCTTGGCTCACACCATACACAGCCAGTTAGAGCCTGCACTCTTGGCTCACACCATACACAGCCAGTTAGAGCCTGCACTCTTGGCTCACACCATACACAGCCAGTTAGAGCCTGCATGAAGATTAACTCGAGCCAGTCAGTATCTACAGCAATTGACAGATACCGCAAACAGTTAATTCTTCCAGAGACAGTCTGCTTCTACAAATACTGTCATATCCTGCAAGTCTCAGAGACTCTCAGACTAGCAAACACTGTCACACACGAGACTGTCACACACGAGACTGTCACACACGAGACTGTCACACACGAGACTGTCACACAGAGACTGTCAAGTCCCGCAACAAAGCCTGGAGCAACACGTGGTCAACAAAGCCTGGAGCAACACGTGGTCAACAAAGCCTGGTGCAACACGTGGTCAACAAAGCCTGGAGCAACACGTGGCCTGCTGGTCCAGCCATACACACTCCTCGGGCCTTGTTTACAACATAATTCACTCTACCTCACAGGCTTAAAATTTTATTATACATTTATATAATACAGGAAACTGTTGGTGTGGGACTACACATGTGTATCCACCCTGGCTGACACCTACATACGCGTCGGAGCTGATCAAGCAGGTGGGGCGGCCAACCACAGGGAAACAGCAAAATCACTCAAGTACAGGCGACTGGAAGGTCAATACCTCATTGTTCCCATAGCGTCTGAGACACATGGCCCCTGAGGTAGGAGTGCCTTGGGATTTCTTAAGGAATTGGGTTCCAAGCTCGTTGACGTCACCAGAGACCCAAAAGCTGCCAGTTTCTTGTTCCTGCGTCTGGCGATCCAGAGGGGAAACGCCTGCGGCATCCTCGGTTCCTGTCCGGAAGCGGAGCTCCAAGAGATCCATAACCTTTAAGCACTCATTGTATCTCTCAAATATATAATAAAGCACAAAAAACACACATAAGGAAGGGGGTGGTAGGAGAAAAGCACACAGAAACTGTATTGGAGGGGACCCAAACATTCCCTCTAATGC
This sequence comes from Procambarus virginalis, assembly GCA_020271785.1. Taxonomy (NCBI): domain Eukaryota; kingdom Metazoa; phylum Arthropoda; class Malacostraca; order Decapoda; family Cambaridae; genus Procambarus; species Procambarus virginalis. The sequence goes on along the minus strand of WNGS01165339.1, from coordinate 26,603,087 downwards.
GTTATGTGTGGTTTCCTCCGAGGCTAAGGAAGGGCGCCACATTGAGGCGCCCTTCTTCCAGCCAGAGGTGGTACTCCCTCCCATATTTATATAATAAATGTATTTCAATTACATTTTATATAGTTCTTAAAGTAACTAAAACAATCCAGTTTATTTGTATCAATTATCAATTATTTGTATATTACCCCTCTCCCACAGTAAATTGTTCTGTATTGTTTCCAAAAGAAACTGCCGATATAACGAAAAACACTTAACTTAACCTATCCTACGACTAACTACACCAGAAATTATAATGTACATTACGTTTTAGAGACATTAATGTACATTAAGTTCGACCTCAACTTGAGGGAATCTAATCTAAGGTGGATGGGTTGGGAGGGTCGCAGCTTGGCGGTGATATATTACTAACTACATCCGGTAGTAGTTGGGTTCGTTCTCGACTCACACTCCCGAATTCCGTGTTCGAATCCTCAGCGAGCCAGAAATATTTTGACGCTTTTCCAATGACCTAATATCACTGTTCACCAGGCAGTAAATAGGTGACCAGAAGTCAGCCTGTTGTAGTGTTGTATTCTGGGGAGGGTCAGTTGTAGTGTTGTATTCTGGGGAGGGTCAGTTGTAGTGTTGTATTCTGGGGAGGGTTAGTTGTAGTGTTGTATTCTGGGGAGGGTCAGTTGTGGTGTTGTATTCTGGGGAGGGTCAGTTGTAGTGTTGTATTCTGGGGAGGGTCAGTTGTGGTGTTGTATTCTGGGGAGGGTCAGTTGTGGTGTTGTATTCTGGGGAGGGTCAGTTGTGGTGTTGTATTCTGGGGAGGGTCAGTTGTGGTGTTGTATTCTGGGGAGGGTCAGTTGTGGTGTTGTATTCTGGGGAGGGTCAGTTGTGGTGTTGTATTCTGGGGAGGGTCAGTTGTGGTGTTGTATTCTGGGGAGGGTCAGTTGTAGTGTTGTATTCTGGGGAGGGTCAGTTGTGGTGTTGTATTCTGGGGAGGGTCAGTTGTGGTGTTGTATTCTGGGGAGGGTCAGTTGTGGTGTTGTATTCTGGGGAGGGTCAGTTGTGGTGTTGTATTCTGGGGAGGGTCAGTTGTGGTGTTGTATTCTGGGGAGGGTCAGTTGTGGTGTTGTATTCTGGGGAGGGTCAGTTGTGGTGTTGTATTCTGGGGAGGGTCAGTTGTAGTGTTGTATTCTGGGGAGGGTCAGTTGTGGTGTTGTATCCTGGGGAGGGTCAGTTGTAGTGTTGTATTCTGGGGAGGGTCAGTTGTGGTGTTGTATTCTGGGGAGGGTCAGTTGTGGTGTTGTATTCTGGGGAGGGTCAGTTGTGGTGTTGTATTCTGGGGAGGGTCAGTTGTAGTGTTGTATTCTGGGGAGGGTCAGTTGTGGTGTTGTATTCTGGGGAGGGTCAGTTGTAGTGTTGTATTCTGGGGAGGGTCAGTTGTAGTGTTGTATTCTGGGGAGGGTCAGTTGTGGTGTTGTATTCTGGGGAGGGTCAGTTGTGGTGTTGTATCCTGGGGAGGGTCAGTTGTAGTGTTGTATTCTGGGGAGGGTCAGTTGTGGTGTTGTATTCTGGGGAGGGTCAGTTGTGGTGTTGTATTCTGGGGAGGGTCAGTTGTAGTGTTGTATTCTGGGGAGGGTCAGTTGTGGTGTTGTATCCTGGGGAGGGTCAGAGATGCCACTTTTGAGGGGTGTATATATGTATATGTATACACTATAACACGTATATATACACTGGCTGTCTGTCCCCCCCGCACTATGAATTACTATTATTATCTTAAACATCTTGCCTTACGCAAGCCACGATAACATTGCTTTGTAACTCTGGGAAAACAACAAGTGACGCAGCCTCGTGTCTGGGAATACATAACGCAATAAGTAGTTTATCGCACTGGGAAATTTTAAAGACATATTTGAGGCCGATAAAAGGATTAAAGTTTTAAAATATTTCATGATTGTTCACTCATGTTCACTCATTTTCTTATTATATTTAAACTAGTCTGTAGTACTGGGCACGAAGCATGAGTGTACTGCGCATGAAGCATGAGTGTACTGAGCATGAAGCATGAGTGTACTGCGCATGAAGCATGAGTGCACTGAGCATGAAGGATGAGTGTACTGCGCATGAAGCATGAGTGTACTGCGCATGAAGCATGAGTGTACTGAGCATGAAGCATGAGTGTACTGCGCATGAAGCATGAGTGCACTGAGCATGAAGGATGAGTGTACTGCGCATGAAGCATGAGTGTACTGAGCATGAAGCATGAGTGTACTTCGCATGAAGCATGAGTGTACTGAGCATGAAGCATGAGTGTACTGCGCATGAAGCATGAGTGTACTGAGCATGAAGCATGAGTGTACTGCGCATGAAGCATGAGTGTACTGAGCATGAAGCATAAGTGCACTGAGCATGAAGCATAAGTGTACTGAGCATGAAGCATGAGTGTACTGAGCATGAAGCATGAGTGTACTGAGCATGAAGCATAAGTGCACTGAGCATGAAGCATAAGTGCACTGAGCATGAAGCATGAGTGCACTGAGCATGAAGCATGAGTGCACTGAGCATGAAGCATAAGTGCACTGAGCATGAAGCATAAGTGCACTGAGCATGAAGCATGAGTGTACTGAGCATGAAGCATAAGTGTACTGAGCATGAAGCATGAGTGCACTGAGCATGAAGCATAAGTGCACTGAGCATGAAGCATAAGTGCACTGAGCATGAAGCATAAGTGTACTGAGCATGAAGCATGAGTGTACTGAGCATGAAGCATAAGTGTACTGAGCATGAAGCATGAGTGCACTGAGCATGAAGCATAAGTGCACTGAGCATGAAGCATAAGTGCACTGAGCATGAAGCATAAGTGTACTGAGCATGAAGCATGAGTGTACTGAGCATGAAGCATAAGTGTACTGAGCATGAAGCATGAGTGCACTGAGCATGAAGCATAAGTGTACTGAGCATGAAGCATGAGTGCACTGAGCATGAAGCATAAGTGTACTGAGCATGAAGCATGAGTGCACTGAGCATGAAGCATGAGTGCACTGAGCATGAAGCATAAGTGTACTGAGCATGAAGCATGAGTGCACTGAGCATGAAGCATAAGTGTACTGAGCATGAAGCATGAGTGTACTGAGCATGAAGCATAAGTGTACTGAGCATGAAGCATGAGTGTACTGAGCATGAAGCATAAGTGTACTGAGCATGAAGCATGAGTGTACTGAGCATGAAGCATGAGTGCACTGAGCATGAAGCATAAGTGTACTGAGCATGAAGCATGAGTGCACTGAGCATGAAGCATGAGTGTACTGAGCATGAAGCATGAGTGCACTGAGCATGAAGCATAAGTGTACTGAGCATGAAGCATAAGTGCACTGAGCATGAAGCATGAGTGTACTGAGCATGAAGCATGAGTGTACTGAGCATGAAGCATAAGTGTACTGAGCATGAAGCATGAGTGTACTGAGCATGAAGCATAAGTGTACTGAGCATGAAGCATGAGTGCACTGAGCATGAAGCATAAGTGTACTGAGCATGAAGCATGAGTGCACTGAGCATGAAGCATAAGTGCACTGAGCATGAAGCATAAGTGATACTGCCGCACAAATTACATGAGCATAATCATTCTAGATGTGAATATTATTTTTAAAGGAAGAAATATAATGCAAAATATCTCTTTCTCCAAAATAATCTTTCCTGCCTCTACTCTACACAGACGCCATCTCGTGTAATGGGCTCTAATACACAATGTACCCAACATGAACTTGAGTCCTGGCTTTGTTGCTGTGGACTCTTCCCTTTCACAGTATATACTCAAATGCTCTAATCTTTCTAACAAACGTGACCTAACATAAGCTTACCCTTCCATTTATCTTTCTTTCTCTTTCCTTTTCTTTCTCTCTTCTCTCTTTTTTTCTGTTCATTGTTTTCTCTTACGTTCCCTTGCTATCCTCTTCTTATTCCTATTACTATCTCCTTCTCATTCGGTGGTTATAATAGGAGCTGCCTCGTATGGGCCAATAGGCCCTCTGCAGTTCTTATTCCTGCCACTACCCCCTCTACTACACCTTACCGCTCGTACCTTTTGCCTTGCTCCTCACCTCTCTATTGCCTATTTATTGCCTGTATCACCTCCCTCATCACAATCGACTTGATCCAGAACGGACCGAAACGTCGTCGTCCCTTCACCTTCTAGTGCGTGGTCTGGTCAAACAAATTAGTTTTAATTATTCCGGTAATGTGGACAGTGTACATCATGTCTGGTGGACGTAGAGGTGGTAAATGATAATACAGACAAACACAACAAGTGAAAACTACATAACTACACAAATCCAACATTGCTCTAGAATAATATGAAGAATTAAATAATTTCAATTAGTAAAAAAATGGAAACAAATATAGCAATCTATTTCTAGCATTACTTGTTCTGAAATACACGAACCAAACAGGTTGACAACCAAGGCCAAGCGGGACCAACATGCTGACGGAAATCCTTAGCAACATTTCAAGCTTCTATCTTTTAAATCCAGGAAAATGATTTTGAATTCACTGTTGGGACTCAGAGCAATCTATATTATAAACAAAAAAGGTAATTTTCTCTAGTTAAACTAGTTTGCAAAACTTAACTAACGTAATTTGTTCGGTAATTACTTATAATCTTCATAGAGGAACAAGACGGCTCGGTGCAGTGTAAAGGTTACTTGCTACAAGGTTTCAACAACTTCATTCTTGGCCGAGTCGTGGACGTGTGTTTCGGCCCACCACACCTTCTATGTGGGAAGATGGTGGTTCTGTCAGCCACAGCTTATTGGTTGTGGAGAGGGGGGGGGATTAGTATTTCGGACACCCACGCGCTATGAGGGGGGGGGGGTGTTACTAACCACCAGGGTTTGTACGTGTGGGTGCATGTATCAGCCCCCCCCCCCCATGCTCAAGGAGTGCTGGTCTGGTGAAACAGACCAGAAACCAGGTTTAATATTAGTTAGGAGAGACTGGAAGTGAAGTGTGAATGATATCCTCGGAACAATGCTGGGATCACCTATATGGACGCGGCGAGAGAATCTAGGACCATAAACCAACTGGGTTTCCTTATTTGATCCTTAGAAAATCAAATAAGTTGATCCTTAGAAAACAGAATCAAACAAAGGATAGCCACCATAACAGCAAAACTTGTTGGAACCTCCGCCAGACTGTCAATTAAAGATAGCATACACAGATCGCTTAAATATAGAACAAGTACATGGACGGAAATGTAGTCAAGATTCTAGAGAAAGTGGACTTAAAACGAATTATTAGAAACAAAGGAGAAGACAGCCCATATAAACATGTTGTTGTTGTTAAAGATTCGCTACCTGGAACAAGAAGTTCCAAGTAGCACGGGCTATGGTGAGCCCGTAGCATATCAACAATTTCGGCAGCCTCCTCCATGGGAAGATTCGAGTCTAAAGATTATCATTGAAGGATTACCAGTTAAAAAATCAGCATGTGACTCGCAGAGGCTCAAAGCTGTCATAGAACAACAAATGGAAACCATCTCAAGACCTACAAAGACTCACATCTTCACAGACAGATCAGTTGATCAAGAAAGAGGTTCTGCTGTGGCAGCAGTATACACGTGTGTGCCTGTGTGTGTGTGAAGCATCTCAAGCTCTGGTTGTGCTGGGGCAGCAGTATACACGTGTGTGCCTGTGTGTGTGTGTGTGAAGCATCTCAAGCCCTGGTTGTGCTGGGGCAGCAGTATACACGTGTGTGCCTGTGTGTGTGTGTGTGAAGCATCTCAAGCCCTGGTTGTGCTGGGGCAGCAGTATACACGTGTGTGCCTGTGTGTGTGTGTGAAGCATCTCAAGCCCTGGTTGTGCTGGGGCAGCAGTATACACGTGTGTGCCTGTGTGTGTGTGTGTGAAGCATCTCAAGCCCTGGTTGTGCTGGGGCAGCAGTATACACGTGTGTGCATGTGTGTGTGTGTGAAGCATCTCAAGCCCTGCGCATCATACTCAACATTCAACTAACAAACAGGTACAATAAATATATAATTCACAGCGCCTAATATAGTTAACAAAAAACAGTTGAAGAATGTGACAAATTAGTGAACATTGTGGATCTATATCCATCACCAAGATAATGTTATTAAAACAAAAAAATAAAATCGATGCGAAAAAATGAAACTCTACTTTAATTAAAACTTAGATCCAGATATCATAGTAACAAGGTTATCGTGAATAACCGAACTAAATTACGGGCTCACTATAGCCCGTGCTACATTGACATTTTGTTCAGAGAAGAAAAAAAGTCTAGCAGCTGTTGTTTGCCTTACGCACATTAAATAATAAAAAAAATAAAACATAGTAAATAAAACTGCTAAAGACCTTTGCAGGAGTAAACAATATTCACAAATAATGAAATTCTTTACTTATAATAATGACTTTTTAACAAAATAATAATAAATAATAATTCAAACAAAAATAATAATTCATAACAAAATAATAATTCCAGAAAACTTCGCTAACACACAAAAATAAACAAATTTCATATTTACGTTACGTTAGAAAAAAAAACACGGGTGACTATTCACTACGTATTAATGCGAAATTCTTCTGAGATGCGTAGATCAAATCACATATCGTGAGAAAACATGTAGTATCGAAATATTAGTAAATTCGATTATTTTGATTTAAAATCACACGACGTGAAAGTCACTATTACCAAATTCGAGGATTTTTACTTCAAATCATAAAGCGAGGTTTCGTGTTATTTAGGTCATAAAAAGGGCATATGAAAGTATTCCCAACACAAATGATAAAAATCAATGTGTTTTCATTAAAATTCAAAACATTATTACGCGAGGCACAAACATATCGGATAACATAACGGGGCCAGAAGATAACATAACTGGGCCAGAAGCAATGAACACTATAGGCCATCTGTGTAGTCAGGTGATCCTGAAGCGTTATATGCATGCCACAATGGATTTCTTTAACATGATAAGAATTTTCCCTGTACGTGATAAACCTTCAATACCCACAGTGGAGAAAGAGGCTATATATTACCAAGTAAATAAAATTTCCTAAACTGAGTTGCACCATTAATTTGTCAGGCAACGTGATGCCAATGACCAAGGCTTTATCACAGACACAAGCGTATATTAGTGTCAAGTGCGTTATCAGTACCGATGATAAGAGATAATGATGACATGGTTTTACTAACTTGATGTTCAACACGACCAGACTGCCACCCACTTTCACGTATATTGTTTCAGCGTCTGGCATCAGTAAATTGTTTCGTGGACCCATAAGCGGACGAGGCGCATCCTCCTGTTTAGACAGTGCTTATAGTAATGATATAGACCACCATGCATATATATTTACCTAATGGATAATTAGAAAGTAGATTTTGGTACTTATAAATTTGTGCAAACCAGAACAGGTTTTGCATTTATGTTGCTAATAAAACCTAACCGTTCTAGGCTACTTGAGGCCTAATATAGTCCATATACTGTATGTGTTAAGCTAGGCCTACGGATATTAAATTTGTTATTAGCATTATTTTCCCGAATATAACGTGAAGAGTATCAAATTCTACTGCCTAATTGTCCATTACGTCAATATATGTAGGATGGTCCACATAGTTACACAAACTACTATCTAAACAGGAGGATGGATAGGCATGCGAACATAAACAAACTCACCTAATCTATCAAGGCCAATGTTAATATATGGAAAATCTATACAAACTGAGTCGCTTAAATGTCAACAACACGCTTCGGTTTGGACGCTGATGTAGATAAAGCCTAACAAGCGTTAGATGCAAGCGTTAGTGCACACACACAGCCTAGCCTGGTGTATGCTTGACGCAAGAGTGCACACACAGCCTAGCCTGGTGTATGCTTGACGCAAGAGTGCACACAGCCTAGCCTGGTGTATGTTTGACGCAAGAGTGCACACAGCCTAGCCTGGTGTATGCTTGACGCAAGAGTGCACACAGCCTAGCCTGGTGTATGCTTGGCGCAAGAGTGCACACAGCCTAGCCTGGTGTATGCTTGACGCAAGAGTGCACACACAGCCTAGCCTGGTGTATGCTTGACGCAAGAGTGCACACACAGCCTAGCCTGGTGTATGCTTGACGCAAGAGTGCACACACAGCCTAGCCTGGTGTATGCTTGACGCAAGAGTGCACACAGCCTAGCCTGGTGTATGTTTGACGCAAGAGTGCACACAGCCTAGCCTGGTGTATGCTTGACGCAAGAGTGCACACAGCCTAGCCTGGTGTATGCTTGGCGCAAGAGTGCACACAGCCTAGCCTGGTGTATGCTTGACGCAAGAGTGCACACAGCCTAGCCTGGTGTATGCTTGACGCAAGAGTGCACACACAGCCTAGCCTGGTGTATGCTTGACGCAAGAGTGCACACACAGCCTAGCCTGGTGTATGCTTGACGCAAGAGTGCACACAGCCTAGCCTGGCTGTATGTTTGACGCAAGAGTGCACACAGCCTAGCCTGGCTGTATGCTTGACGCAAGAGTGCACACACAGCCTAGCCTGGTGTATACTTGACGCAAGAGTGCACACAGCCTAGCCTGGCTGTATACTTGACGCAAGAGTGCACACAGCCTAGCCTGGCTGTATGCTTGACGCAAGAGTGCACACAGCCTAGCCTGATGTATGCTTGACGCAAGAGTGCACACAGCCTAGCCTGATGTATGCTTGACGCAAGAGTGCACACACAGCCTAGCCTGGTGTATACTTGACGCAAGAGTGCACACACAGCCTAGCCTGGTGTATACTTGACGCAAGAGTGCACACACAGCCTAGCCTGGTGTATGCTTGACGCAAGAGTGCACACACAGCCTAGCCTGGTGTATGCTTGACGCAAGAGTGCACACAGCCTAGCCTGGTGTATGCTTGACGCAAGAGTGCACACAGCCTAGCCTGGTGTATGCTTGACGCAAGAGTGCACACAGCCTAGCCTGGTGTATGCTTGACGCAAGAGTGCACATAGCCTAGCCTGGTGTATGCTTGACGCAAGAGTGCACACAGCCTAACCTGGTGTATGCTTGACGCAAGAGTGCACACAGCCTAGCCTGGTGTATGCTTGACGCAAGAGTGCACACACAGCCTAGCCTGGTGTATGCTTGACGCAAGAGTGCACACAGCCTAGCCTGGTGTATGCTTGACGCAAGAGTGCACACAGCCTAGCCTGGTGTATGCTTGACGCAAGAGTGCACACACAGCCTAGCCTGGTGTATGCTTGACACAAGAGTGCACACAGCCGAGCCTGGTGTATGCTTGACGCAAGAGTGCACACATGGTATAGGACCGAAGTGCCTTATACAGGGAAGTCTGACAACGTCTTGTACATCAACTACTGGGAAGAGCTCGCTATGATAGTGACGAGACCTGAACATGGGGTGTTGGCGTCACTATTGCATTAAACTATAATGCTATTTACCAATAATATTGAAATGCGATAATGGGATTCAATATTTGGTCTTGCCAATATATTGAAGTTAAATTTAGAAACAATAACGGAATTGTTATTCAGGAGACAAAATGGCAATACGGAGAATATTACCATTTTAGAATCGGCCAAGTTCTTGGGTAGGTGGAAAAGAATTTAAAATAGCGGAATATCTTGGAACTGCGGTAAATGTTGGATTTAATTCCTTACAAACTATACTTAATGAAACTTTTAATTTACAAAAAAAAATATTATTGAAAGAAGAGAAATGAATGAACTACTATGAAGGAGGGAAGAATCAGGGGAAAACGCCAAGCCATTAGGACTATATAGCACTTGGAAGGGGTCAGGATAAGGGTTTGGGATGGGACAGGGGAAAGGTATGGTGCC
>WNGS01165339.1:26569347-26584062 GCA_020271785.1 Procambarus virginalis | reverse complement strand
GGGGGCTTCCACTTAACTTCCCTTATATCCGACTCATTAGGGTAAATATCAGATCAAGCAAGGCTGGTTCATCCCCTCCTCTCATTCTTGTCGGTCGCTTGACGTGTTGACTTAGAAAGTTTCTTGTTGCCACATCCAGCAGCTTAACTCTCCATGTGTCTGAGCCTCCATGTGGGTCTCCGTTCCACCAATCTATCTTCCCATGGTTGAAGTCTCCCATGATTAGTAGTCTGGATCCGTTTCTGCTAGCCACAGAAGCTGCTCTCTCTATTATATTGATGGTGGTCAAGTTGTTTCTATCATATTCCTGTCTGGGTCTTCTGTCATTCGGTGGGGGGTATATATGACTACTACTATAATTTCTGTCCTCCATTGCTATGGTGCCTGATATGTAGTCACTGAAACCTTCACAGTTTTGAATTACCATATCTTCGAAACTCCACCTTCTCTTAGTAGCAAAGCTACACCAACTCCTCCTCTCCCTTCTCTCTCTTTCCTCACTACATAGTAGCCCTGTGGAAACACTGCGTTTGTTATGAATTTCGTTAGCTTTGTTTCTGTGAGTGCTATTATGTCTGGGTTTTTCTTCTAGTGCCCATTCTCCAAGTTCACTTGTTTTATTTGTAATCCCATCTATTTAGTGTACATCGCCTTGAAGCTCACTTTCTTCTGTTCATTTTCATGTCCCTTTCTTGGCGAGCATTCTGCTGGTGCGGGAAGCTGTTCTGTGGGTGAGAAGATCTGTGAGGTGGTTTGCAGGGTCTCAGAGGATTTTGGGTGGGGGGTGGGGTTTAAAGGAAGGGGGGACAGGTAGGGTGTTGGGTTAAGGAGATAGGGGGGACATGGAGGATACGGGGTTTGGGAGGAGAGGGATAGGGAGGGTATGGATGAAGGGGGAGGGGGAAAGGTAGGAGGGGATCATGATGGGAATGGGGAAGGGTGTCAGGGTCAGAATGGAGTGGGGGGGAGGAGGTTGGGTGGGGGCAGGTAGGATGAGGGAAGGGAGGGTTTCTATGCAGAGGGGGTGGTGGTGTTTCCCTCCCCCTGGTGTTGCTAGATGCTGGTTTTGGGTTCCCCTCTTGTCTCTGGACTGTTGTGATGGGGGCTGAGATTTCCTGGTTTGCTCCTCTCTCCCTGCGCTTCCTCCTTGCCTATGCTGCCCTGGCTCTCTCCTCCTTCGTCCTGTCCCTCTGCAGGAATACTGTTTTGTATCCCTCCACATGCTGCAGACTACTCTTCCTTTCGAGAATATTCTCCTTCGTGTTTCGTTTGTAAACACCACCTTTACAAGTCGGTTTCTGTCCTTGTGTACCAGCCTAAATGTGTGTGTGTGTGTGTGTAAAAAGAACAACAGGAGTTACTCAGCCTAAAAAGCCACCAATATGTAAACAGTTTCAGGTGAAGAAACCTTCTCCTGGTAACCTCCTCCTGGGCACCTCCACCTGGGCGGGCACCTCCTCCTGGGCTCCTCCTGGGCACCTCCTCCTGGGCACCTCCTCCTGGCACCTCCACCTGGGCGGGCACCTCCTCCTGGGCTCCTCCTGGGCACCTCCTCCTGGGCACCTCCTCCTGGGCACCTCCACCTGGGCACCTTCACCTGGGCACCACTTCCTGGGCTCATCCTGGGCACCTCCACCTGGGCACCTTCACCTGGGCACCACTTCCTGGGCTCATCCTGGGCACCTCCTACTGGGAACCTCCTCCTGGGCACCTCCTCCTGAACACCTCCTCCTGGGCAACTTCTAATGGGCACCTCCTCCTGGGCATCTCCTCCTGGGAACCTCCTCCTGGGCAACTCCTCCTGGGCACCTCCTCCTGGGCACCTTCTCCTGGACACCTCCACCTGGGACCTCCACCTGGGCACCTCCACCTGGCACCTCCTCCTGGGCACCTCCTCATAGGCACATCCTCCTGGGCAACTCCTCATAGGCACATCCTCCTGGGCAACTCCTGCTGGATACTTCCTCCTTGGAACCTTCTCCTGGGCACCTCCTCCTGGGCACCTCCTCCTATGAACCTCCTCCTGGAAACCTCCTCCCTGGCACCTCCACCTGGGTACCTCCTCCTATGCATCTCCTCCTGGACATCTCCTCCTGAGCACCTCCTCCTGGGAACCTCCTCCTGGGCACCTCCTCCAGGGCACCTCCTCCTGGGCAACTCCTATGGAGCACCTCCTCCTAGGCACTTCCTCCGGGCACCTCCTCCTAGGCACCTCCTCCCGGGCACCTCCTCCTGGGCACCTCCTCCTGGGCACCTTTTTCTGGACACCTCCTCTCTGGCACCTCCACCTGGGCACCTCTTCCTGGGCACCTCTTCCTGGGCACCTCCTCCTGGGCACAACCACCTGGCCACCTCCGCCTGGGCACCTCCTCCTGGGCACCTCTTCCTGGGCACCTCCTCCTGGGCACCTCAACCTGGGCACCTTCTCCTGAGCACCTCCTCCTGGGCACCTCCACCTGGGCACCTCCACCTGGGAAACTTCTCCTGAGCACCTCCTCCTGGGCACCTCCACCTGGGCACCTACTCCTGAGCACCTCCTCCTGGGCACCTCCTCCTGGGCACCTCCACCTGGGCACCTCTACTTGGGCACCTCCTTCTTGGCGCCTCCAAGTGGGCACCTTCTCCTGGGCACCTCCATCTGGGCACCTTCTACTGGGAACCTTCTCCTGGGCACCTCCTCCAGGGCACCTCCTCCTGGGCACCTCCACCTGGGCACCTCCTCCTGGGCACCTCCTCCTAGGCACCTCCTCCTGGGCACCTCGTCCTGGGAACCGGTTCCTGGGCACCTCCTCCTGGGCACCTCCTCCTGGGCACCTGCACCTGGGCACCTCCACTTGGACACCTACTTCTTGGCACCTCCACGTGGGCACCTCCTCCTGGGCACCTCTTCCTGGGAACCGGTTCCTGGGCACCTACTCCTGGGCACCTCCTCCTGGGCGCCTCCTCCTGAGCACCCCCACCTGGGCACCTCCTCCTGGGCACCTTTTTCTGGACACCTCCTCTCTGGCACCTCCACCTGGGCACCTCTTCCTAGGAACCAGTTCCTGGGCACCTCTCCTGGGCACCTCCTCCTGGGCCCCTCCTCCTGGGCACCTCCTCCTGGGCACCTCCTACTGGGCCCCTCCTACTGGGCACCTCCTCCTGGGAACCTCCTACTGGGCACCTCCTCCTGGCCACCTCCTCCTGGACACCTCTTTCTGGACACGTCCTCCTGGGCACCTCCTCCTGGGCACCTCCTCCTGGGCACCTCCCCCCTGGGCACCTCCTCCTGGGCACCTTCTCCTGGGCACCTCCTCCTGGGCACCTTCTCCTGGGCACCTCCTCCTGGGCACCTCCTCCTGGGCACCTCCTCCTGGGCACTTTCTCTTGTGCATCTCCTCCTGGGCGCCTCCTCTGGGGCACCTCTTCCTGGGCACCTTTTCCTGGGCAGCTTCTCGTGGGCACCTCCTCCTGGGCACTCCACGTGGGCACCTCCTCCTAGGCACCTCCTCCTGGGAACCGGCTCCTGGACAGGTCCTCCTGGGCACCTCCTCCTGGGCACCTCCTCCTAAGCCCCTTCTCCTGGGTACCTCCTCCTGGGCACCTCCTCCTGGGCACCTCCTCCTGGGCATGACCTCCTTGGCACCTCCAGGGCTCCACCTCCTGGGCACCTCCTCCTGGGGTACCTTCTCCGGGGCACATCATCCTGGGATCTCCTCATGGGCACCTCCACTTGGGCACCTCCTCCTGGGCACCTTCTCCTGGGCACCTTCTCCTAGACACCTCCTCCTGGCCACCTTCTCCTAGACACCTCCTCCTGGGCACCTTCTCCTGGGCACCTTCTCCTAGACACCTTCTCCTAGACACCTTCTCCTGGACACCTTCTCCTAGACACCTCCTCCTGGACACCTTCTCCTGGGCACCTTCTCCTGGGCACCTCCTCCTGGACACCTCCTCATAGGCACCACCTCCTGGACATCTCCTCCTGGACACCTCCTCCTGGACACCTCCTCTGGACACCTCCCCATGAGCACCATCTCCTGAACATCTCCTCCTGGTCACCTCCTCCTGGACACCTCCTCTTGGGCATCTCCTCCTGGGCACCTCCTCTGGGACATCTCATCCTGGACACCTCCTCCTGGACACCTCCTGGGCACCTTTTCTGGACACCTCCTCTCTGGCACCTCACCTGGGCACCTCTTCCTAGGAACCAGTTCCTGGGCACCTCCTCCTGGGCACCTCCTCCTGGGCACCTCCTCCTGGGCCCCTCCTCCTGGGCACCTCCTCCTGGGCACCTCCTACTGGGCCCCTCCTACTGGGCACCTCCTCCTGGGAACCTCCTACTGGGCACCTCCTCCTGGGCACCTCCTCCTGGACACCTCTTTCTGGACACGTCCTCCTGGGCACCTCCTCCTGGGCACCTCCTCCTGGGCACCTCCCCCCTGGGCACCTCCTCCTGGGCACCTTCTCCTGGGCACCTCCTCCTGGGCACCTTCTCCTGGGCACCTCCTCCTGGGCACCTCCTCCTGGGCACCTCCTCCTGGGCACTTTCTCTTGTGCATCTCCTCCTGGGCGCCTCCTCTGGGGCACCTCTTCCTGGGCACCTTTTCCTGGGCAGCTTCTCGTGGGCACCTCCTCCTGGGCACCTCCACGTGGGCACCTCCTCCTAGGCATCTCCTCCTGGGAACCGGCTCCTGGACAGGTCCTCCTGGGCACCTCCTCCTGGGCACCTCCTCCTAAGCCCTTCTCCTGGGTACCTCCTCCTGGGCACCTCCTCCTGGGCATGACCTCCTTGGCACCTCCAGGGCTCCACCTCCTGGGCACCCTCCTGGGGGTACCTTCTCCGGGCACATCATCCTGGGATCTCCTCATGGGCACCTCCACTTGGGCACCTCCTCCTGGGCACCTTCTCCTGGGCACCTTCTCCTAGACACCTCCTCCTGGCCACCTTCTCCTAGACACCTCCTCCTGGGCACCTTCTCCTGGGCACCTTCTCCTAGACACCTTCTCCTAGACACCTCCTCCTGGACACCTTCTCCTGGACACCTTCTCCTGGGCACCTTCTCCTGGGCACCTCCTCCTGGACACCTCCTCATAGGCACCACCTCCTGGACATCTCCTCCTGGACACCTCCTCCTGGACACCTCCTCTTGGACACCTCCTCATGAGCACCATCTCCTGGACATCTCCTCCTGGTCACCTCCTCCTGGACACCTCCTCTTGGGCATCTCCTCCTGGGCACCTCCTCCTAGGCACCTCCTCCTGGGCACCTCCTCCTGGGCACCTCCTCTGGGACATCTCATCCTGGACACCTCCTCCTGGACACCTCCTGGGCACCTGCTCCTGGACACCTCCTGGGCACCTCCTCCTGGACACCTCCTCCTGAGCACCTCCTCCTGGGCACCTCCTCTGGGACATCTCGTCCTGGACACCTCCTCATGGGCACCACCTCCTGGACATCTCCTCCTGAGCACCTCCTCCTGGGCACCTCCTCTGGGACATCTCGTCCTGGACACCTCCTCATGGGCACCACCTCCTGGACACCTCCTCTTGGGCACCTCCTCTTGGGCACCTCCTCCTGGACACCTCCTCATGGACATCTCCTCCTGGACACCTCGTCCTGGACACCTCCTCTTGGGCACCTCCTCCTGGGCACCTCCTCTGGGACATCACATCCTGGACACCTCCTCCTGGGCACCACCTCCTGGACATCTCCTCCTGGACACCTCCTCCTGGACACCTCCTCCTGGGCACCTCCTCCTGGGCACCTCTTCCTGGACACCTCCTTCTGAGCACCACCTCCTGGACACCTCCTCCTGGGCACCTCCTCCTGGGCACCTTCTCCTGGGTACCTCCTCCCAGGCACCTCCTCCTGGGTACCTCCTCCTGGGAACCTCACCCTGGGCACCTCCTCCCAGACACCTCCTCCTGGGCACCTCCTCCTGGGCACCTCTTCCTGAGCACCTCCTCTTCCTGGACATCTCCTCCTGGACACCTCGTCCTGGACGCCTCCTACTGGGCACCTCCTCTTGGGCACCTCCTCTTGGGCACCTCTTCCTGGACACCTCCTCCTGGGCATCTCCTCCTGGACACCTCCTCTTGGATACCTCCTCCTGGGCATCACCTCCTGGGCACCTTCTCCTGGGCACCTTCTCCTGGGCAGCTCCTCCTGGGCACCTCCTCCTGGGTGTGAGGGGATGGTTCACCAGCTCACTTACAATAGTGCTCTTATGCCTGTGGGAGGCCAGTACACTTGTTAAGTGCACTTGGTAAGTGTGCGGACTTAACTTTGGTAACCAGCAACCGAAACATCTAGTGTTTGGGCTCGCGTGAGAGCCCCAGTCATCAGCAGTCCAGAAATGTTACCGTGGCCGTGGTAGCATGTCTGTGGACAGAGATAGAGCCAATAGCATCTCTCATTGTAATGGCTTGGTGCGAGGGACTAGCTTGCGCGGGAAACAGTTAGGCCTGGCGTGGGTAGCTGTGGGCCTCCCCGCGCGCGCTAGCCATTTGAGCCGTCGCCATGGAAACAGCCGCCATCTTAGTAAACATCTTGAGCCGCCATATTGGTCGGCCATCTTGGAGTTGCCCTAGGGGCTATGCTACACCGTCGCTGATTGGATGAGAGAGGTAGGCCCCAGTATGCCTTCCTCTCATTGGTTATTTCGAGGAATACGCGGGAATCGACGGCGTGATGATCATTCTGGACAGAGCCATCACCCTGTCAAGACGCTCCTATGCTCAATTCGGCCAAATTGAGTATCGTGCGTCGTGGTGGCTTAACTACTCTGCTATTTCAACTCCTGCTCCATCTACGACAGCGGTCGTCACAGAATCCGGCCGTAGTCGTTGCTTGGAGGGGAATGGACATTGTGAACAGCGAGTGAATAGAGAAGATCTTATCTGGGATCGTGGGGTAATGTGCATACGAGCAGTAACAGACTCGTAGATCCCATACCAGTGATGATTAGACTTGCTAGTGCTCTGTAGCAGTCGATGGGAACGTGGAAATAAGTGTTAGTGCTTTAAGGCAGATTTCCCATGTTTGTTTAAGACGAAATCGTTGTGCGCGTCACCTGGATACGAACGCTTCACTTCACCGGTGGGTCGAGGGTACGAAACAAGCCGTGTTGTGGGAGGGTTCGGTGCGCGCCAATTGTACGAACGATACCGCTGAGGAGTTGGGTGGTGACCGCCGGCCGGGTCAGACGTTCCTGAGGTCTCTCCGCTCCTGGCTAGTGTTTACGTTGGGTGATTGCTGGTTTGCCCTGCTGGTGGTGGTTTGCCACTGACAGGGTGACGTTTGGCTTAGCCATGGGGACTTCTCGCCCCCAGTGAAGAGGACGTTGTCGGCTGGTCTGGCATTTAAGGTGCCGGTGGACCATCCATTGATTGGTGTCGCCCTGGTGGACGTGCTGCATGTGCAGCTGTCGGACCTGGTGGGCATCCAGCTGCTTCAGGGCAACCGTGCTGTGGTCAAGTTCCGCCTCCAGGCTGCCTTTCAGGCGTTTCTCGAGCGGTGTGAGGGGCGTGTTTACCCTCTCCCTGATACTGTCGGCTCCGTTAAGGTGGTGAATCTTAGTGTTACCTTGACGTCTGTGACGGTGCATGGTGCCCCCTTCGAATTTCAGGACGACTTTTTAACCTCCTGTTTTGGACGATTTGGGTCAGTGTTAAGTGTTCGTTGGAACAAGGTCGTTGCCGGGCACTGTGTTGGTATGCTTGACGGCTCCCGCACCCTGACGATGTCACTGAAGTGTAGTGTCCCGTCGTCGATGTCCGTGTTGGGTTATACGCTCCGCTGCCTGTACCGGAGTCAACCGCGCACTTGTTATCGGTGTGGTCAGGAGGGTCATCTGGCTGCGGCGTGTGACGTGGGAGCAACTGGTCGGGTGCATGTTCTTCGTGTGGAGGATTTTCCGCCCCTGTTGCGTTCGGACGATTCTGAGGATGGTGTGGGTGCTGTGCCTGAGGCGCCTGATTGCCTGTCTGCTGCTCCGCCTGTTGAGGCGAGTTCTCCGGCCCGTGTGCCTCATCCTGTGACTGCTGTGGCCCCTGGGGTTGTTGAGCCGGTGAGTGTGGGTGTCGGGCCGTCGCCTGAGCTGCTTGTAGTGAAGGGTGTCCCGGTGGAGGTCCATGTCCCGCCCTCGCCTGTGGATGTGATACCGGCTCCCGGGGACGCGGGTTCTGCTGTTTTGACGGAGGTGCTTCAGCAAGGTGAGGTGCCTGCCGTGCCTGTGTGTGTTGGCGACTGTAGTTCTGCTCTTTCCATCCCTTTGCAGAAGCGTGCTCGTCGGTGTTCTGAGGCTGTTTCCGTGGATGAAGTAGACAGTGTGGGTGATGTGGCCTCAGTGGACTCTTCGGACAGTGCGGGTGTGACCTGTGTGGATGTGAAGATGGTGGCTTTGTCTGCGGCAGGGCCTGCTGGGCGTGGTGTGGTGCGGCCTGTCTCGAAGCGTTCGCGGCGGGCTCGGAGTGTCTCCCCCCTTCGTGGTGTGCCTTGGGAGGAGGTAGGGGAGTATGGTGATCTGGCGCCCCCCGCCGTGCATGATGGTGCTGTGCGAGGCTCCGAAGTTGCTACCTGTGTCCCCCCTCCTGCGTCACCTGCTGTTGCATCTCCGCAGTGGGGGGTTGTCCCTGATGTTCGAGACCTCGTCGTGAAGTTGCGGAAAGATGTGCACCAGGGGGGCTCGGCTCCTGTGCCCGGTGGTGGGGTCGATGCTGCGCCTGCATCCCCTGCTGTATCCCCTCCTTCCTTGCCCCGGTCTGGGGGTTCCCTAGTCCCGTCTGCTGGGGTCGTGCCCTGTGAGGCTCCGGAGTTGGGCCCTTATCGGGATGCCCGGGTGCTTCCGATCCCGTGGTGCTCGTCCACTGTCTGGGTGTTGCGGGTGAAGGAGTGTGTGTATCGGGTGCCGGATAGGATGTCTCAGCCGAGGGCGCCGCCTGGTGGCCGGCTGCCAGCTGACCAGCGGCTGATTTGGGAAGCGTACCGCTTGCGCTTTCCGATATACAAGTTTCCGGAGAAGTATTAGTTCCCGTCTTGTGCACACTGCTACGCCGTGCATGGATCAGCTGCCGCCGTGACCACGACGCCCCACCCCCCGGTGCGGGGTGTCTCCCTCTAACGTCCGCCTCTGTTTTCGTCGCCACTCCTCGCTCTACGGCCCATCACATCTACCGCTTTTGACTTTCTTCTCCTCTTGACCGTCAATGCGTCTCCTTACATCTGTCCTGGTGCAGTCATCGGGAGGGTTAACCCTTCATGCAAACTGCACCTATTCTCAAGAAGAAGAAGAAGATACCGCTGTGGTACCAACCAGCCAGCCAGCCTACCACCACTGAGCCAGCCACCCATAGCGGGGTGCCTGATGTATGGGAATGGTGTGTGTAAGCCGGCAGTATGAATGTAAGTACCTATGTGTGTATTTCTGGTGATTAGTAGTCTCTAAAGCTTGAATTCGAGGTCAAGTGTTCCGTCGCATTGTCACGCAGCGCCTGTGAGGTGTAGTGGAGTGTGGACGAGGAGATAATCACCCCCTTGTAGTCATCTTGCCAGACCTGAGGGACCTACGTCTTGTGAGCACAGACGTACAGTGTGTGTGTGTGTGTTGGTACACACGGGAACAGAGTATATACATTAGCCAAGGACTGAGAGGATGTCCATGTAATATTATATTATTCCATTGTGGTAATTATTCATTCTTGATCGTCCGTGGGACGGAGTGATATCATTTTCATGTGTAGTCTTGCAGGTGTGGAATTTCAACACTGAGCGCTCAGGTATGTGGTAACGTCAGTGATTCCTGGCAATGATTATTGTGGAGTGTACCACAGTGTGGTTTTAATTTCTTGTATTGTTCCCAGGGCGTGACAAGTGTGAGTTACATATATATATATATATATATATATATATATATATATATATATATATATATATATATATATATATATATATATATATATATATATATATATATATATATATATATATATATTGTGGTTGCAGTATTAACGTAATTTTGGTAGAATTTGGTGAGTGACGAGGCTGTCGGGAGTGACAGCCCTCGCTCTGTCGAGTAACGTAAAACTCGGGAGTGTTTATTCGGCATGCGTGATCGATAAATCACTCACCCATGTGATTTAGGAGTGCGAGATCTCCTTAGTGTTCCCAATAACGTTTGATAGCTGTAGGCTACATGTGTCAGCAGTAATTATCATATATATATATATATATATATATATATAACCGTAGTGTCACGGTGCCCAGTGTTATTGTGTTATTTACTGTGTGGTTATTGCAAATTTGGGACCTATGTTCTAGGGGTTATTGAGAGCACTCGGGTCATTTGCAACAAGAAATAAGTAAGTAAGTGTTGAGCAGTATTCTAATACTTGGAATTTATAGTACTTGCCGTGTGTGTTGTTGCAAAGGGGTTGTCATTGTTAGTGATTGTTGCTAGAGTTGAGCAATCACCGTGGGTGACTGCAGTTCAGTAAAGTCATTGGGGGGCAGTGTTCTAGAGGGTTCATGTCCTGTATGTTATTTTACTAGGTTCTGCAGTATTGTCATTGCAACCGGATTGTAACGTAAATCACTGTGATTTGTTATTGTGATTTGACATTGTCGTGGGTGAACTCGGCTGTAGACGAGTACTTGGATATACATATATTCTCCTGTTTATCTGGTAGGACATCGAAGTCCAGTATTCAGTGAGGTGATTGCGAGGCAATTAATATAACGTAACCGAGGGAACGCCCATTGCTTTAAGAGAATTTGTTTTTTGACAATATGAGTAACGTAGAATACGTTTGGGTTAATTTACTTTCCTGCAAGCAGCTACGGTAGTCTCAAGGAGCCTAGCCACCAGCCAGATAAGAATTAGAGTATTGTCTGTCGTAATTAACGGTCAGTGGGCCGGGTAATTGACGTGTTTCAGGAAGTCAAAGTAATTAATCTCGATCCTTGTTGATCGACTCACACGAAGGCTCCATTGTTCCATTAACGTAACGTCGTTATTTATGTCCGGAAGTACCGGCACTTGATTGACTCGTGGGAAGAGTAACGTCATTTTAGAATAACGTAAACGTGGTGCCTAATTACTGTTATTAGCCACCTGAATTGGTCTGAGTACGGAAGGCTCAGATGGAATTCATACCTTAATGTAAATTGCTGAGCCAGTGTGAAAGGTTGCGTATTTAACTGTTTAATTATTGATCTTGAGGATAGTAATTAAGTACTCTAAAGGTAATCACGAGTGATTACCGTTCTCTTAGCACTTTGGACATTGTAAATCAAAGTTTACCATCGCTGAGTGATTATTAACCGATTAACGTAAATTAACATAACTAGTAAAGAGATTAATCAGCTGTCTTGTAGTACAGGGATTAATGGGATTTTCTCACTGAATGCTCGACGGGTAGAGTGTTGTGTAATTTCCGCGTTACTAGTGACAGTTGTAAGAGTTATTAAATTAACGTAAATGTTTTGTTATTAACGTAAATCAATTGTATTGATTCTTGATCGTCCGTGGGACGAAGTGTTAACGTAAAGATTAATTTGAGGAAGGGTGCTGGAGTTGCCAGTGAACCCATTAGTTATTGATGTCATTGAAAGGCTACTGATTTGATTGCATTGCAACCGCTATTGCAGGTGTAGACTGCACCGAGGCGTAGAACAGTTAGGAGGTTACTGGAGACGTGTTTCAGAACTCACTGTGTCATTTGTTGTAATTGTGATTATAGATCTGTTAGTTCTTGCTTGCTTGTTGATTCCTCTGTGGGCACGCTTATGTTCGAGTTAGTTCATTATGCAGTCCGAGGGGCTGGTGTCTAGCTGTCATTGATAGTGTCACAGGAAGGATTTCGAGTAACGTCATTGACATTCTTTTTGTTTGTTGTAGTAGTTAGTACTTTATTGAATAAACTAAGTTGTTATGTTAACACTGTCTTTTCGTTACACCCCCACACATTATTATTGTTATGCAAATATTCTTCACACTCGACTATTGGAGACTTATTTCTGAGCTTTGGATCAAATATACGGCACTACACAACAATAAATTATTGTTGTGAGAGCCCAGGACCTACTCGTTAGATTCGCTTCGGCGAGTTACGAAGGTCGACAACCCAAGTGGAGGGGATTTCAATTTCATTGGGGTCTCGGCGTTTGCTCGCGCCTAGTCAATTGTTCGTACAGGGTCCCAAAGTGAGGAATGAGCTGCTTACTACACTGATGTGTTAGCTAAGCAAGTCCTTCCTCAGGCGACCTAGTTGAATATCACGACAGGAATAAAGGTTAAAGAATAACGAAAATTCTTAGAAATTTTCCGAGCTCAATTCCTTATACCAATTTTATTTATTCCAATGTACTGACATAAGTCAGCACAGCTCAAAAACTCTCACACTGGGCACCTTCTCGTGGGCACCTCCTCGTGGGGCACCTCCTCCTGGGCACCTCCTCCTGGGAACTTCCTCCTGGACACCTCCTCCTGGGCACCACCTCCTGGGCACCTCCTTCTTGGCACCACCTCCTGGACACCTCCTCGTGGGGCACCTCCTCCTGGGCACCTCCTTCTTGGCACCACCTCCTGGACACCTTCTCCTGGGCACCACCCCCTGGGCACCTCCTCCTGGACACCTCCTCCTGGGCACCTCCTCTTGGGCACCACCTCATGTGCACCTCCACCTGGACACCTCCTCCTGGGCATTTCCTCGGGGACACCTCCTCCTGGGCACCACCTCCTGGGAACCTCCTCCTGGGCACCTCCTACTAGGCACCTCCTCCTGTGCACCTCCTCCTGGACACCTTCTCCTGGGCACCTCCTCCTCCTGGATATCTCCTCCTGGACACCTTCTCCTCCTGGATATCTCCTCTTGGACACCTCCTAGACAACTCCTCCTGGACACCTCCTCCTGGGCACCTCCTCCTGGGCATCTCCAGCTAGGTACCTTTTTTTGGGCACCTCCTCCTGGGCACCTCCTCCTTGGCACCTCATGGGCACCACCTCCTGGACTCCTCCTCCTGGGAACCTCCTCTCTTCCTGGTCACATCCTCCTGGGCACATCCTCTACCTGGACATCTCCTCTTGGACACCTCCTCCTGGTCACCTCCTTCTGGGCACCTCCCCCTGGGCACCTCCTCCCATACACCTCCTCCTGGGCACCTCTTCCTGAGCACCTCCTCATCTTGGGCACCTACTCCCATACACCTCCTCCTGGACGCCTCCTACTGGCACCTCCTCTGGGACATTTAATCCTGGGCACCTCCTTCTGGGCACCTCCCCCTGGGCACCTCCTCCCATACACCTCCTCCTGGGCACCTCCTCCCATACACCTCCTCCTGGGCACCTCCTCCCATACACCTCCTCCTGGACACCTTCTCCTGGGCACCTTCTCCTGGGCACCTTCTCCTACACACCTCCTGGGCACCTTCTCCTGGGCACCTGCTCCTGGGCACCTTCTCCTGGACACCTTCTCCTAGACTCCTTCTCCTGGGCACCTCTTCCTGGGTACCTCCTCCTGGTCACCTTCTCCTGGACACTTTCTCCTGGGCACCTTCTCCTGGGCACCTTCTCTTGGACACCTTCTCCTAGACACCTTCTCCTGGGCACCTTCTCCTGGGCACCTTCTCCTAGACACCTTCTCCTGGACACCACCTCCTGGAACCTTCTCCTGGGCACCTTCTCCTAGACACCTTCTCCTAGACACCACCTCCTGGGAACCTTCTCCTGGGCACCTTCTTCTGGGCACCTTCTCCTGGGCACCTAACCCTGGGCACCTTCTCCTGGGCACCTCCTCCTGGGCACCTTCTCCTGGGCACCTCTTCCTGGACATCTTCTCCTGGGCACCTTCTCCTGAGCACCTTCTCTTTGAAACCTCCTCCTGGGCACCTCCACCTGGGCATCTTCTCCTGGGCATCTTCTCCTGGGCTTCTCCACCTGGGCATCTCCTCTTGGGCACCTCCTCCTGGGCACCTTCTCCTGGGCACCTCCTCCTGGGCACCTTCTCCTGAGCACCTTCTCTTTGAAACCTCCTCCTGGGCACCTCCACCTGGGCATCTTCTCCTGGGCATCTTCTCCTGGGCTTCTCCACCTGGGCATCTCCTCTTGGGCACCTCCTCCTGGACACCTTCTCCTGGGCACCTCCTCCTGGGCACCTTCTCCTGAGCACCTTCTCTTTGAAACCTCCTCCTGGGCACCTCCACCTGGGCATCTTCTCCTGGGCATCTTCTCCTGGGCTTCTCCACCTGGGCATCTCCTCTGGGCACCTCCTCCTGGGCACCTCCTCCTGGGCACCTCCTCCTGGACATCTCCTTCTGGGCTCCTCCTCCTGGGCACTTCCTCCTGGCACCACCTCCTGGGCACCTTCTCCTGGGCACCTTCTCCTGGGCACATTCTCCTGGACACCTTCTCCTAGACACCTTCTCCTGGGCACCTTCTACTGGGCACATTCTCCTGGACACCTTCTCCTAAACACCTTCTCCTGGCACCTTCTACTGGGCACATTCTCCTGGGCACCTTCTCCTAAACACCTTCTCCTGGGCACCTTCTCCTGGGCACCTTCTCCTAGACACCTTCTCCTAGACACCTTCCCCTAGACACCTCCTCCTGCGCACCTTCTGCTAGACACCTTCTCTTAGACACCTTCTCCTGGGCACCTTCTCCTGGAACCTTCTCTTGGGAACCTTAACCTGGGCACCTTCTGCTAGACACCTTCTCTTAGACACCTTCTCCTGGG
>WNGS01165339.1:26494392-26504868 GCA_020271785.1 Procambarus virginalis | reverse complement strand
TGTCAACACTTACATCACTGGATGGGAGGGCAATACTTGCTTGAGACGTGTCAACACTTACATCACTGGATGGGGGTGGCATACTTGCATGAGACGTGTCAACACTTACAGCACTGGGTGGGTGGGCAATACTTGCTGAGACGTGTCAACACTTACATCACTGGATGGGGGGGCAATACTTGCTTGAGACGTGTCAACACTTACATCACTGGATGGGGGGGCAATACTTGCTTGAGACGTGTCAACACTTACATCACTGGATGGGGGGCAATACTTGCATGAGACGTGTCAACACTTACAGCACTGGGTGGGTGGGCAATACTTGCTTGAGACGTGTCAACACTTACATCACTGGATGGGGGGGGCAATACTTGCTTGAGACGTGTCAACACTTACAGCACTGGATGGGGGGGCAATATTTGCTTGAAACGTGTCAGCACTTACAGCACTGGGTGGGGGGGCAATACTTGCATGAGACGGGTCAACACTTACATCACTGGATGGGGGGGGCAATACTTGCTTGAGACGTGTCAACACTTACATCACTGGATGGGAGGGCAATACTTGCTTGAGACGTGTCAACACTTACATCACTGGATGGGGGGGCAATACTTGCTTGAGACGGGTCAACACTTACATCACTGGATGGGGGGGCAATACTTGCTTGAGACGTGTCAACACTTACAGCACTGGATGGGGGGGCAATACTTGCTTGAGACGTGTCAACACTTACATCACTGGATGGGAGGGCAATACTTGCTTGAGACGTGTCAACACTTACATCACTGGATGGGGTGGCAATACTTGCTTGAGACGTGTCAACACTTACAGCACTGGGTGGGGGGGCAATACTTGCTTGAGACGTGTCAACACTTACATCACTGGATGGGGGGGGCATACTTGCATGAGACGTGTCAACACTTACAGCACTGGGTGGTGGGCAATACTTGCTTGAGACGTGTCAACACTTACATCACTGGATGGGGGGGCAATACTTGCTTGAGACGTGTCAACA
The DNA here is from genome assembly GCA_020271785.1 of Procambarus virginalis. Taxonomy (NCBI): domain Eukaryota; kingdom Metazoa; phylum Arthropoda; class Malacostraca; order Decapoda; family Cambaridae; genus Procambarus; species Procambarus virginalis. The sequence continues at coordinate 26,503,853 of WNGS01165339.1, read as the reverse complement.
CTTACATCACTGGATGGGGGGCAATACTTGCTTGAGACGTGTCAACACTTACATCACTGGATGGGGGGGGCAATACTTGCTTGAGACGTGTCAACACTTACAGCACTGGGTGGGGGGGCAATACTTGCTTGAGACGTGTCAACACTTACATCACTGGATGGGGGGCAATACTTGCTTGAGACGTGTCAACACTTACAGCACTGGATGGGGGGGCAATACTTGCTTGAACGTGTCAACACTTACAGCACTGGATGGGGGGGCAATACTTGCATGAGACGGGTCAACACTTACATCACTGGATGGGGGGGCAATACTTGCATGAGACGGGTCAACACTTACATTACTGGAAGGCATGTCACTAGAAACTTGGACGTTCGCTTCACTCGGGCTGGCGAGATGATCGCTTGAACACTGTCTCAGGTCGTCCATCGTGATCGTAGCATAAATGCTGTTGAGACCATTTTCAATCTTCGTGAGTGTTTCTTGGAGCTTATTGACAGTAATTTCTATTTTGTTCATGCGAGCTGGAAGTTCTGACACCTCCCTCTGCAGGCTGGCGTCAGGCGTCCCGGGTAGGCGAGGGAAGGTTGTCAGGCTGTTGGTGTCAGGAACGATGGTGGGGTCATCCCTTAGGTATAGTGGTGGGGCCACCCGGGTGGTGGGGTTGACTGGGGTGGTGGAGGGTTGCCTCACTGTGCTGTGCGGGGGAGGTCGCCTGCCACAGTCCTTGTGCCAGGCTGTCACACCCTCCCGCAAGCACCTGGAACATTTGTGCTTGGTGGCTGAGGAGGAGGTCTCATCGGTCCCAGGGGCGTCGTCTCTATAGGGGCATTCTTTAGTGAGATGACTGGCTGCACAGAAGGCACAGGTGCCTTTAGATTGACAGTGCTTGGCTACGTGACCAAAGCGTTGACATTTAAAACACATGACAGCTGAGGACACCCAGGGTGTTATGGGGCAGGCTGGCTGGTAGGGGCCTAGGAACTCGTGATGACTGGGAGGCGGTGTCTCATGTTCCCAGACGATGACAATCCTGTTGAGTGGCCTGCCTTCAGAAGTGATGCGTCTTGCACTGTACACACCTGGTAGGTCTTTAGCATGGGAGATGTCAAGGTCACGAGGGTAGGATGTGACAAGGTACTCTCTGTACCTCCTGGACCTCTCAGGGGAGTCTGCTTTACTGAATGTGATGCCACCCACTTGACCTTGGAGTAGGGCCGAGATGGAGGCTTCATCGGACCTGGCTACATAGATGTAGAGCGAGGCGTGTCTAGGGATTATGAGGTCTATGCCATCAGGAAAATGACGAGGAAGGTCACGTCTCATCCAGGAGTACCTTTGGTCACTGGTAACGTGAGATGGAAATGCCAGCCTGGCATATTTATTACGGGGTGCTAGGGTGGGTCGTGGTGCCCCTCCCGTTGTGGGGGTGGCAATGGTCGTCTTGACAGAATTGTTACCGTTCCTTAACCTTCTCTCTTCACGTAAGGTCTGCCGGCTTTTGTATAAAGTAAAACTACCACCCGAGGCTGCTTCATCACTTGAGCTGGTGTCCTCCTCATGCATGGCCATATTGGGTTGGAGTGATTGGCCATGCTGTAAGTCATGCGAGGTGGTGGCCGAAGTAGACGCCAATGCGTCTGAAACATTTTGGAAGGGTCGCTGACGGTGACCCCAGCAGGCGGGAGGGAAGTGGCCATGGTTGCCAGAGTCACAACATGAAGTGACAAGACACGTCAGCTTCTACCACAGAGTAGCACTTCAGGCTATGGCCTGGACCCAGAACAATAGCGGCCACCAATCATAGTGCAGAGACAAGATGAATAGTTCGGACACCATACAAGCAGGCGCAGATGTATACACATTCAGCTGGCAATACTGCTGAGGGTAGTACACTGGTAGTGGCTCCGACTAGAGTGACAGGTGTAGAGAGCGCCACTCTGATACCTATTGTATCCACACACACACACTTAATAGTCCTCTACACTGTGTGTAACACTGCACTGGTACCACCAATCACTGAGGCATCTGTACAGTGGTATGCGAGTGGTCCGTTCGTGCCACCATGTCCAGGCTGTACAGGGGAAGTACAGCTTAGGGGAGCGGGGCAATAGGGGCTAAAGTTCCAGCGCCCGGGTACCACCTCAGGCGTCTGACCAGGCGTGAAGTAAGGGGAAGCGGCCATGTCTCCACTGCCCAAGGCGCCACTCCAAAAACCTAGGAGTTGTTTATCCAGATAACTGGTCAACTTGCACTGCTCACTACTTGGAAACCTAGGTGAAAGCTTCCAGGAGCTAGATGGTATATATCACTGCTAGGTTGTGAGATCCTTAAGGCCGTCTGTACCCATTTAGCAGTAAATCCATGTGGAGGGGTAGGCCTACACGTCTACCCCGCACCAGGGTAGCGACGACACTGTAATAATAATTCAACTTTACATGGAGGCAGATGTATGAATCTCTACGGACATAGCATGCCGCATTTCACTATGTGAGTCGACGCTGACACTTGAAGGTAAACTAGTGTACCAACAAATGAATATCCTGATACGTGGTATGTATAATAAAGGTGTATTAGTAAAAAAAACAGGTGGATCTAGGAAGAGAACTGAAAGTAAATAAGGCAAAGAAGATAAAAAGCGAAAAAAGGAAAGATAAAAAAAAAGCCAGAGCAAATAAATGAAAACCGAGTGAGCATCTAAGCATCATGTAACCGGTCCTATCTGATCCTACCAGCGCTAAAATCCCCCCTTACACTCGTTAGGGGAATTGAGACACCTATTATGTTGCTATTTTCTTTATTTTAACACTTTTCCCAACGTCACGTCTGGACATTTGCATAAATAATTTGCATAGCGAACGCGGCCTCTCGCATTCAGTAAACTGGAGCGATTAAGTGAGTATTTAAAGTCGGATGTTTGTTGGGAAGCAGCCTGGTAGAGGCGCCCCAGCAGCGACGCAGCCTCCACCTTGCCAAATCAGCTGAGAATAAAAGCCAGGAGCCTGGCCGCTGCCTTGTCAAGTCAGCTCAGTGTATGAGTCAGCTACTGACAAGACTTTACAGCTCCTAAAATAATAGTGCTTACAGGAATTATTTGATTAAGCATACCAATAGGTACTATTGGTCCCTACAAAGGTTAAGGTCTTGTAGTACTGAAATAACCCAAATGACGTTTTAGAAAATGAGAAATATAAAAAACGCAGATCGGCGTTCAATCCCCAACCGTCCACAAGTGGTTGGGCACCATTCCTTTCCCCCCGTCCCATCCCTAATCCTTATCCTGACCCCTTCCCAGTGCTATATAGTAGTAATGGCTTGGCGCTTCCCCTGATAGTTCCTTCCTTCCTTCCTTCCAAGAAAACCTGGGCCTAATACTCGCTACTGTAGGCCGCCTATAGTATATATTTGTGCTATACAAGTCCTAGGAATGTTTAAATTTGCAGTTAAGTTTTCTCTCAGACTCTAATGGCACAACTAATGACATTAATGGTACAACACGAACGTGCTTCTTGTTCAGGTGTAGTTATTGATATGTTTGAACAGATACTTGCTATAAGTACCGCAATTTTAGGAGAAAGAGTCGTTTCATTACCATAACTTCCAGCAACTTTTTAAGTAACGGGAAAGTGCATTCTAACTAACCACACTAACACCACCCCAGGCCAGACCCCCACTAACCACACCCCAGGCCAGACACCACTAACCACATCCCAGCCAGACCCCCACTAACCACACCCAGGCCAGACACCACTAACCACATCCCAGGCCAGACCCCACTACCACACCCAGGCCAGACACCACTAACCACATCCCAGGCCAGACCCCCACTAACCACATCCCAGGCCAGACACCACTAACCACATCCCAGGCCAGACACCACTAACCACATCCAGGCCAGACACCACTAACCACACCCCAGGCCAGACACCCACTAACACCACCCCAGGCCAGACACCACTAACCACACCCCAGGCCAGACACCACTAACCACACCCCAGGCCAGACACCACTAACCACACCCCAGGCCAGACACCACTAACCACATCCCAGGCCAGACCCCCACTAACCACACCCCAGGCCAGACACCACTAACCACACCCCAGGCCAGACACCACTAACCACACCCCAGGCCAGACCCCACTAACCACATCCCAGGCCAGACACCACTAACCACATCCCAGGCCAGACACCACTAACCACATCCCAGGCCGACCCCACAAAGCACACCTCAAGCCAGGCTCCACTAACCACCACAATCCACCAGCCACTCCCCAGACCATCCATCAGAGTGTCGAGGGGCCGCTCAGCCGGGATAAGGCGGATCGCTGAGATCCATTTCCAGCCTGGCGCCCCAGAGCCAGATTTCTCAACGTGTCGCCTCACTCAGAATGTCTTTCCTTCATTCCAAAGCAACATTTATGTGCTTATGTTCCTGTAATTGTTCCTAACGCTGCGTCGTCGTCGAGTGACGCATACAGCCATAAAGCGACGTCGTCGAGTGACGCATACAGCCATAAAGCGACGTCGTTCAGTGACGCATACAGCCATAAAGCGACGTCGTCCAGTGACGCATACAGCCATAAAGTGACGTCGTTCAGTGACGCATACAGCCATAAAGCGACGTCGTCGTGACGCGTACAGCCATAAAGCGACGTCGTCCAGTGACGCATACAACCACAAAGCGACGTCGTCCAGTGACGCATACAGCCACGTCGTCTACGGACTTATAAAACACACACACACACACACACTCGCTTCAGTGCAGTGACAAATGATTTCATCTCCAGCATCCATCGCCAGCATCCTCATCCTCTCCCTTCCACCTCACTTACTGGCAGCCATCACTCACCTGTCTGCCATCCATCTCTACTCCCTTCCACACAACCCCTATTCCACTCATACGTCTCCTTTCCACTCGATCTTTATTTCCACCTCAACTCCACAATATGCAGACATTAACATCATTCTTACCATGGATCCCTTGCTATGTTTGGCCCCCTGTTCCCCCTCTGCCCTCTACTAAGCCACTTTTTCTTCCTCTCCCTTTTGTCTCTTTATCCTGTCTACATCTTTCCCATTTCATAACACTCATTTCACCCTCTCTTTCCATCAGCCTCCCTTCTCCCTGTTGAAGCTCTTCTTATCTCTCCCTATTTCAGCCATTCGCCCTGTGTTTCTTCTATCTTTCTCTATCTCTCTTCTCTCGTACCGCTACTCCCTTTCCTCCCCCGCCTCCCTCCCTCCCAAGGGCCGCAGCGGGAACATCTCAGCTGTACTAACAGCTGTTAATGAGGAAATAGCCGCCACCGCCTCGCCTCATATCGCCACTCATAAATCACGGTAAACAAAAGACTCTCCTCTCACAAAACGCCTTAAATGAAACGCTGTGGAGAGCCATAAGACGGTGGCGAATATTCATCCTTTTTCATAACAAACATCTTGATGAAATATAACAACTTTACAAGCATGCTGACTAGGTTGTGGCAGCCTCTCCGTCTTGTACATACACTGGCCAGGGGCCAGATTCACGAAGCAGTTACGCAAGCACCTACAAACCTGTCCATCTTTTCTCAATCTTTGGCGGCTTTGTTTACAATTATTAAACAGTTAATGAGCTCCGAAGCACCAGGAGGCTGTTTATAACAATAACAACAGTCGAGTGGGAAGTTTTCATGCTTGTAAACTGTTTAATAAATGTAACTCATTAGTGGTTATAGATAGGAGCTGCCTCGTATGGGCCAATAGGCCTTCTGCAGTTACCTTTGTTCTTATGTTCTTACTTACGCTCCCCTCTCCCACCTCGGGCTTGGGGAGGTAAGACCAGCTTCTTCCAGGTACCGCGGGTCAGGTGACAAGAACACCTACATACAGGGTCGTGTAGGATCAAAACAAACCTTCAGTAACACCAAGTAACAGTAACACTTCTTAAGTCTTCTTTATGTTGGGCGCCCACAGACGTCTTTATCACCGCTGCCCTCTCCACCATCCCGGAAACAGTGACACGGACGGAACAGTGACACGGGCGGAACAGTGACACGGGCGGAACAGTGACACGGACGGAACAGTGACACGGGCGGAACAGTGACACGGGCGGAACAGTGACACGGACGGAACAGTGACACGGACGGAACAGTGACACGGGCGGAACAGTGACACGGGCGGAACAGTGACACGGGCGGAACAGTGACACGGACGGAACAGTGACACGGGCGGAACAGTGACACGGGCGGAACAGTGACACGGACGGAACAGTGACACGGACGGAACAGTGACACGGGCGGAACAGTGACACGGGCGGAACAGTGACACGGGCGGAACAGTGACACGGACGGAACAGTGACACGGACGGAACAGTGACACGGACGGAACAGTGACACGGACGGAACAGTGACACGGGCGGAACAACGACACGGGCGGGCAAGGAAGAATAACAATCATGTCCCCAACTCTCCTCGAAGAGAAAACAAAAGCAATACAACAATTTTTTTTTATACAAAATTTAAACAAATCACAAAAATCTAGTCATCGTTAGCTGACACCTTGACCTTTGACCGTGTACATGCCACACGACCTTGACCGTGTGTCCGTGACCTTGACGTGGCCCTGTGATGGAGTTACACAGCCACAGTGAACCTTGAAAGTGACGTGATAGAAGTGAACATAAATAAGGGTTAAGGACAGCGCCGGGAAGCCCCTCACGGCATGGGGAGCCGTCTTCACATGAAAAATGACGGAACATTGCTTGGGCCTTCAGGATACCAAGACCAATTTGGTATACCCGGACGTGTTCGGTATACCAAGGTGTATTCAGTATACAATACACTATATCTAACAACAGCTAGTATCCTCGAACTGGTATACAGATCCTCCAGAAATTAATAGTAACTATTATATCGATGTATGGAATGTATAATTGTATAATAGTCCACATTGTATACTCCTGGTGTACTGAAGGTATACTCCTGGTGTACTGAAGGTATACTCCTGGTGTACTGAAGGCCACAACAGCCTAACCATCAACCTGACGGGTAGTAGGCCTAAAAAATCAAGCCAATCTTTTTGTTACCTTGAGGTGCTTCCGGGGCTTAGCGTCCCCGCGGCCCGGTCGTCGACCAGGCTTCCATGCATAATGCATGCGGCCCATGCGTAATATACTGTGGGATAAACATGTCCAAAGGCAGGACATGCTTCATGATGTATACGCAGACCGCTGGGAACGTAACCGGCTTGTCAGTGTGTGAGAGCAATTAACGCCTCAGGCAATAACGCAAAGTGCCTACGCCGTTATCATCAAACAATGAGGACGAGAATAGTCGCTGACGGAGGAAGGAATGACCCTCGAGTCACCGTGGTAGTTAGAGAGAATAAAGGAACAAGGAGAGAGAGACTTTTGAGGTGGAAGAGGACAGGTGAGACATTTTCTTCAAGAGACGCAGTTAATGTAGCAAGCAACCTCCCCCCCACCCCACCCCACACCCCCTCCATCCACTAGAGGTCCGTGCCTCTAGTGGAGCTCGGTAACGCCAACATTTTCCTCTACTGCCAAGTTACTGCATTAATTTCGGTGGAGACGAGGCTGTATCTCACCAGAGTGACTCCACCAAGCCCGTGGACCCTCTTACTGGCGATAGAAAACGGAGTCCGACTCGTTTATGGGGCACTTCGAGCAATTTTTTCTTTACGAGAGATCCGAGAGGAGCACTAAAGGCATTGGTCGAGAGTAGGAGGAGAGTAATGTGTGGGCGAGGGCAAGGGGGGGGGGGAGGGGTGAAGAAGGTGATGGAGGAATGTTAAGTGAACGAAAGAGGTTAAATAATATTGAAGAAATTACACGGAGATCAAGACATTCAAATGGAAAGCAGAGATAGGAGAGACAGAAAAGAAGATTCGACGGAATTTAAATCTGCGTGGACTTGTGTGTATGTGTGTACTCACCTAGTTGTCCTTGCGGGGGTTGACCTCTGGCTCTGTGGTCCCGCCTCTCAACCGTCAATCAACTGATGTAGAGGTTCCCGAGCCTACTGGGCTCTATCATATCTACACTTGAAACTGTGTATAGAGTCAACCTCCACCACATCACTGGCTAATGCATTCCATTTATTAACTACTCTGACACTGAAAAAATTCTTTCTAATGTCTCTATGGCTCATTGTGTGTGTGTTCTCACCTAATTGTGCTTGCGGGGGTTGAGCTTTGGCTCTTTGGTCACACTCTTTTGTGTGTGTGTGTGTGTGTGTGTGTGTCCTGAATCTCATCAGACACCGTCACACCCCTCTCCCCCTCATTAGTAGGACATCATAACACACTTCCCTCGTATACACACACACACACACACACACACAGACCGACCCCTACCCCATAAAAGCCTCCCCTCCCCCCCCACCCTACCACCCCCACACTGGCAGGGAAGCAGTCAGCAGGTCAGTAAAAGTCCCGCCTCATTAACCCCTCCTCCTTGTTAGAGTTAGAGACCTCTCTCGCCCTCACTTGCTGGTTCTCCTGCTCTCTAAATGTTATTTTTATTTTTTACTTTGTAATTGTGACTCAAAAAGTATATTGATGAGGAAGATTTCATTGATTCTTTGAAGAGTCTGCTTAAAGTGGTGACTAATTGGAGGCTTCCCAAACGTTGCTTACAATTTAAAAAACTACGGGCTCACCATAGCCCGTGCTGCTTGGAACTTATTGTTCCGAGTAGCGAATCTTAAACAACAACAACAACAGTTGCTTATTAAAGCTTAGCCGAATCAATACAGTGTTTCTTAATCACTCCCAAGGCCCTGACTAAAGTCGAAATATTAACCAGCTATACATGACACTACCAGCCATTCATACCACTACCAGCCATACATACCACTACCAGCTATACATGACACTACCATCCATACATACTGGTATTGTTGTGTATAGCTGGAAAGTAACGCAAGAAAATAATCAGTCAAATAAGTAACTTTCTCAACACTGAATTTGGACCCGGAACATAGAGCTCTTCCCCCCCCCCCCCACACACACACGGTCTCGTACACCTGTTTATATTTTGTTTGGTTTTAGGAAATGAATCAATCACAGCTGACTGATAATAGCAACCAAACACCTTCATACCCAAACACCTGTCCCTAGTCTTGTTATGGTATTTTCTTTCTATCCATCAGTCTATCCATCTACTCATCCATCTATCAATCTATCTATCCATCTATGCATCTACCTATCCATCTGTCTCTGCCTCTCTTTCCCTTATGGAATATGTAATTGTATAATGTGTGTGTGTGGCCGCCACTGACAGCAGACCAGTGGTGTGAAATACTAATAAAAAAAATAGTTACCCCCTTACTCTGATACAGGGCAGTGGCTTCAGAAGCTTTTAAAAACCTTTGAAGCTTTTATGCGAGTACGTGAAAATTATTGACAGCCGGACACATCTGGTAATTTTTCCGAGATAAATGAATAATGATGCATATTAC
>WNGS01165339.1:26410492-26427963 GCA_020271785.1 Procambarus virginalis | reverse complement strand
ATGGTAAATTCGTCCTTCACAACGGTCTTCAAATCACACGTCATATCGCACCTTACGTGCCTTGCCTCCATCCCAACGCCTTCCGCCGGGGCTTATCTCCCTGCAGGCGGCTGGCCCCAAACCCTATCCTGCTTGTCTTCTCTTCTCCCCAAGGGGAACGGGCAGAAAACCCCCAAAACCTTCCCTCCTTAGCGGTCCCCTCCCTTTAACCGCCCTCACACCCCCCCACATTCATCTACTCGCCCATCACCCCCCCCCACTCCTAACCTCTCATCTACCCCATTCCCCCAACTTACCCAACCTTCAATAATCTTACTGTATTTAAATGTTCTCTCCATATTAACGGGTTCTTCCATTCTCTTACAGTTTCTCTATGTTCTTGTCAATTTCCTTCATGTTCACTGGTGTTTCATCGCATTCTTTTACATGTTCTAGAATCGTTCTTTGTCCAAATTCCCATAATTAACATTCTTTACACTTCTCTCACACTTTCACTTAGTGTCTTTGTCATCTTCTCCAATGTTCTGCAAAATTCACACAAGCATTTCATAAAAGATTCATCCCGCCCCGCAGGATCATGTGTTTCGTGTCCTTTTTCCAACATTTTTCTTCGTTCTATTTGTCCTATTTCCTAATTTATGTCTTAAGACATGTTATGCAACAAGAAAAAAAGGTAGTTTTGAACACCTTCTCTTACATATTTTTTGTGGCATATTTCAAAATATTGAACAAATAAATTATTGATATTTATAATATCATATTCATATTTCTCAAAAGATTCACGCTTCTCTTTAGTCTTTAACATCACATATACAAGACATGTTCTTCTGACTGCATACAATTTACCCAGAGCAAACTTTCCTTGTCGTTTTGTAAGTAAAATTATTCGTCAATAAACTAAAAACCTTCTTCTGTTTTCTTGTCGTTTGATACACACACACTATTATATTCGTCACAACAACTGAAAATAGCCTGGTCCGCTAGCACATCAATCAGTACGATTAATTTCACATGGTAAGTATCGCACCTTATCTTCATACCCTTTTTTACTCCGCTATGTAAATGTCATTCACAAACTGTCTTTCACACCATAACTCATCCTACTAATGCACGTACCTACTTAACCTATCCAACTAACTATTCCTCATATTAAACCTAACTTAAACTACACTAACCTAACCCAACGGATCTTGACCGAACTACGTAAACTTACCTAAACCTAGCCTAACTTAAGTAACTTACATCAACCTAGCACTAACTACTGTCACTTAATCCTATCTATCTTAAACATACTTACCTAAGCCTAACATAATTAATTTACCCTACCAACCTTAGCTTCCTAATCTAACCTAACGTAACGTAACTTAACCTAGCATAACTTAATCTAATCTAATCTTAATCTAATCTAATTTAACCTAAACTAACTTAATTTAACTTAACATAACCTAACTGAACCGAAATTTATCTACCTACCTATCCAACTAACCTAATACTAACTAACCACTTAAATACCTAACTACACGTACCTATTTAAAGTAACTACTTAACTTTAACTTAACCTAACCAACTTATGCAACTTGGCCTTACTATCCTATCCAAACCTAAACCAACACGTAGCCTAACGTATCTTACTAGCCTAGAAAAAAAAAAAACCTAACCTAACCCGAACTTAACTTACTATACTTAACTGCGATACCTACCCAAGGTAATCTACTTAACAGAACGGACTAACCTACCATCCTAACTTAACGTTACCTAACCTAACTGAACTTACCCATCCTGACCAAACCACCTTGTGCAACTTACTAACTTACTTACATAGGTTCTCATAAGCTTTGTACTACCCTACACTCAACTATCCTCCTCCTACCTTATACCCTTTACCTTTGGCTTTATATTCTCTCATACCTTTTCACCCTTTTTAACCTAACCTCTTTTGATCTTAGTGTATGGAATTGTTCTTATTCTTTAAACCACAAAACCTTTCAAATATACTTTTAGTTGTTGAATCATGTTTCCTTTAACCTAACCTTTCAAATATAGTTTATTTGTTGAATATACTATCCTTACCCTAACCTTACAGATATAGTTTATTTGTAGCATTTTTTTATATGCTTTATCCTTATACCTAACTCTTTTATCTAAACTATACTTATTTGTGACGTAGTTTATCCTTTATATCCTAAACCTTTCAAATATATCGTTATTTGTGGAATATGTTATCCTTTACCTAACCTTTCAAACTATCCGTTATTTGGTGAAAATATGTTTATCTTAACCTACCTTTCAAACTATACTTTTATTTGGTTGGGAATATGTTATCCTGAAACCCTACCTTTCAAATATACTTTATTTGTTGAATATGTTATCCTTAACCTAACCTTCACTATACTATGTGGAATATCCTAAACCTTTCAATATACTTTATTTGTGAATCTGTTATGCCTAACCCTAACCTTGTCAGAACTATATACTTTAGTTTGTTTTGAATATGGTATTCCTTAACCTAACCTTTCAAATATACTTTATTTGTTGAATATGTTATCCTTAACCTAACCTTTCAAATATACTTTATTTGTTTAATATATTATCCTAACCTACCTTCATAGATTTTTATTTCCTTAAAACTAACCCTTTCAAATATGTTTATTTGTTGAAGATCTTATCTCTTAACACCACTTTTAACCAAACTATATCTAATGCCCTATAGTTCAATTTAGATATAGTTTTGAGTGGGGGTGGTATTTCTCCCCCCGTGTGTCCGCTTTTGTTGTGGAGTTTTATCTACTCAAATGCCACCATCCGACTTATATCCGTCACCTCGTCCTTCTTTTACTTGGTTCTCGTCTTTCACACCTTCTCTCATTCTCTTTTCTCCCTCTCTTCGTCTTTCTTCTCCCCTCTACCCCCTCTCTTCACCCCCCCCTACCTCATCTCTCTCTTTCGCTCGTGTCTATCTCTCTCTCTCTTCTCGCTCTCATGTCATCTGCTCTCCTTCTCCATCTCTCCATTTTTTCCCTCCCTCCTTCCACTTCTCTATCTTCCTCTCGTGCTTGCCTGTACTTATCGATCTCCCGTCTTAGTATATCTGACTCTTTACTACTGTACTTATATGTGAAAAAAGTAAAAGAGAGGAATTAAGTGGATGGAGATTTGTGTAAAAAAATGCACAAAGGAGGATTCTCCGTGATTAATGTGTTATAAGGACAACTTATATCTAACAACGTAGGGTATTGAGTGCGGCGTATATTTCAATAACATATGAAAGCTATATCTGAATAGGTTTGGATAATGATCTAGAATCAACAATATTCTTAATAGATACCACAACCACAATTGCGTACCCTACACGAAGATCAAAAGAGGTTAGGTTAAAGGGTGAAAGGTATGAGAGAATATAAGCTAAGTAAAAGGTTAGGTGGAGGCAGGATAGGTATGGGAAGGGTAGATAACGTTTTCATATGATATTCTGATGTAATGTTATGTTCAGTAAGTTATGTACAGGGGTAGGTGAGGATTTTGGGTATGTTAAGTTAGGTTACGTACTACGTTAGGATAGGATAGAGTACGGTAAGTTTATCATAAGGTAGATAGGGTAGGTTGGGTTTCCCGGGTATTCATATTAAGTTTATGTAAGTTTAGGTTCGGTTAAGGTAAGGGGGGGGTTAAGTTACATCCGGTTAGGGACTGTATACACTGAGGCTTAGGGACAGTTACATGAAAAAGGTTAAGTTACAGCTGTATAGGTTAGGTATCAGTTTGCATCAGGTTAGGTTAGGTTAGAGCTGGTTGGTGAAGGTTAGGTTAAGATTCAGTTTGTTAGGGTTAGGTTAGGTAGCCTAACCCCACCTAGCCAAGGGGAGCCGGTCAGCCGAGCGGAAAGCACACTGGACTATCCGATCCTGTGGTCCCGGGTTCGATCTCGGGCGGCGGCGATATCATGGGCAGAGTTTCTTTCACCCTATTCCCCCTGTTACCTAGAAGTAAAATATGGATACCTGGGTGTGAGGCAGCCTGAGTCACGTGGTGCTGCTTCCTTACCTGGAGGGTTGGGAGGCCTGGTTCGAGGCCTTAGGCCGCGGGAACACTATAGCCCCGAAAGATCTAATATCTCAAGATACACCGTCCCGATCGAGTAGAAGGGTAAGTTGGGGTTCACCCGGTTAGTTAGATAATTTAGGTAGGTTTAGGTTATGTTTTTTAATTTGTTTACGGGTAGTGTAAGAGGTAGGCAGCTAGGGTTTATGTTAGAGATTACAGGTACAATATTAGGGGTTAGGTTGGATAAGTGTTAAGCTCAGTAGGATTTAGGTTAATGTTCAGTTAAGGTTAGCTCAGTTATGGTAGGTCTAAGTTGGTACAAAGTCCGTTAAGTTTGGATAGGTTCTGTAGTTCGGTTATGTCAAAGTAAGTTTAATGTAAGGTCGGGTACGTTTATAGTATGAGTAAGTTAGGCAGATTACATACGTTAGTAAGGTGTAGTATTAGGGAAAGTTAAGTTTAATTTACGTTTAGTTTAGGTTATGTAAGCTTAAGTAGATAGGTAAGTTACGTTAGGTTCAGGGTAAGTTTCAAGTGTGGTTACTATATTTAGTAGTAAGGTATGCAAGTTAAGATAGGTTAGATTAGATTAGGTATTTAGGTTCAAGTGTATACTTAGGATAAGTTAAAGGTTAGGTTAGGTTAGGTCAAGTCTTAAGTTAGGTTAGGTACAGTTGTATTAAATTAGGTTAGGTAAGATTATTTTAGGATCCCTTAAGGGATCATTACCGGCGTTAAGTTAGGATAGGTTAGGTTCTTACGACGTGATATATAGATACTGGTAAGTTTAGTTGTAAGGCAACCTTTAGGTAGGGTTAGGTTTAGATAGGGTTGACGGTAAGTTTTGTTTAGGTTAGGTTAGTGTACGTTAAGTTAGGTTAGGTTTGGGTTTAAATAAGGGTAGGTCTGTAGTTAAGTTGGCTAGTTATTTTTGGTTAGTTATAGTTTGGTTAGGTTATGGCAAATACGTTTGGTTAAGTAATGTACGATATGAGTTTAGTAAGAGTATGTAGGTAAGTTAGGTAGTTAGCGTTAGTTATGTTTAGGGAATTAGTCAAGTTAGGTTAGGCTTAGGTTTAGGTTCACGTAAGTTAGGTTAACGATTAGGTAAGTTGAGTGTTAGGATTAGTTAGGTAGGTAGACCGGTCATTGGAGTCCGGTCCGGCCGAGCGGACAGCACGCATGGACTTGTGATCCTAGTGGATCCTGAGGTTCATGAATCCCGGGCTGCTACTGGCGAGAACCAATGAGACGACAGGAAGTTGCTTTCACTCGACCTATTGACCCCTGATTGACCTACCAGTAAATAGGGACCGCTAGTGTTGTTAGTCAGCTGTCATGGGTTGTTACCTGGGGGTGGAGGCCTGGTCGAAGACCGGGCCACCAGGGACACTAAAAGTGAGTACCTCGAAATCACTCTAAGATAAACCTCAAAGATAGGTCCGTTCGTATAAGTTAGGTAGTAGCTTATGGTAAGTCTGCATGAAGTAGGATATGATAGGTCTGTGGAAGGGGTTAAGTTTAGTAAGGTAAGGAGTAGGGTGAAGTTAGGTTTAGTTAGGAGTAGGTACGTTTGCTTAGGTAAGTTACTATCACTGTAGGTTGTGAGGAATAGTTAGGTTAGATAGGATGATGCGGTGATGTTCAGAGTACAGTTTTAAGATACAGTGACTAAGAAAATAGATTTTTAACAGAAGTTTAAGGTTATATGAATGAAGCCTGAAACTAGTTTCATTTAAGAGTGGTATTTTAATGACTGCAACGCTGTCTTCGGAACAACCTTTGATAAGCAACGAAGGAGAGTTTCCTTTGATGACGGTCATAGGTGAGTTATGAGAGCCGTAACATATGATGATGAGCATTAACTTTCTGAGGTCTCTGTAGCGAATAACATTTTGTATCTGAGAACAAAGGGTTTTATTGTCTCTGAGAACACGAGGCGATTTTATATGATCATTAGCGTGGAATAATCTTGTTTTATCGTCATTAGGTGACTAACTTTGATTTTCTAGTCCTTAGTGAATAACTTGGTATGATGGCACGAAGATAGTCTGTTGCAAGCTTTGGGGAAGATTAACGGAGATGACCTAGAGAAACTTTGATGCACTACAATAAGATCTTTTGACATGGCTCTGTAGAATAACATTTGTAGTAAAACAAGTAGCGAAGGTAATCTGACGTCTTTTGTATTAGAACTGTGTTTATGAAGTTGTGTCATTGATTTGAGTCCACCCCCTTCCGTAGGTGGTTATTGATGTCCTTTAAGTGTGTCGTTGATTCTCTGAAGCAGTAAATTTGGTGTTTCTGCTAAACTGTGTCTCCAAACTATTTCTCTTACTATCACCTGACAACAATATTTTAGTCTCAATGAACCATGATTGTAAAGATTCCAGCGTTGACGAATTTGTGTGGTACTCCCACGAAGTAGATAAATAAATTATATACAAAGTGTATTAGAAACGAAGCTACATTTGATCCTATTTATTAGTTCAGGGGGAGGAATCAACTATTTTTTTATAGATTAAGAAAAGACAAGAAAATATGATGAAACCATAGGCTATTTATTCAGATTGGAGTTGACGAATAATAGTGTAGTTACGCAAACGACAAGAACAGTTGTCCTCGGGATTTGTATAATTTTGTATTGAACGTTATGCACAAAGAAACTGTCTATTGATGTTAATATGAACGTCTAAGGGAATGCAGTGTGAAAACATATGGTCCCCGATGATACATATAGAAATAGGGTATGTATATTAGTATATATACATAATTATAAGTAAAGGTATATTTATAATTCTAGAAAATATGCACAAAAAACATGTAAGAGAAGGTGCATGAACCTTGGAAATGACCCCTCCTATGCTAAGAGAACATTATGGAAGGAACATGACAAAGAACCGCTAGCGAAATTTATTGGAAATAAAACCATATTGAACACATGGATTCCTGCGTCACCTGGAATAGTATATGAACTGACACATGCTGTGAACATTTGTCACAGCTCATGGAGAATATGACAGAACCGGAACCAGTGTAGGCATGGCTGAGAAGAACTTAAAGGAAAATGCTTGAACTTATGCGGGAGATTTGAGCAGAGAACACGTATGCAACATGCTAGAAAGAATTGCGATGAACACAGTGAAAACATGCTATGGAAAATGACAAAGAACATAGAGAATCGATGTGAAGAGAATGTGAAGACACAGTGAATATGGAGAATTTACAAATGCAGTAGCATTATTGAAGGTTTGGGTAAGTGGGGTGAATGGGGGTACTGATACGTATGATGGAGCTGGGGGTGTGGTGAGGGCGGACATGACGGAGGGTGGGGGAGTTGGGGGCCCTTCGGCCTTAAGGAAGGGGGACGGATAGGATGGGAAAGGTTTGGGGGTGTGGGAAGATAATTGCGGTAGCAGAAAGGTGTGAGGGGTTGGGAGAGATAAGCGAGCAGACGGGTTTGCGGGGGTGTTGGGGGTGTTGGGTGTGGGTGAGGGGCGTTGGGGGAGGGGGATGGGTGTTATTATTGCGTCTGGTAAGGGTGTGGTTTTGGGTGGGGAAGAAGAACGCCGAAGGGTGTGGGGGAGGATTCGGGCACGCCGTAATGTTAATGGTGTTTATGCCTGCGGGTGTGGTGGGAGATTTTTTTATTTTAGCAATGGTAGATAGCGGATCGCGTTTTTTTTGCGCTGGGGATGGAGGAAGGTAAGTAAGGTGCGATAACACACCTATACTCACCAACACACCTATACTCACCAACACACCTATACTCACCACACACCTACGCTCATCAACACACCTATACTCACCAACACACCTATACTCACCAACACACCTACGCTCATCAACACACCTATACTCACCAACACACCTACGCTCACAACACACCTATACTCATCAACACACCTATACTCACCACACACCTACGCTCACCAACACACCTATACTCACCTACACACCTACGCTCACCAACACACCTATACTCACCAACAGACCTACGCTCACCAACACACCTATACTCACCAACACACCTATACTCACCAACACACCTATACTCACCTACACACCTACGCTCACCAACACACCTATACTCCCAACACACCTACGCTCACCAACACACCTACGCTCACCAACACACCTATACTCACCAACACACCTACGCTCACCAACACACCTATACTCACCAACACACCTATACTCACCAACACACCTATACTCACCTACACACCTGCGCTCACCAACACACCTATACTCACCTACACACCTACGCTCACCAACACACCTATACTCACCAACAACCTATACTCACCAACACACCTATACTCACCTACACACCTACGCTCACCAACACACCTATACTCACCAACACACCTACGCTCACCAACACACCTATACTCATCAACACACCTATACTCACCAACACACCTATACTCACCAACACACCTATACTCACCAACACACCTATACTCACCAACACACCTATACTCACCAACACACCTATACTCACCAACACACCTATACTCACCAACACACCTATACTCACCAACACACCTATACTCACCAACACACCTATACTCACCAACACACCTATACTCATCAACACACCTATACTCACCAACACACCTATACTCACCAACACACCTATACTCACCAACACACCTATACTCATCAACACACCTATACTCACCAACACACCTATATTCACCAACACACCTATACTCACCAACACACCTATACTCACCAACACACCTATACTCATCAACACACCTATACTCATCAACACACCTATACTCATCAACACACCTATACTCACCAACACACCTATACTCACCAACACACCTATACTCACCACACACCTATACTCATCAACACACCTATACTCACCAACACACCTATACTCACCAACACACCTATACTCACCAACACACCTATACTCACCAACACACCTATACTCATCAACACACCTATACTCATCAACACACCTATACTCATCAACACACCTATACTCACCAACACACCTATACTCACCAACACACCTATACTCACCAACACACCTATACTCATCAACACACCTATACTCATCAACACACCTATACTCACCAACACACCTATACTCACCAACACACCTATACTCACCAACACACCTATACTCACCAACACACCTATACTCACCAACACACCTATACTCATCAACACACCTATACTCACCAACACACCTATACTCACCAACACACCTATACTCATCAACACACCTATACTCACCAACACACCTATACTCATCAACACACCTATACTCATCAACACACCTATACTCACCAACACACCTATACTCACCAACACACCTATACTCACCAACACACCTATACTCACCAACACACCTATGCTCACCAACACACCTACACTCACCAACACACCTACACTCACCAACACACCTATACTCACCAACACACCTATGCTCACCAACACACCTACACTCACCAACACACCTACACTCACCAACACACCTACGCTCACCAACACACCTTCACTCACCAACAAATTACACTCACCAACAGATCTACACTAGCAGTAGTAGATATGACTATGCCCGGTTATTTTGCTGTTTTCCGAAGCCGGGCATAGTCATAGGGGGAGGGTTCATATTTTTCCCCAAGCCAGGCATAGTCATAGGAGGTTTCATATAATTTCTCAACTGCTCCCTCCCATCATATATAAATTTTCCGAAAAATGGGAATATAATATTCACTGTTAGGTCCTACATGAACTGCAGTAGGTGTATTCCTATTAATATGCCCTTTCAAAAATAACACTCCATTAATATTCAGAAGGATCTGTTTATCCCTCTTACATATCCTGGGGCTTTATATTTTTAGTGTCCGGCCAAGGATCTTATACTGAGCACAGGAATGGATGAAATCCACTATCTCTTATTCGTATGAAACAATGGGAGCAACACAGAGCATGAACGAACGTGTATCACAGCGTTCACCCCTGTTACCAAACCAGTATTTACCCAGGTATTTTCTTAAATTTAAAACTTATCCAATTTATACCCATTGTTTCGTGTTGATAGTATTAATAGCTAATTAATATCCCCCTTTGTTATGTCCACTCACTCACACCTCTATCATATCACCACCTAATTCTTTGCCTTTCTAGAGAATGTAATTTAAGCTTTGTCAATCTTTCTTCAAAGATGGTTTATCAGGCATATCTTTTATTAGAAAAAAATTGAAAATCCACTATCTTCCATTCATATGAAGCAAACCCCCAGACATGGAAACTTCAACAGGGAATTCAGTAGTAATCCCAAGTGCATGCAAAAATATTTTATTATATAATTTTTCAAAACAAGGCTACAACAACACTCAGACATTTATATGTAATTCCTCCTTCACTGCTAGTCCTGTGTACGTCTCACATTCACTCAAAAACATTCTCTCCCCACATCTTACTGTAGCATATTACAAATCAAATAGCTATCCCCTACTCGGGTGGCGGTGGCCTTCTGCTCGGGCATGCTGTACAGGGAGTTTGTGGCGCGTTGGGCCGGCCACTCGGTTCCGGTCTCCACCTCATCCGAGGTGGAGACTGGAACCGTCTGTGGCCGTTTCGGATCCCTGGGGGGCCTTGCAGTGTCAGCATTCATGGTGTCCCAGTGACGTTCTCCGAGGTCGAGCTGCAGTCTGTGTTTGCAAAGTATGGGGTGGTGATGTTTCACAGCTTCAACTTTTTGAGTACGGGCCGGCTGCGCGGGCTGCGTACAGGCACTCGTACGCTTGGTATGAGGATTACGTCACCTGTTCCATCTAGACTTCTGTATCGTGGCTCTCGCTCAGGGTATTTTATCAGGGTCAGACTCGCACCTGTTTCCGGTGTGGTGCTGAAGGACATGTGGCAGCCGGCTGTGATGCTCCTCAAGCTGAGGCTCCCTCAGTTTTCTTGGAGGGTGACTTCCCCTGTTTGGATACTCGTGGGGCTTCATCGTTGCCTTCTCGCCCTGACCCGTCTCGCCTGGGTTCCTGCGGCCGGTTCGGCGGGTGCTCCCTCTGGCCCTGCTTGGTCTGGCCATGGTACGTCTGCCCCACCAGTGTGCTCTGAGGACCTGGGGGTTCCTGCCTCGGCAGTTCTCCATTCGGTGGTGGCGGAGGTACATCCGCAGCTGGAGGCTTCCGTGTGGTCCTCGGATGTTGCTGTTGGTGTGATGCCTGCCTCCCCTGCTGCCGATTGTCTGCTGCCCGGGTCTGACAGGTTGTGCTGAGTGTACCCTCTTCCCTGCCCTCTGTCTCTGCATCAACTCCCTCGTCGCCTGCGGAGGTCTCCTCGCCCCCTGGTTCGTCTTCACCTGCGCCTGCCCTGCCATCCATGGTGGATGCCCCCTGTGAGCTGGAGTGTGTTCTCCCGCCTCCTGGGCCTGCTCCTTCTCTGTCTCCAGTCTCCGGGTGTGGTGGTGGCCAGTTGCCCCATGCTGTGGAGGTTGCTGCTCTGCATGACTGTGCTGCCTCGGCTTTGGGGCCGCCTGCGTCGGGTTCTTCTGGGGCGCCCCTTGCTGGGGGTCATAGTTCCGACGATCAGCAGCCTCATGTGAAGCGCCGTCGTTCGGCTCGGGATGTGTCGCTTCGTCGGTTGTAAGCGGAGGACCGTGTTGCAATGGAGGATGAAGGTAAGGACGTCGCGGTAGTGTCTTCTGTGGTGTCTCCAGTGTTGGAAGCTGTGCCTCCTGTCGGTGGCTCCCCTGTGTGGCCGGCTACTCCCGGTGCCCGGGAACTGGTGGTCGTGTTATCTAAAGATGGCCGTCGGGGGGCTTCAGCCCTCGTTCCGGTTGGTGGAGGCTCTGTGGCTCTGGCGGTGAGCTCCTCCGTGAGGCTGGGTGCGGCACCTGGCGTTGTTCGCTGTGCTCGCCCTGGGGTCCAGGATGATGTGCGGCCGGCGTGTTGCGACAAGTTGGGGGTGTCCTGAGGTTGTCCCGATGGCACCCTCTGTTGTGTGCGCATCCTTGAATGTTTGGGGTTTGAATGCTCTTGGGGTCCAGTTGGGCCTGTTGGATGTTCTGCAGGAGCAACGTGTGGATGTGGCTCTCATCCAGGAGCATAATGCTCATGATGTGTCTGTGTTGCAGTGTCTGAGTGTGCATTATCATGTGGTGCTCAACCCGCCGAGGACGCATTTTGGGGGGACCCTTATGTTGCTTTCTCGGAGGGCTTCCTTCTCCGTGCTTTACACGGAGGTGGACGAGGATGGGCGGGTGTTATTTGTGAGGGTGGAGTTTTTGTGGGTCGTCATTCCGTTCTTGACGGTATACGCCCCCTCAGGTGCGGCGAGCCGTCGGGAGAGGGAGGAGTTTTTTCTGGTGGGGCTTCTCCCTTTCTTGCGTCATGATACACGGGGCACGATTTTTTGGGGGACTTTAATTGTGTGACGAGTGCACGGGATTGTTGTAGCGCTCGTCCGCAGAATGTCTCGGGTGCACTGCTGGAGGTGGTGCGTTCCTGCGGTTTCTGGGACGCTGCTGTGCTCTTTGGAGGCGAGTTGTTGTTTACGTTTACTGCGCGTGGGGTGCGTTCGTGGCTAGATCGGGTGTATGTCAATGGTGGGGAATGTATGGTGTATGATTTCCGCACTCTCCCGGTTGCGTTCTCCGACAAAAGTTTGGTGGTGGTCCAGGTTGGGGTGCCCAGTCAGGTGCGGGTAGGTGCGGGGTGGTGGAAGCTTAATTGTGGGTTGTTGCATTGTCCGCGGGTCTGTCGTCAGTTTCGGTGTTAGTGGGTCGGGGTTCGAGCCCTGTTGGAAATAACCAACAGTTTTATACATCATTGTATTTATACAACCTTTGAATTAACCAAAGTAGTTACTAAAATTACTAACTTATAGATTTAATCATTATCATGATTTATTCATTGCCAAATTCTTCCTAGTCCGTGAGGAACGACAGGCAGCAACATGAATTTTCTTCACATTTAGTTGAATTTATAACAAGAATCCACTTTATCCTTTCATTTACTAAAAATAGTTAACTTTGATTCGTAGTATACTATCACTTACTGAGCTCCCTTATTTAACTAACATTTAAACATTCTAGAGGAAATTACTTTGATGTAAATGATTTACTTTAATTTCCTCGATTGGCTGCACAACTTTTAGTAAGCCAATTTATGTTACTAGAACTTCTATTTTATCACAGAAGAATTTATTGTGATATTAATATTCGTTATTACCTCTTCCTTCCTTAGTCAATTGCGATAAATACATATTCATTTACGCTCGAAAGCCGCGCATGCGCAATAAGGAGCAGGAAGAAGAAGGGAGAGCGTCACTTGACTCTACACGAGAGCACGGACGCCATTAACAGCGTGTAGCAGAGTTGTGTTTCGACCAATTTATTTCGCTCCCACGATCAGTTGAGCGGTGCCACGTTATTTGGCACAACATAGCCGTGTCATAGATTAATATACGAGCAACTCCTGAGTCAACGTCTTTCAAGCAGCAGCAGGAGGACGAAGAATTGCTCAAGCCTTCACATCAACGACACGAGGCTCGGCTGCTAAGTTTACCCTTTTTGTTATTATGTGGCCACTATTAACATTTAGGCTAGCAGTCGTTAGGCCGAATGCAAACCAACAAAAGCTATACCAAGGCGACTTCAACCGAGGTGCTAGGCTTCCCCACCGTTCTGTGCAACAATTTGCCCTATGCAACACGTCGTCGGTGGAGTGTAGCAACCGATTACACCTCACTAGCTCCACAGCTAAGCTGTCCATTTTTCCATCAGTAGCAATAACTCCATAGTTACAGTAGTGATCTCCTAAAGAGATCAATTATACTAACCCTTTGATTTACTGATGCTGTTCAACATTTCAGTAGTATATTGAGGTGCATTTACCTCCATCAATATTATATTCTACATTTATTGATTTTCACATTTGATTTACTCTGGTGAAGAACCAGCACCAGAATAATGCTAGGGATGTATTAATCTTTTAGCATGTAACCCCCCAATTTTGTGTAGTTAATTTGACTCCATTCATATAAGTATTACAGTTTTACCAAGATCCATAGGACACTAGTTCCTAGTATCAGTTCTTTCCATTGTCTCTTTGTTTTCCACTTTTTCTCAAAAAGTGGTGGTCCTTCATAGCTATCGAAGTATATATATATATATTTATTTAATTATTAATTACTGGGTCTCAGACCCCAAAACAAGTTATTAGTTATTGGAGTCAGGTTTTCCCCACAAAATTTTGGTCCTTCGAACCTAGATAGCTGAAAATCAAGCTATTCTCAATCATTATTAATTAACTATTTACTAACACCAATTAGTGTGTTAATATTATTAGGCTATTTACCAATATATTTCATTATTTACGGCTGTCAGCAGACTGCCCATATTATAGCCTTAAACTCATTTATTATTATCAACATTTCTATTAATACTTATGCATAAAGTAACCTTAGTGTTATATATTTATAAATTTTCACTTGTGTTTCTAAGCACAAACATATATATCAAAACAAAAAATCCCAAAAACATAGCACCATATATCTATATTACTGCACTATTGCATTTATGCCAACCTTTGATGAGGTAGGATATTTAGACTGTAATTGTACTAATGTTTGTACAAATGCAGCCTAAATCATTTAGTCATTCCTAGGTAGGAATTATTAACGAGTACTGTACTAGACAGTACTGGTGTACATACATATTATTTAGATTGTGCTGACCCTGATTTGGGGTGGGATTAGCAAAACTCTTTTGTGCTTTTAACATATTATTCGTGTATTATTTTTTTTGAGTACTGCCGAATGTTCACTGTTGGATCGAATGGTGATAATTGAGGAGCTAACCGGACGAAATCCAATAGTGGCATTCGAATACTACTCAAAAATATTAGCTATCTATTGTTAGGTAGGCAAATTAACCTCTAAACGAGGTAGTATAGTCTATTCAATACATTAGGCTATTATATTAGTATTGAGCTCCATTGAATGAGCCAATATCCCAGTTACATCAGTAACAACTATTTATTATCAGACCAGCCCTTACCCAGCAAGATGGAAACGGCTGACAAAATGAAAAGGACCCTTACCGGTCTAAAAGGTCACTTGACCCGACAGATTACTAAGTGTCAAAATCTGTCACAACAGTCACCTGTTGACTACATTGAATTAGAGGACTTACTTCAAGTTGCTGAAAGCAAATTCGAGCATATTAAACAGCATATGAATCTGTACTTGACAGAACTTTACCAAACCTCAATAGGTGAAACTGAACTTGAGGACATTGTAAATGATTTAGCCCAGTACGAAGATGATGTACAGGCTAAACTTCAACCCTTCAAAAGGCAAATTGCTAAAAACAAATTAACAACAGCCTCTACTGCACATCCAGATCCTGATGTCAAATTACCTCAGATCAATATACCCACATTCTCTGGTAACGAGAATGAGAGTTGGGATGATTTCTGGAGTAAATTCGTGGATGCAGTAGACTCTAAAACTAACATCCCTCAAACAACTAAGTTCACTTATTTACAAGGCTTGTTACGAAATGAAGCCTTGAAGGTAATATCTAACATAACACTGACCAGTGATGGTTACGACCTAGCTGTTCAATTGCTTAAGAGCAACTACGATAACAAGGAAAGAACTGTTACTATCTTAGTTCAAAAATTGCTGGATTTACCATCTGCTAATAATTCTACAGATTCTCTCCAAACTTTCAGACTAGAGCTAGAGTCTTTACTCAAGGCCTTAAGCCTTAAAGTCCAAATTCAGACTGCTGAATGGATGACAAAGGTAGTT
Organism: Procambarus virginalis; assembly: GCA_020271785.1. NCBI lineage: Eukaryota > Metazoa > Arthropoda > Malacostraca > Decapoda > Cambaridae > Procambarus > Procambarus virginalis. The sequence goes on along the minus strand of WNGS01165339.1, from coordinate 26,412,120 downwards.
GTAAGGCGCAAATTACCGAGAGAGACTTTAGATAAATTGTGTACTATGTACAATAAAACCTCTCTGACCATGAATGAAATTACAGAAGGTTTACATACCCTAGTCGAAAGACAAAGAGCCAACCAAGATGGGAAGAGTGTTTCAAACTTCTCTACTAACTCTCATCATAAACCCCAACGTACTGCAACTACTGTAGTAAAACCAGATTCAATAAATCATCTCCAAATGGAAATCTGGAAATGTAGGTACATACACAGTGAACCCTATAAACCCCGTAGTGAGCACCACTCCTACGACTTCTCCTACAGTGAAGAAGTGTTTGTTCTGCAATAATGAACATCTTACTTATAAGTGTAGTACTTATCCAGACCATAACACCCGAATTCATCGTTTGCAAGAATTACACAGATGCACAAGGTGCACGGGTCCTCATGACCCCAATAGCTGTACTGTCTCCTTACGTATGTGCAACAAGTGCCACAAGGGTAGACACCATTATTCCTTGTGTGGTAGTGATCAATCAAGATCAACCAATCCTCATAAGAAGACTACAAATTCTACTTCTGTACAGTATTGCAAAGTGCATCAAGACATAAGTGTACTTGCAACAGAGTCGACTAACACAACTACGTTACCAACAGCTCAATTAAAACTGATCCATAAGGGATCTAGGATTTCCACTCGTGGTCTCTTCGACCAAGGTTCGCAGAAAACCTTTATTTCTCAACAGCTAGTTGATCAGTTGAAACTGAAGCCTATTGCTCGAGTGAATTTGAATATCTCTGGATTCCTAACCAATAGTGGACCTCGTGACTACCAGGTTGTTAAAGTCTTGGTACGTTTAGGAGGCTGCACCAGCCCAATTCAAGCCATAGTCGTTGACAAGATCCCCTCAGATTTACATGTTACAGGTCTTGCTCAAACAGTCAAATTTCTTAAACGCAGCGGTATTAGGCTAGCAGATCATAAAATAAATACAGACTGTCTCAACGATGTAGGTATTCTTATTGGAGCTGACTTTTATTATAGATTTATTACTGGATGCACCAGGCAACGAGGTGTAAACTTGTTACTGTCAGCTGGGGGTAAACTACTCACAGGACCGGTGTTGATCCAACAACATTCTAAATCTACTAGTAATCAACCAACTAATTCAATAGTTGCATGACTAGGCCTAGAGCAGTCACCACTACATGTCAGAGACGAAACCGAGGATGATGAGTCCAATCCCCCTGTTCATAAATTATGGGATTTGGACACCTTAGGCATAGTCCCTGATCAACCCAGTCCAGATGACACATGGACGTATCAACAATATCTTGATACTGTGATTTTCCAAGATAATCAATATTGGGTGAGACTCCCATGGAAGCTGAACCACCCACAGCTTCCAGTAAATTTTTCATGGCCTCAACCCAATTAATTCTCAATTAGCTAGGCTACGGAAGCAACCAGATAAATTGCAACTGTATCATGCTTAATACAGCAACACTGCTAACAAATTTATAGAAGTTGTTGAAGAAGACAACCATAAGACAGGCCATTATTTGCCACATCATGCTGTCCCTGAAAGATTCAGTTACACACCAATCAGGATTGTATTTAATTGTAGTGCCAAATTAAAGGCA
>WNGS01165339.1:26396953-26409492 GCA_020271785.1 Procambarus virginalis | reverse complement strand
GTAATACCAAATTTGTAACAAATTAGATGGCAAATTCCTTGGCGTTCTCAATGATCACAAGCTTAATTCCAGGGACACATTCTAAATATATCAAAAAAAGTTTCAAAAACTGTTGGCATTCTTTCTAAGATCAGATATTATGTACCCCGCCCTGCCCTGGTGACTCTCTATTACTCCCTCATCTATCCATATCTCAACTATGGTATTTGTGCTTGGGGTTCTACTACCCAAAATCATTTACGTCCTCTAATTACTCAACACAAAGCTGCTATTAGGACAATATCCAACTCTGGCCCCAGACATCACTCGGTACCCCTACTCAAATCTCTCAATATGTTAGATATTAAGTCACTGCACATTCTCTCATGTGTATTATACATATATAAAACGCTGAACTGTAATGCCACTCCTGACCTCAAAAGCTTCATTGAAAGCTGTAACAGAACCCATGAGCACCACACCAGAAATAAATACAGTTTTGATATTCCAAGAGTACGACTTAACCAAACTAGAAATGCTCTACAAATCAAGGGACCCAGAATGTGGAATGACCTTCCCAACCATGTTAAAGACTGTACCTCTCTCAACAGTTTAAGATTAAAACTAAACACTACCTGATAAACTCCCTGTAACCTACCTTACCCCTCTATTGTCAACCATGTCTGTTATTTTTTTTTTTTTTTTAATCAATGCTGTTTGTCAACCTTTTGTATTTGTGCTGCTTTTTCAGTCATGTTCCCCTTTTTTTTTCTTTATTTGTATTTGTTCTCAAAACATTTTATTCTTTTTGTTCAATTAGCATTAAGTTTTAGATATTAATGTTTTCTTGCCCGAAACGCATTGCGTAATAGTGGCTTTCGGCATTGTATGTACTAGCTTTATATATAAATCGATCCACTTATGTAAAATCTCTTATGTATGTACCTTTCCTGAATAAACATATTATTATTATTATATTATTATTATTATTATTATTATTATTATATTATTATTATCTACTTGACCACTATGACAAAATCACGGAGGCATTAGAGGAAAAACATAATGCAGATGTCGTATACACAGAATTTGCAAAGGCATTCGACAAATGTGACCATGGAGTGATTGCACACAAAATGAGGTCAATGGGTATAACTGGTAAAGTAGGACGCTGGATACTCAATTTCCTGTCGAACAGAACACAAAGAGTAACAGTCAATCAAGTAAAATTGAGTTCGAGCGCAGTTAAAAGCTCTGTACCTCAAGGTACAGTCCTTGCACCACTGCTGTTCCTTATTCTCATATCAGATATAGACAAAAACACAAGTCACAGCTTCGTGTCATCCTTTGCAGATGATACAAAAATCAGCATGAAAATTACCTCTGCTGAAGACATTGATAAACTACAAACAGATATTAACAAAGTTTTCGATTGGGCAGCAGAAAATAACATGATATTTACGGTGATAAAATCCAGGTACTCAGATACGGCAAAAATGAGGATCTTAAACATAATACAGGGTACAAAACACAATCGAATCTGCCCATAGTAGGAAAACAGCATGTCAAGGATTTGGGAATAATGATGTCCGACGACCTAACGCTTAGGGAGCATAACCAAGCAAGTATTGCGTCAGCCAGAAAAATGATAGGATGGATTACGAGAACCTTCAAGTCCAGGATCCCATCACAATGGTTGTACTCTTCAAATCACTTGTGTTGTCCCGTCTTGAGTACTGCTCGGTACTCACTTCCCCCTTCAGAGCAGGAGAGATTGCTGAAATTGAGGGAATACAGAGAACATATACGGCACGCATAGACGAGATAAAGCACCTAATTATTAGGATCGTCTCAAAGCTCTCCAAATGTACTCACTAGAAAGGAGACGAGAGAGATATCAAATAATATACACCTGGAAGATACTGGAGAGCCAAGTACCAAATCTGCACAGTAAAATAACAACGTACTGGAGTGAACGACATGGAAGAAAATGCAGAATAGAACCAGTGAAGAGCAGAGGTGCCATGGGCACAATCAGAGAACACTGCATGAACATCAGAGGTCCACGGTTGTTCAACGTCCTACCAGCAAGCATCAGAAATATTACAGGAACAACCGTGGACATCTTCAAGAGGAAACTAGATTGTTTCCTTCAAGGAGTGCCGGACCAACCGGGCTGTGGTGGGTATGTGGGCCTGCGGGCCGCTCCATGCAACAGCCTGGTGGACCAAACTCTCACAAGTCAAGTCTGGCCTCGAACCGGGCTTGGGGAGTAGAAGAACTCCCAGAACCCCATCATCCAGGTATCAACCAGGTATCAACCAGGTACTTCAATATTTTCTTTCTCCCTTCCTATTTATGCTACGATGCTGAGACTTGGGCCAGATGAAACTCTTTTCATGTACAACTCGTCAAAAAAGTTTGATTGAAATCGAACGAGTTTTCATTTATTGCATATTTTGGGCAAATTTGGAAGTAATGTTGACCAGACCACACACTAGAAGGTGAAGAGACGACGACGACGTTTCGGTCCGTCCTGGACCATTCTCAATCGACTTGAGAATGGTCCAGGACGGACCGAAACGTCGTCGTCCCTTCACCTTCTAGTGTGTGGTCTGGTCAACATACTTTTGCCACGTTATTGTGACTCATCGCCTGCTTTGGAAGTAATGCCTTCTAAAGGCCGTTCTTATGTTTGCCAACCTGGCATATGCCGCTGATGTTATCCTCTTGATATGAGCTTCAGGGGACAGGTCTGGCGTGATATCAACCCCCGGTCTTTTTCTCTCTCTGACTCTCTTGAAGTATTGTGTGTGTGTGTGTTTCACCTAGTTGTGCTTGCGGGGGTTGAGCTTGCTCTTTCGGCCCGCCTCTCAACGGTCAATCAACTGTTTACTAACTACTTTTTTTCCACACCACACACACACACCCCAGGAAGCAGCCCGTGACAGCTGACTAACTCCCAGGTACCTGTTTACTGCTAGGTAACAGAGGCATTCAGGGTATGAATGCCCCTGTTGCCCCCAAGAAACTTTGCCCATGTTTTTCTGCCTCATGAGGGAATCGAACCCGCGCCACAGAATTACGAGTCCTGCGCGCTATCCACCAGGCTACGAGCCCCCCCCATGTGTGTGTGTGTACTTACCTATTTGTACTTACCTATTTGTGCTTGCAGGATCGAGCATTGACTCTTGGATCCCGCCTTTCCAGCTATCGGTTGTTTACAGCAATGACTCCTGTCCCATTTCCCTATCATACCTAGTCTTAAAAGTATGAATAGTATTTGCTTCCACAACCTGTTCCCCAAGTGCATTCCATTTTTCCACTACTCTCACGCTAAAAGAAAACTTCCTAACATCTCTGTGACTCATCTGAGTTTCCAGTTTCCACCCATGTCCCCTCGTTCTGTTATTATTACGTGTGAACATTTCATCTATTTCCACTTTGTCAATTCCCCTGAGTATTTTATATGTCCCTATCATATCTCCTCTCTCCCTTCTTTTCTCTAGTGTCGTAAGGTTCAGTTCCTTCAGTCGCTCTTCATATCCCTTCCCTCGTAACTCTGGGACAAGCCTCGTCGCAAACCTCTGAACCTTCTCCAGTTTCCTTATGTGTTTCTTCAGGTGGGGGCTCCATGATGGCGCGGCATACTCTAAGACGGGTCTCACGTATGCAGTGTAAAGCGCCCTAAAGCCTCCTCATTTAGGTTTCTGAATGAAGTTCTAATTTTCGCCAGTGTAGAGTACGCTGCTGTCGTTATCCTATTTATATGTGCCTCAGGAGTTAGATTAGGTGTCACATCCACTCCCAGATCTCTTTCTCGAATCGTTACAGGTAGGCTGTTCCCCTTCATTGTGTACTGTCCCTTTGGTCTCCTATCACCTGATCCCATTTCCATAACTTTACATTTACTGGTGTTAAACTCCAGTAGCCATTTCCCTGACCATCTCTGCAACCTGTTTAAGTCCTCTTGGAGGATCCTACAATCCTCGTCTGTCACAACTCTTCTCATTAATTTTGCGTCATCCGCAAACATTGACATGTATGACTCCACTCCTGTAAACATGTCATTTACGTAAATTAGAAAGAGGATTGGTCCCAGCACCGATCCTTGAGGTACTCCACTTGTTACTGTTCTCCAGTCCGACTTCTCGCCCCTTACCATTACCCTCTGGCTCCTTCCTGTTAGGTAGTTCTTCACCCATTCTAGGGCCTTTCCGCTTACTCCTGCCTGCCTCTCAAGTTTGTATAGCAGTCTCATGTGCGGTACTGTATCAAAGGCCTTTTGGCAGTCAAGAAATATGCAGTCTGCCCAGCCTTCTCTGTCCTGCCTTATCCTTGTTACTTTATCATAGAATTCTAAAAGGTTTGTTAGGCATGATTTCCCTGTCCAGAAACCATGTTGGTGCTTGTTTACAAACCCAATGCTCTCCAGGTGCTCAACAAGTCTTAGCCTAATTATTCTTTCAAGTATTTTGCAGGGGATGCTTGTCAATGATACGGGTCTGTAGTTAAGTGCCTCCTCCCTGTCACCTTTCTTGAAAATCGGTACGACATTTGCCTCCTTCCAGCAACTGGGCAATTCTCCCGACATAAGTGACTCATTAAAGATCATTGCCAGAGGCACGCTGAGAGCCTGCGCTGCCTCTTTAAGTATCCACGGTGATACTTTGTCTGGTCCAACAGCTTTATTTGCATCCAGTGTTGTCAACTGTTTCATTACCTCCTCTGCTGTCACCTCTATGTCTGATAGTCTGTCATTTAGGGTAATCGCTTCTAACAATGGGAGCTGCTCGGGCTCGGTTGTGAACACTCCATGGAAATTTGCATTCAGTACCTCGCAGATTTCCTTGTCGCTTTCTGTATATGCCCCTTCTGTTTTCCTCAGTCTTGTCACTTGGTCATTTACCGATATCTTCCTTCTTATATGGCTATGTAGTAATTTAGGTTGCTTTTTCGCTTTGACTGCAATATCATTCTCATAATTTCTTTCCGACATTCGTCTTATGTTAATCATTCCTAGCTCTGTTACATCTAATCCTGTTGTCCTCTGTCCTTTGTCGTCTGTACTTCCTCCACTCCCTCCTGCTTCTCACCTTTGCTTCCTTACATTGTCTATCAAACCATGGGTTATTATATTCCCTCCTGCTTTTTTCCTTTATTGTTGGAATAAATCTCTCTTCAGCCTCCTTGCATTTCAATATGACTTGTGTGTGCGTGTGCGTGTGCGTGTGCGTGTAATTACCTAAGTGTAGTTACAGGATGAGAGCTACGCTCGTGGTGTCCCGTCTTCCCAGCACTCTTTGTCATATAACGCTTTGAAACTACTGACGGTCTTGGCCTCCACCACCTTCTCCCCCAACTTGTTCCAACCGTCTACCACTCTGTTTGCGAAAGTGAATTTTCTTATATTTCTTCGGCATCTGTGTTTAGCCAGTTTATATCTATGACCTCTTGTTCTTGAAGTTCCAGGTCTCAGGAAATCTTTCCTGTCAATTTTATCAATTCCTGTTACTATTTTGAATGTAGTGATCATATCACCTCTTTTTCTTGTCTTCTAGTTTTGGCATATTTAATGCTTCTAACCTTTCCTCGTAGCTCTTACCCTTCAGTTCTGGGAGCCACTTAGTAGCATGTCTTTGCACCTTTTCCAGTTTGTTCATGTGCTTCTTAAGATATGGGCACCAAACAACAGCTGCATATTCTAGCTTTGGCCTAACAAAAGTCATGAACAATTTCTTTAGTATATCGCCATCCATGTATTTAAAAGCAATTCTGAAGTTAGAAAGCATAGCATAGGCTCCTTGCACAATATTCTTTATGTGGTCCTCAGGTGATAGTTTTCTATCTAGAACCACCCCTAGATCTTTCTTTATCAGAGTTCTTTAAAGATTTCTCACATAATATATAGGTTGTGTGGGGTCTATGTTCTCCTATTCCACATTCCATAACATGACATTTATTAACATTAAATTCCATTTGCCAAGTGGTGCTCCATATACTTATTTTATCCAGGTCTTCTTGAAGGGCATGACAATCATCTAAATTTCTTATCCTTCCTATTATCTTAGCATCATCAGCAAACATGTTCATATAATTCTGTATACCAACTGGTAGATCATTTATGTAGACAATAAACATCACTGGTGCAAGAACTGAACCCTGTGGTACTCCACTTGTGACATTTCTCCAGTCCGATACATTTCCTCTGATCACAGCCCTCATTTTTCTATCAGTCAGAAAATTTTTCATCCATGTTAGAAGCGTACCTGTCACTCCTCCAATATTTTCCAGTTTCCAGAACAACCTCTTATGTGGAACTCTGTCGAAAGCCTTTTTTAGGTCCAGATAGATGTAGTCAGCCCAACCATCTCTTTCCTGTAATATCTCTGTTGCTCGATCATAAAAACTGAGTAAATTCGATACACAGGATCTACCAGATCGAAAACCATACTGTCTGTCTGATATTATTATCTCTCCAGGTGTGCTACCCATTTAGTTTAATTATTTTTTCCAATATTTTGACTATTACACTTGTCAATGATACCGGTCTATAATTAAGGGGGTCTTCCCTGCTTCCACTCTTGTAAATTGGAACTATGTTAGCCTTTTTCACACATCATCAGCTACAACTCCTGTAAAACAGGGATGCCTGAAAGATCAGTTGAAGAGGAATGCTGAGCTCAGGGGCACATTCTCTCAGAACCCTGGTGACCTCCATCTGGACCAACTGCTTTGTTCTTATTTAGCNTCATATCAGCGCCCTCTCCAGCGTCACTGAGGTAGAGACTGCTCCACCTATCACTCTACGCTTCTTACATCAAGCCCAATTCATAACCAACGTCTGCTACGATGGGCTTTATATCTACAAGGCTTCAATCTGAAGATCTGTTACATCAAGGGGTCTGACAACATCATAGCCGACGCCCTCTCCAGAATTCATGAGGTAGAGGCAGCTCCACCTACCACTCTCTACCTCCCGAAAACGTGACTTCTTCCGTAACCGCAGGCTTCAGGGGAGAGTTGTGACGATAATCTCTTTCAAGAGAGATTGAGCCTGCTCTTCCCTTCAATCGTCACGTTTAAAGCTACATTCAAGATATGTTCAGCAGTAGCAAAACGTTTGTCAAGGCAGCCACACGCACCTGCATACCCCACATGCCCCCCCCCCACACTCCTCACCGGCTCAGCGCGACACTTCAACGAGCTAACAACCAGTCTTCACTTGCCTGCATTTCGATTGGTTGGTCAAGATCACACCACCCTGCTTCGCACCACGCACGCCATCTACCCAAGTCAATGTCTAGGTCGCACCAAGAGACCTTCCTCAGAATATCCTCGTGCTCGAAGCTGTGAACACCTAACTAATATACATTGTGTATCAAGTAGAGGTTCTTAGCTTGCGCTAATATTCTCAGCACCACTTATTATCTTTGCATTCCTGTTAACGTAACCAGTCACTTAATCATTTTGTTATATGTTTTTTTTCATTTGTTAATTTTGCACTATTCAATGCCAAGGGATTGTCTTTATTTAAATTTGTTTTCCAGAGTAATTAAATTTCATTGTTTATACTTTGTGTTTTGTGTGTCTTCCCTTACCTTACCACAAACAGGCAAGCAGTCTTTCTTTTTTGTGTGTGTTATTGTGACCTGGCTTTGACACCTGCCATTGGAGGACTGCCGAACATCCATACTCCACTACTTTACCGTCACAATATATATATATATATATATATATATATATATATATATATATATATATATATATATATATATATATATATATAATAGAGAGAGAGAGAGAGATAAGTATGAGTGTGTGTGTGTGTTTATGGCTTGGCTGAAACTACAAAGAAAAAAAGTCTTTACAGAAAACGTCTGGGAGTGCAATGTTTCACAATATAAAAGAGAATGGTCCAGATTTTTCAAGTTGATGGAAATGGGTGAAAAAAGTTCCTTGGCGATATACTTGTAATTTTATTATAGATATTTCCACTTATTGGTATAAGTACATATTTAAGCGACCCAATAATTTCACTAATATAATATCGTGTGCTTGTAAATCTTGTAACCATAACAAACCAAGCTTTGGGTACTGAAAATATTTAACGAGAAGTTTAGAGCAAAAATATTCATAGACTTTGTTTTGCATAACAATTGCACCCATCTTATTAAGAGTCAACGGCGTCAGTAGAGATTATTTGCTTCTTTATTTCCTCCTATTTAGATCCACATATGGCGCTACTCGACGACCACTATAGTCGAGTAGCATAGTCCGCTTTCCACCATGTGGCTACCACACCTGGCTATTCCCGACGACCATTAAAAAAATATTACATTAACCTCCACCTAACGAGCACAAGGGCTGGCGCTTCCCTCCACTCCTCGACCACCACACATGCCTCTTCTCTTTATCGCCTCCATCCATTTCGGTATAGGTTGCGCCATGAGGCCGACCAGAACTCAAGTACATACATATATTACAAGGTGGCATAAAGTAATGAAATTCTAGAAAATCGGCTAGCCACATTTCTTCTCCACCTGTTTCATGGGGGTCGATATGGGAGCCACCCATCTTTTAGTGGGAGACATGGGGACGACCCCGCCCCGCTCATTTGTATTACCCCACAAAATTGGATGGATAAACGTGGTGAGCAGTTTACACGACTTGGGCCTCGATCACCTAATTCCTTCATGATCAAGTAGCACCCCAGGAGAGGCCGGAAGTCTCAGTTAAATACAAGTTGCGTGTGTTTGATATCCTCCTTTATTGTGGGTGTTTAGTAGCGTGGTGGTTAGAGCCACTGGCTGCCGCTCTGGTAGTTCGAGGCTCCTATAGCCAAAATGAGTGAAATATATTTATATCATTGGAGTCATTGAGTGAGGATAAAAAGCAGTCCATGCTGTTATCTATTCCAGTCCACTCCATCCACTCCTGAGCAAACAATGGTCCATCCGGACCTTAAATTTACATTTGACGCCTGAGAGGAAGAGCTCCCTTTCTTATATACTATGTCTATCTTAATAGCAAGATATGCCAACAAACAAAGGTATATCACAAGATATAAATATTATAATTGACACGATTCAACGCTCTCTAAGCTTACAACGGGACGAATATAACAATTAATTCTATAGTTTTGAGGAAGACTCGAACGTATGAAAGATATATTCTCGTGCATTCAACCATTCCTGGATATATTTCGTTTAGTAATGCTATGTTAGGTTAGATTAGATTGTTGCGATTAATAAGGTATGGTTAAGTTAGGCTGCGTTAAATTGGGTTAAGTTAGATAACGTTAAGTTCAGTTTAACTGGATAAGGTAGACTATAATAAAAACAAAAACCCTGCTAGCTAACGGTGTCATGTTCAAAATGAAGTTGTTCTAAATGCTTTCCAACAGATATTAATAGGCTTCGTTGATTCAGGGTGGGGGAGGAGGTGACCCTGAAGGTGCGGGCGAGCACGGCTGGAGGGCTGGCCCTCAGCGCCTGCTGCTCAGGCTGCCACGGGGAGAGACCCGGGCGCTGCGGGCGTGCGCCTTGCACCGCTGGAGGGCCAGCAGACGAATGTTCCTCAAGCAGTCTGCCGCTGCTTCCTGAACCACCTCGTCCTCCGACCCAAGCATCTCCAGCAGCAGCTGTAAAATAGCATATGTTAAATAGCAACTGATGAGAGGAAAGTGAGAAGTAGGAGTGATGACAGGTGTGTGAGGGAGGAGTGATGACAGGTGTGAGGGAGGAGTGATGACAGGTGTGAGGGAGGAGTGATGACAGGTGTGTGAGAGAGGAGTGATGACAGTTGTGTGAGGGAGGAGTGATGACAGGTGTGAGGGAGGAGTGATGACAGGTGTGTGAGGGAGGAGTGATGACAGGTGTGAGGGAGGAGTGATGACAGGTGTGAGGGAGGAGTGATGACAGGTGTGAGGGAGGAGTGATGACAGGTGTGAGGGAGGAGTGATGACAGGTGTGTGAGAGAGGAGTGATGACAGGTGTGTGAGGGAGGAGTGATGACAGGTGTGAGGGAGGAGTGATGACAGGTGTGAGGGAGGAGTGATGACAGGTGTGTGAGAGAGGAGTGATGACAGGTGTGTGAGGGAGGAGTGATGACAGGTGTGAGGGAGGAGTGATGACAGGTGTGTGAGAGAGGAGTGATGACAGTTGTGTGAGGGAGGAGTGATGACAGGTGTGAGGGAGGAGTGATGACAGGTGTGTGAGGGAGGAGTGATGACAGGTGTGTGAGGGAGGAGTGATGACAGGTGTGTGAGGGAGGAGTGATGACAGGTGTGTGAGGGAGGAGTGATGACAGGTGTGTGAGGGAGGAGTGATGACAGGTGTGTGAGGGAGGAGTGATGACAGGTGTGTGAGGGAGGAGTGATGACAGGTGTGAGGGAGGAGTGATGACAGGTGTGTGAGGGAGGAGTGATGACAGGTGTGTGAGGGAGGAGTGATGACAGGTGTGTGAGGGAGGAGTGATGACAGGTGTGTGAGGGAGGAGTGATGACAGGTGTGAGGGAGGAGTGATGACAGGTGTGAGGGGGAGTGATGACAGGTGTGTGAGGGAGGAGTGATGACAGGTGTGAGGGAGGAGTGATGACAGGTGTGTGAGGGAGGAGTGATGACAGGTGTGTGAGGGAGTGATGACAGGTGTGAGGGAGAAGTGATGACAGGTGTGAGGGAGAAGTGATGACAGGTGTGAGGGAGAAGTGATGACAGGTGTGAGCGAGAAGTGATGACAGGTGTGAGGGAAGAGTGATGACAGGTGTGAGGGAGGAGTGATGACAGGTGTGTGAGGGAGGAGTGATGACAGGTGTGAGGGAAGAGTGATGACAGGTGTGAGGGAGGAGTGATGACAGGTGTGAGGGAGAAGTGATGACAGGTGTGAGGGGGAGTGATGACAGGTGTGTGAGGGAGGAGTGATGACAGGTGTGAGGGAGGAGTGATGACAGGTGTGAGGGGGAGTGATGACAGGTGTGTGAGGGAGGAGTGATGACAGGTGTGAGGGAGGAGTGATGACAGGTGTGTGAGGGAGGAGTGATGACAGGTGTGTGAGGGAGTGATGACAGGTGTGAGGGAGAAGTGATGACAGGTGTGAGGGAGAAGTGATGACAGGTGTGAGGGAGAAGTGATGACAGGTGTGAGCGAGAAGTGATGACAGGTGTGAGGGAAGAGTGATGACAGGTGTGAGGGAGGAGTGATGACAGGTGTGTGAGGGAGGAGTGATGACAGGTGTGAGGGAAGAGTGATGACAGGTGTGAGGGAGGAGTGATGACAGGTGTGAGGGAGAAGTGATGACAGGTGTGAGGGAGGAGTGATGACAGGTGTGAGGGAGGAGTGATGACAGGTGTGTGAGGGAGGAGTGATGACAGGTGTGTGAGGGAGGAGTGATGACAGGTGTGTGAGGGAGGAGTGATGACAGGTGTGTGAGGGAGGAGTGATGACAGGTGTGTGAGGGAGGAGTGATGACAGGTGTGTGAGGGAGGAGTGATGACAGGTGTGTGAGGGAGGAGTGATGACAGGTGTGAGGGAGGAGTGATGACAGGTGTGTGAGGGAGGAGTGATGACAGTGTGTGAGGGAGGAGTGATGACAGGTGTGTGAGGGAGGAGTGATGACAGGTGTGAGGGAGGAGTGATGACAGGTGTGAGGGAGGAGTGATGACAGGTGTGAGGGGGAGTGATGACAGGTGTGTGAGGGAGGAGTGATGACAGGTGTGAGGGAGGAGTGATGACAGGTTGTGAGGGAGGAGTGATGACAGGTGTGTGAGGGAGTGATGACAGGTGTGAGGGAGAAGTGATGACAGGTGTGAGGAGAAGTGATGACAGGTGTGAGGGAGAATGATGACAGGTGTGAGGGAGAAGTGATGACAGGTGTGAGGGAGGAGTGATGACAGGTGTGTGAGGGAGGGTGATGACAGGTGTGGGGAGGAGTGATGACAGGTGTGAGGGAGGAGTGATGACAGGTGTGAGGGAGAAGTGATGACAGGTGTGAGGGGGAGTGATGACAGGTGTGAGAGGAGGAGTGATGACAGGTGTGAGGGAGGAGTGATGACAGGTGTGAGGGGGAGTGATGACAGGTGTGTGAGGGAGGAGTGATGACAGGTGTGAGGGAGGAGTGATGACAGGTGTGTGAGGGAGGAGTGATGACAGTGTGTGAGGGAGTGATGACAGGTGTGAGGGAGAAGTGATGACAGGTGTGAGGGAGAAGTGATGACAGGTGTGAGGGAGAAGTGATGACAGGTGTGAGCGAGAAGTGATGACAGTGTGAGGGAAGAGTGATGACAGGTGTGAGGGAGGAGTGATGACAGGTGTGTGAGGGAGGAGTGATGACAGGTGTGAGGGAAGAGTGATGACAGGTGTGAGGGAGGAGTGATGACAGGTGTGAGGGAAAGTGATGACAGGTGTGAGGGAGGAGTGATGACAGGTGTGAGGGAGGAGTGATGACAGGTGTGAGGAGGGAGTGGTGACAGGTGTGAGGGGGAGTGGATGACAGGTGTGAGGGAGGAGTGATGACAGGTGTGAGGGAGGAGTGATGACAGGTGTGAGGGAGAAGTGATGACA
>WNGS01165339.1:26383158-26396853 GCA_020271785.1 Procambarus virginalis | reverse complement strand
GGGGGGAGTGATGACAGGTGTGAGGGAAGAGTGATGACAGGTTGAGGAAGAGTGATGACAGGTGTGAGGGAGGAGTGATGACAGGTGTTAGGGAGGAGTGATGACAGGTGTGAGGGAGGAGTGATGAGAGGTGTGAGGGAGGAGTGATGACAGGTGTGAGGGAGGAGTGATGACAGGTGTGAGGGAGGAGTGATGACAGGTGTGAGGAAGGAGTGATGACAGGTGTGAGGGAGGAGTGATGACAGGTGTGAGGGAGGAGTGATGACAGGTGTGAGGGAGGAGTGATGACAGGTGTGAGGGAGGAGTGATGACAGGTGTGAGGGAGGAGTGATGACAGGTGTGAGGGACTAAGAACTCATCGGTGCTCATCATGTCTATACAATAATATTACACAGAATATTATAAAAAATATGATGAATCATAAAATCACTGTTCTTCACGGGTCAATAAATAATGAATCACGGCTCGAGTCATACCGTCCAGGTGAATGGAATATGATGAATCATTTGGATTATTTTTATTTTGTGTGTTTATGCAACAAAACACTATATATCTGACCCCCCCCCCAGACACACACCTCGAGTTTGTGTACACACCCGGCCTCAAGGATGTGCCCAGTGGGCATTTTCTGACCTCCACCCACACCCCCCCTCACCGGTCATAGGGTTGACCTCCACCTCCCCCCCTCACCTATCATAGGGTTGACCTCCCCCCCCCCCCCCGGCCACAGGAGACCACAGGGGTACTGACCGGCACTGCACCACTCTGGTGTAAAGTAACACAGTTCTCAGGCTCCAGGGAGAGGCGGTGTAGGGCCCGGCAGGTGGGCCTCCTGATGGTGCTGTCGTCAGTCTCCAAGTATCTGATGGAGACAATTAAATCGTATCTCAATATATTTTTTTGTTTAATTATAATACCTGTTTGAAGAGGTATAGAGATACTTGCAGTGTTGGTTCAAGTTTTAACTACATTTCGCTAATGTACTGTTTTAAGAGCTATCCTGCCTTGTGCCCGAGCCTAGAGTTAAGGACACTGAAGGTTGTACAACAGTGAAGCCACACGATTATTGCACTATAAAAATTTTTAATTGCTATTTTGTAATATAATTATCTTAAATAAATTAGTCCATCATCACCTTTTGCACAAAAAGCTAATTATAATCTAATTGTAATTTATAAATCATATATACCTTAAATTAGTTCTTGGAGATAACATTGTTGCAAATACCTTTTTAGCAGCCAACATTATTACCACCTCTGGTGCAAATGTGAGGGACCCATAGCTTCGGAGAAGAAAATAAGGAGTATTTAGAGAAGACCTTGGGGATTCTTACTGAACACTAAATATTTTCTTCTTCTACCACCCCCCATTCTTATGTATATACACACATATATGTTTGTTTTATTTCAACTTTGTTATAAAAAAGGAGTTACATATAGGATACAAAGATGATTATCATAAGTTGTTGAGTTCCTCCAGCTCCTCAGATGGCGGGCAGGTACCCTGGATGCAGTGCGCATTTCCCCTCTGTATCGCCACGCTGAGGCGCTGGAAAAGGAAGCTGGCAGCTCTAGTGTCTCTTGTTGTTTCAATTAGCTTGGAACCCAGTTGCTTCAAAAAACTGGTGGCACTCTTACCCCAGGCGCAGAGTGTCTCAGAAGCAATGGGGACAAAATTGTAGTGGTGATCCAGCTCTCTGTACTTACGTGATTTGGCTGATTCCCTGTGAGTGGCAGCGCCACCTGGTTGTGCAACACTGAGGTCAAGGCGCGTGTTAGCCAGGGTAAATACGCACGTGTAGTCCCACACCAATTGCTTGTCATTCTTTCAGGGGTTCACAGTGATACCATCTGGGCGACCAATAAGAGCCCAGGTTATGTTATGTGACCAATGAGAGTGTGAGGTATAGGGTGTTAGGTAACAGGACTCTCTCTCAGCTGGGCATCCAGCTGTGATGGGGCCCCTCTTGATGATGTCGTTAACTTCACTGTGCCTCGAGTACCATCCCCCTGTGCTTTGGCAGAGTAGGCCATGGTTGCCGTACCTGTCAGCCACCACCTCGCCGCAAATACACCTATATCTGGTGTGGATTGGGGCAGTAAGGCGGAGGGCCACAGCAATTCGGAGGGCGTGTGGTGCGAGAAGTGTGCCAGTTGCCGACATTGGGATTGCTAACAGGAAATCCCATTCATGTGGGGCTGCTACTGCTGTGAGGCGAGCAATGTCGTGTTGTGTTGTTGCAACGCTCAGGCACTCTGCAGCAACTTTGTCTACAATGGGGCCATCCCAGCTGGATTGCTTGTGGGATTTCGAGGATGGTGGTTGAGGTGATGGGCCTGCACGAGAGGTCCACTCGGTGGCACAGCGGATAAAATTGGGATCGTGTACACCTGCCAGCTGATGTAAGTACGCAGGTAGACTTTCTTTCACAAGGTCATCGGATGCTTAGGAGGAGGACAGGAAGGCTGGTACATCGATTTGCGTTGCTGTTCTAATTCCGAGGTCCCCAAGTCGTACTGGAAGAGAAGCTTGTTTCCACTGCAGGTCATCAAGAGAGAGGTTATCTTGAGATTATTTCGGGGCTTTTTAGTGTCCCCGCGGCCCGGTCCTCGACCAGGCCTCCACCCCCCAGGAAGCAGCCCGTGACAGCTGACTAACACCCAGGTACCTATTTTACTGCTAGGTAACAGGGGCATAGGGTGAAAGAAACTCTGCCCATTGTTTCTCTCCGGCGCCCGGGATCGAACCCGGGACCACAGGATCACAAGTCCAGTGTGCTGTCCGCTCGGCCGACCGGCTCCCAGGTTGAGGGCTTTTTCTAACATTGATTTCAGTAACAGGTCATACTCACCTAGTTTTTGGTTACTGTAAGATGGTGAAGACCTCAGAAAGTAGGTTAACCTGGGGAGGGACAGACATCTGGTGATGAGGTAGAGTGCATCATGAGCATCAATACCCTCAATCCTCCCATCCATCCTCTTAAGGTCGGCGATTTTCTTATCAAGGACCTCATCGATGACTTTCAACCCCAGGGGAGCTCCTAGGAGTGTGCTGCCTTCAGGTTTAGTTATATGAATATTTGGCAGAAGACCCTCTGCCAAATATTTCACACTCAGAAGGGGTTCAGGGTGAGGCCTAAAACTGCACCTTACTCCTGGATTTTTCTGATGTCCTCCAGGAGGGAGTCTTGGGAACCAACCATATATATATATATATATATATATATATATATATATATATATATATATATATATATATATATATATACAAATATATATATATATATATATATATATATATATAAATATATATATATATATATATATATATATATATATATATATATATATATATATATATATATATATATATATATAATATGTGTATCTTCATCCTTCCTACTGATTGCTGGTTTTGACATTTTGATGTGTAGGACCTCGCTGATGTCGAGTCTCCTGTTTTCGTTGTATCTATCGATAATTTCAGTGTTGCTTGTTAATGGTGATGGTCTGGTTGTGTGAGGAGATTATATGCTCCTTGATGGAGCCCTGTTGTTTGTGCTTTTTTTAATCACCTAGAAAGAGACATTGTTGTTTTGCCCATATGCTGAGATGTTTGGGGCTGACAGTCCCCAAGTGGGCAAGTGAAGGCATAGACGACGTTGATTTCTTTCAAGGCATTCTGTTTGGTGTCTGGAAGGATTTTTATGAATAGGTTGGCCGTTTTCTTGTTTTTGTAGTAAATTATTAATTGCATCTTCTGATTTGTATCTGTGGGAATAACGTTACTATTAATAATATCTTTCAGGACACTTTCCTCTGTTTATGAGCCGTCGAAAAGAATTTCCTGTAAAACAGTCTAATAGGGCGTACAAGTGTTGTGTTAGTTGATTCCTCAGAGAGTGCATGGCGTTTCACCATTCTTTTAATGACGTCTTCAACAAAACCGTTAGTGAAGCCATTGTTGAATAGCACCTGCCTTACCCTACTGAGTTTTCGTCGACCTGCTTCCATCCAGAACTCTGAGTGAGAGCTTAGTCGACGTAAGCGTCGACAACACTCCTCTTGTACCTGCCTGAGCAGTCACTATTGGCATTAAGGCACATTTCTATGTTCGTTTTCTTAGTGTAGACTGCAGTGTGGAAGCCACCATTCTTTTCTGTGACTGTTACTTCTAGAAAAAGCAACTTCCCCTCACTCTCCATCTCGTAAGAGAAACTTAACACCGAATTTTGCTCGAATGCCTCTCTTCAGGTGCTGCAAACGTCTGACATCAGGTACCTGCATAAATATGCCGCCAATGTACCTGCAGTATATGGCGGGTTTCAAGTCCATGTCAACTAAGACCCTCTGCTCTATAGTACCCATGTAGAAGTTTGCAAACAGGACAACTTGGGGAGAACCCATGGCGACCCCATCTACTTGTTTATAGACGTGCCCATTGGGACTCAAGAAGGGTGCCTCTTTAGTGCAGGCTTCGAGAAACTTCCTCAGTATGCTCTCTGGTATGTCCAAAGAGGTACAAGCCAAATCACGATAAACTCTGTCCCTCATCATCCTGATTGTTTCGTCCACAGGCACATTGGTAAACAGCGACTCTACATCCAGAGAGGCTCTTATTTCTGTGGCCCGTGCTCCCCGCGGTAAGTCAACGAATTCCTTTGGAGACTTCAGGATAAAAGCACAAGACACATAAGGAGTCAACAGGCAGTTGAGTCGCTTAGCCCATCTGTATGTGGGTGTGGATATCTGGCTGATGATTAACCGAAGTGGGTTTCCAGGCTAGTGTGCCTTGACATTCCCATATGCGTAACCAGGTTTGTATTTCCCGATAACCTTTGGCAGGTGGAGACCAGATTTCTTGGCATTCACAGTTTCAATCAATCTGTTTACCTTCGTTTTCAGTTCAGCTGTAGTGTCCTTCGTTACCTTTTGGAATTTAGTTTGGTCGGAGAGTATGAGGTTAATTTTTACCAGAAATTCGTCTTTTTTAAGAATAACGTATATTGACGACTTGTCACCTCTCCTGACGATCTTTTTGTTCTCACGAAGGCTGCCACTTTGAGCTCGGGGGGGACAGTATGGTGCTTCAGTAGTTACCACGAATCTTTTCTCCTTCTGCAATAGGTTCTGCTTGCAAGGTGTCTTTAGTAGTAATCTTTTGCGTCTCGAGGTCGAATATGTCGTCCAAAAGGATCTCCAACTCCACCTTCCGGGCCATCTCACTTGGTCTGGACATAACGTGACAGTTTATTCCCAAATTTAAGAGAGTGATTTGGTCCTCAGTGAAGTTGATTCCAGCAAGGTTTAAGAAGCCTTCTCTTGGTCGAGGAATCGCCATAGGTCCTCCGAATAATGTTGGCAGTTTCTTGATGATTCTGGTTTCGGTGCTGTAGTGATGTCGATCTCCAAAAATGTCGAGATGTTGGTCGATTCGAGTACGGAGGTCTTTGTCGATGTTGGTGTTTCTCTACTGGTCTGTAGAATCTAATTCAAAGCACAACTACTTCATGCTACAGACCAATGGGGACAGTACACCTTTGTGATCATGTCAATCAACTACTGTATTCACCTAGTTGTGTTTGGGGGGGTTGAGCTTTGCTCTTTCGGCCCGCCTCTCAACTGTCAATTAACTGTTTACTAACTACTTTTTTTTCCCCTCCACACCACACACACACACACACACACACACACACACACACACACACACACACACACACACACACACACACACACACACACACACACACCAGGAAGCAGCCGTGACAGCTGACTAACTCCCAGGTACCTATTTACTGCTAGGTAACAGGGCATTCAGGGTGAAAGAAACTTTGCCCATTTGTTTCTGCCTGGTGCAACACCTGGTGCTGTGTGTGTGTGTGTGTGTGTGTGGGTGTGTGTGTGTGTGTGTGTGTGTGTGTGTGTGTGTGTGTGTGTGTGGTGTGTGTGTGTGTTGTCTATGTACTCACCTAGTTGTGTTTGCGGGGGTTGAGCTCTGGCTCTTTGGTCCCGCCTCTCAACCGTCAATCAACAGGTGTACAGGTTCCTGAGCCTATCGGGCTCTATCATATCTACACTTCAAACTGTGTATGGAGTCAGCCTCCACCACATCACTTCCTAATGCATTCCATTTGTCAACCACTCTGACACTAAAAAAGTTCTTTCTAATATCTCTGTGGCTCATTTGGGCACTCAGTTTCCACCTGTGTCCCCTTGCGTGTGTGCCCCTTGTGTTAAACAGCCTGTCTTTATCTACCTTATCGATTCCCTTGAGAATCTTGAATGTGTCCCCCCCTAACTCTTTGTCTTCCAACGAAGTGAGGTATAATTCCCGTAGTCTCTCCTCGTAGCTCATACCTCTCAGCTCGGGTACTAGTCTGGTGGCAAACCTTTGAACCTTTTCCAGTTTAGTCTTATGCTTGACTAGATATGGACTCCATGCTGGAGTCGTATACTCCAGGATTGGTCTGACATATGTGGTATATAATGTTCTGAAAGATTCCTACACAAGTGTCTAAAGGGGGCATTACTATGGTTTCATAAAAGTTGTTCAATGTCAACCAATATTTTTTGATTAGTTGTACAGTATATGAAAAGGGCTGCAATTGTTCCAAGTTTCAGTACTGCTGCGTAAATAGAGAGGGAGATTTTTTGTTTTTCTGTTTTTTCAACGAATTTTACACATTTTCAAGTGTAAATAAAAAAACACACCTTTCAGATATAATCATTCTATGACACTTTTCTGACACATTAGCATATAATAAAGGCTCGCAACTTAGGGAGTTTCCAAAACATCTTTAGTTTTCCTAATACAAATTGTCAAAGTTCCCCCCGAAAATTATGCAAATATGCCATGTTTATTGCTATTATAAAATCAATAAATACACTTAGGAAAAAACGCTATGTTGCGAATGTAGATACATACACTTACATATAAGGTGTAAGTTTCATGTAAATTGAATAAAAAAATAAAAAGTTATTTGAACGTTTATGTTAGTTGAAAATACTGAAATTAAATCAGAAAATAATAAAGTCTAAGGTGCTGCCATCTGTGCTGAGGTTGACATCGCCCTTACAGATAACTTTATGTGCTGCCAGGTGTATAAGTTTCATGCAAATCGTCCGATAAAAAAAAAAAATGAAAAAAAAAAAACGATTTTTTTTTAACTTACATTTTTTCTAATAAAAATAATTAATATATTTTTAATATATGCTATTGTGATAGCTGAGAGTCATAGATATGATTTCAGTTGACACTTGTGTTTGATAATCGTTTTTGACCATTTTGGAATAATTTTGACACCTACTTTCAGCGAAGGTTCATACACTGAGGATGACAAAGAAATTAGTGAAATCCTAAAAAAGCAGTATGAGGACATGTTTAGCACTCCGATACTCAGCATGAAAGTGGAAGATTCGGACAATTTCTTTATGAATGATACTCAAACACCTGTAAATATAACTGATATATGCACGAGCGTGGCAGATTTTGAAAGAAAAATTGACAATATGCCCATGCACTCAGCCCCGGGTCCAGGCTCATGGAATTCAATATTTATAAAGAAATGCAAAGTACCAGTAGCACAGGCGCTGAGTATAGTATGGAGTTAGAGCTTGGACTCAGGGGAGATACCAGATGCGCTTAAAGCAGCAGACATTGCCCCTCTACACAAGGGAGGTAGCAAAGCATTGGCAAAGAATTATAGACCAGTTGCACTAACGTCCCACATAATAAAAGTATTTGAGAGAGTGATCAGGAGTCAGGTCACTAGATTCATGGAAACCAATGACCTCCACAATCCAGGCCAACATGGATTTAGAGCAGGAAGATCATGCCTCTCACATCTAAATATATCAAAAAAAGTTTCAAAAACTGTTGGCATTCTTTCTAAGATCAGATATTATGTACCCCGCCCTGCCCTGGTTACTCTCTATTACTCCCTCATCTATCCATATCTCAACTATGGTATTTGTGCTTGGGGTTCTACTACCCAAAATCATTTACGTCCTCTAATTACTCAACACAAAGTTGCTATTAGGACAATATCCAACTCTGGCCCCAGACATCACTCGGTACCCCTACTCAAATCTCTCAATATGTTAGATATTAAGTCACTGCACATTCTCTCATGTGTATTATACATATATAAAACGCTGAACTGTAATGCCAATCCTGACCTCCAAAGCTTCATTGAAAGCTGTAACAGAACCCATGAGCACCACACCAGAAATAAATACAGTTTTGATATTCCAAGAGTACGACTTAACCAAACTAGAAATGCTCTACAAATCAAGGGACCCAGAATGTGGAATGACCTTCCCAACCATGTTAAAGACTGTACTTCTCTCAACCACTTTAAGATTAAAACTAAACACTACCTGATAAACTCCCTGTAACCTACCTTACCCCTCTATTGTCAACCCATGTCTGTTATTTTTTTTTTTTTTTTAATCAATGCTGTTTGTCAACCTTTTGTATTTGTGCTGCTTTTTCAGTCATGTTCCCCTTTTTTTTTCTTTATTTGTATTTGTTCTCAAAACATTTTATTCTTTTTGTTCAATTAGCATTAAGTTTTAGATATTAATGTTTTCTTGCCCGAAACGCATTGCGTAATAGTGGCTTTAGGCATTGTATGTACTAGCTCTATCTATAAATCGATCCACTTATGTAAAATCTCTCTATGTATGTACCTTTCCTGAATAAACATATTATTATTATTATTATTATTATTATTATTATTATTATTATTATTATTATATTATCTACTTGACCACTATGACAAAATCACGGAGGCATTAGAGGAAAAACATAATGCAGATGTCGTATACACAGAATTTGCAAAGGCATTCGACAAATGTGACCATGGAGTGATTGCACACAAAATGAGGTCAATGGGTATAACTGGTAAAGTAGGACGCTGGATACTCAATTTCCTGTCGAACAGAACACAAAGAGTAACAGTCAATCAAGTAAAATTGAGTTCGAGCGCAGTTAAAAGCTCTGTACCTCAAGGTACAGTCCTTGCACCACTGCTGTTCCTTATTCTCTTATCAGATATAGACAAAAACACAAGTCACAGCTTCGTGTCATCCTTTGCAGATGATACAAAAATCAGCATGAAAATTACCTCTGCTGAAGACATTGATAAACTACAAACAGATATTAACAAAGTTTTCGATTGGGCAGCAGAAAATAACATGATATTTAACGGTGATAAAATCCAGGTACTCAGATACGGCAAAAATGAGGATCTTAAACATAATACAGGGTACAAAACACAATCGAATCTGCCCATAGTAGGAAAACAGCATGTCAAGGATTTGGGAATAATGATGTCCGACGACCTAACGCTTAGGGAGCATAACCAAGCAAGTATTGCGCCAGCCAGAAAAATGATAGGATGGATTACGAGAACCTTCAAGTCCAGAGATCCCATCACAATGGTTGTACTCTTCAAATCACTTGTGTTGTCCCGTCTTGAGTACTGCTCGGTACTCACTTCCCCCTTCAGAGCAGGAGTGATTGCTGAAATTGAGGGAATACAGAGAACATATACGGCACGAATAGACGAGATAAAGCACCTAAATTATTAGGATCGTCTCAAAGCTCTCCAAATGTACTCACTAGAAAGGAGACGAGAGAGATATCAAATAATATACACCTGGAAGATACTGGAGAGCCAAGTACCAAATCTGCACAGTAAAATAACAACGTACTGGAGTGAACGACATGGAAGAAAATGCAGAATAGAACCAGTGAAGAGCAGAGGTGCCATGGGCTCAATCAGAGAACACTGCATGAACATCAGAGGTCCACGGTTGTTCAACGTCCTACCAGCAAGCATCAGAAATATTACAGGAACAACCGTGGACATCTTCAAGAGGAAACTAGATTGTTTCCTTCAAGGAGTGCCGGACCAACCGGGCTGTGGTGGGTATGTGGGCCTGCGGGCCGCTCCATGCAACAGCCTGGTGGACCAAACTCTCACAAGTCAAGTCTGGCCTCGAACCGGGCTTGGGGAGTAGAAGAACTCCCAGAACCCCATCATCCAGGTATCAACCAGGTATCAACCAGGTACTTCAATATTTTCTTTCTCCCTTCCTATTTATGCTACGATGCTGAGACTTGGGCCAGATGAAACTCTTTTCATGTACAACTCGTCAAAAAAGTTTGATTGAAATCGAACGAGTTTTCATTTATTGCATATTTTGGGCAAATTTGGAAGTAATGTTGACCAGACCACACACTAGAAGGTGAAGAGACGACGACGACGTTTCGGTCCGTCCTGGACCATTCTCAATCGACTTGAGAATGGTCCAGGACGGACCGAAACGTCGTCGTCCCTTCACCTTCTAGTGTGTGGTCTGGTCAACATACTTTTGCCACGTTATTGTGACTCATCGCCTGCTTTTGGAAGTAATGCCTTCTAAAGGCCGTTCTTATGTTTGCCAACCTGGCATATGCCGCTGATGTTATCCTCTTGATATGAGCTTCAGGGGACAGGTCTGGCGTGATATCAACCCCCGGTCTTTTTCTCTCTCTGACTCTCTTGAAGTATTGTGTGTGTGTGTGTTTCACCTAGTTGTGCTTGCGGGGGTTGAGCTTTGCTCTTTCGGCCCGCCTCTCAACGGTCAATCAACTGTTTACTAACTACTTTTTTCCACACCACACACACACACCCCAGGAAGCAGCCCGTGACAGCTGACTAACCCCCAGGTACCTGTTTACTGCTAGGTAACAGAGGCATTCAGGGTATGAATGCCCCTGTTGCCCCCAAGAAACTTTGCCCATTTGTTTCTGCCTCATGAGGGAATCGAACCCGCGCCACAGAATTACGAGTCCTGCGCGCTATCCACCAGGCTACGAGCCCCCCCCATGTGTGTGTGTGTACTTACCTATTTGTACTTACCTATTTGTGCTTGCAGGATCGAGCATTGACTCTTGGATCCCGCCTTTCAGCTATCGGTTGTTTACAGCAATGACTCTGTCCCATTTCCCTATCATACCTAGTCTTAAAAGTATGAATAGTATTTGCTTCCACAACCTGTTCCCCAAGTGCATTCCATTTTCCACTACTCTCACGCTAAAAGAAAACTTCCTAACATCTCTGTGACTCATCTGAGTTTCCAGTTTCCACCATGTCCCCTCGTTCTGTTATTATTACGTGTGAACATTTCATCTAATTCCACTTGTCAATTCCCTGAGTATTTTATATGTCCCTATCATATCTCCTCTCTCCCTTCTTTTCTCTAGTGTCGTAAGGTTCAGTTCCTTCAGTCGCTCTTCATATCCCTTCCCTCGTAACTCTGGGACAAGCCTCGTCGCAACCTCTGAACCTTCTCCAGTTTCCTTATGTGTTTCTTCAGGTGGGGGCTCCATGATGGCGCGGCATACTCTAAGACGGGTCTCACGTATGCAGTGTAAAGCGCCCTAAAGGCCTCCTCATTTAGTTTTCTGAATGAAGTTCTAATTTTCGCCAGTGTAGAGTACGCTGCTGTCGTTATCCTATTATATGTGCCTCAGGAGTTAGATTAGGTGTCACATCCACTCCCAGGTCTCTTTCTCGAATCGTTACAGGTAGGCTGTTCCCCTTCATTGTGTACTGTCCCTTTGGTCTCCTATCACCTGATCCCATTTCCATAACTTTACATTACTGGTGTTAAACTCCAGTAGCCATTTCCTGACCATCTCTGCAACCTGTTTAAGTCCTCTTGGAGGATCCTACAATCCTCGTCTGTCACAACTCTTTCATTAATTTTGCGTCATCCGCAAACATTGACATGTATGACTCCACTCCTGTAAACATGTCATTTACGTAAATTAGAAAGAGGATTGGTCCAGCACCGATCCTTGAGGTACTCCACTTGTTACTGTTCTCCAGTCCGACTTCTCGCCCTTACCATTACCCTCTGGCTCCTTCTGTTAGGTAGTTCTTCACCCATTCTAGGGCCTTTCCGCTTACTCCTGCCTGCCTCTCAAGTTTGTATAGCAGTCTCATGTGCGGTACTGTATCAAAGGCCTTTTGGCAGTCAAGAAATAGCAGTCTGCCCAGCCTTCTCTGTCCTGCCTTATCCTTGTTACTTTATCATAGAATTCTAAAAGGTTTGTTAGGCATGATTTCCCTGTCCAGAACCATGTTGGTGCTTGTTTACAAACCCAATGCTCTCAGGTGCTCAACAAGTCTTAGCCTAATTATTCTTTCAAGTATTTTGCAGGGGATGCTTGTCAATGATACGGGTCTGTAGTTAAGTGCCTCCTCCCTGTCACCTTTCTTGAAAATCGGTACGACATTTGCCTCCTTCCAGCAACTGGGCAATTCTCCCGACATAAGTGACTCATTAAAGATCATTGCCAGAGGCACGCTGAGAGCCTGCGCTGCCTCTTTAAGTATCCACGGTGATACTTTGTCTGGTCCAACAGCTTTATTTGCATCCAGTGTTGTCAACTGTTTCATTACCTCCTCTGCTGTCACCTCTATGTCTGATAGTCTGTCATTTAGGGTAATCGCTTCTAACAATGGAGCTGCTTCGGGCTCGGTTGTGAACACTCCATGGAAATTTGCATTCAGTACCTCGCAGATTTCCTTGTCGCTTTCTGTATATGCCCCTTCTGTTTTCCTCAGTCTTGTCACTTGGTCATTTACCGATATCTTCCTTCTTATATGGCTATGTAGTAATTTAGGTTGCTTTTTCGCTTTGACTGCAATATCATTCTCATAATTTCTTTCCGACATTCGTCTTATGTAATCATTCTAGCTCTGTTACATCTAATCCTGTTGTCCTCTGTCCTTTGTCGTCTGTACTTCCTCCACTCCCTCCTGCTTCTCACCTTTGCTTCCTTACATTGTCTATCAAACCATGGGTTATTATATTCCCTCCTGCTTTTTTCCTTTATTGTTGGAATAAATCTCTCTTCAGCCTCCTGCATTTCAATATGACTTGTGTGTGCGTGTGCGTGTGCGTGTGCGTGTAATTACCTAAGTGTAGTTACAGGTGAGAGCTACGCTCGTGGTGTCCCGTCTTCCCAGCACTCTTTGTCATATAACGCTTTGAAACTACTGACGGTCTTGGCCTCCACCACTTCTCCCCCAACTTGTTCCAACCGTCTACCACTCTGTTTGCGAAAGTGAATTTTCTTATATTTTCTTCGGCATCTGTGTTTAGCCAGTTTATATCTATGACCTCTTGTTCTTGAAGTTCCAGGTCTCGGAAATCTTTCCTGTCAATTTTATCAATTCCTGTTACTATTTTGAATGTAGTGATCATATCACCTCTTTTTTGTCTTCTAGTTTTGGCATATTACTGATATTATATCATTTCTCTCCAGGTGCTTGCTCCCATTTAGTTTTAATTATTTTTTCCAATATTTTGACTATTACACTTGTCAATGATACCGGTCATAATTAAGGGGGTCTTCCCTGCTTCCACTCTTGTAAATTGGAACTATGTTAGCCTTTTTCCACACATCAGCTACAACTCCTGTAAACAGGGATGCCTGAAAGATCAGTTGAAGAGGGATGCTGAGCTCAGGTGCACATTCTCTCAGAACCCATGGTGAAACTCCATCTGGAATACTGCTTTGTTCTTATTAGCTTCCTTGAGCATTTTTTCCACTTCGTCTCTAGACCACCTCTATGTGCTCTATGTTGTTCTCTGGAATTCTTATTGTATCTGGTTCCCTGAAGATTTCATTTTT
>WNGS01165339.1:26362208-26376798 GCA_020271785.1 Procambarus virginalis | reverse complement strand
CACCCTATGTGACTTTTATAGTCAAGTGTGAAATATTAGGTGTAATTCCCCTAGAGTTTTTTTGTGATCATACTGTATTTTCTGCGAGGACCATACAGTTGTTTCAATTCTTAAAAATAAATTTTCTTTGAAAAGGGGAAAACAGGGGCAAGGGAGAGAGAGAGAGAGAGAGATGAGAGAGGAGAGAGAGGAGAGAGAGGAGAGAGAGAGAGAGAGAGAGAGAGAGAGAGAGAGAGAAAGAGAGAGAGAGAGAGAGAGGACAAGGGGGGGCTTCTTGATAATACATTTTTTGATAGTAGGGGCAGAAGGGACGGGTGCCCCATCACATCCAAAGGGAACTGGATGCCAGACCCACTTGCATACCAGATTCAGATACAACTACACATCGAAAGGGAACCACAACTACGACAGGCAACTGCCCTACAACAATCAGAACTGGTCAGAACAAACTCAATATGTCCACGCATAATGGGCTTGCCGAAAAAGTCTCCCAGTCAAACTATCACTAATAGTGTAACCTCATTCATCTTTGCCAACACAAAAGGACTGAAAACAAGAACAAACAACAAAGTACAGTTCATAAATGGTCTCCTCACTGAGTCAAATGCAGTATTTGGAGCTTTCACAGAAACCTTTGCAGGGAAATTAATTCTTGGACAGTGAGATCTGGATTCCAGGATATAACCTATACAGGTGTGATAGGAAAAATAGGTCACATGGAGGAGTGGGTCTGTATATTAGGTAAGACCTTGTGTGCTCGGAGCTCCTTAACGTTACAAATGAGGCTGTAGAGGTACTGGGATTAAAAATAGAGAAAATATATTTAGTGATTATTCTAATATACAAAGTGCCAGATGCAACGGCTGAGGAATTCACAGAACAGATAAACAAAATAGAGAATAGCCTTGATAATTTGGAGAACCCGATACCTGATATTATCTTCCTAGGTGACTTCAACTGCCTAGTCTCAGGTGGAGAATAGCAAACAATAATATTATACCAGGGAATCTATCAGGACCTAACCAACCACAGATTAGAGAACTACTTAGATTCTGTGACAAAGTTTCACTCAGTCAGCAGATATCGGAGCCAACGAGAAATGAAAATATTCTAGATCCGGTCTTTACGAACAATGAAGACATTATCAGAGACATTACGATATCTGATACCACATATTCAGATCACAAGCTCATTGAAGTACAAACGACCATCAATACTCAGAATAGACCTAAAACGTTGATAAAGCGAGAGGGGCTATTCAGTACAGGTAAATTCAATTTTAATAATAAAAGGATAGATTGGGAGATAATAAACAGGGAACTTAAAAACATTCCATGGGAAACTGTTTTAAGTAATGCAAGTTCTACAGAAGGAATAGAAAAACTGACTTCGGAAGCGTATCAAGTCTGTCTAAAACATGTTCCTTTGAGGAAAGCCAGAAAGAGATCTAACGTAGAAAGAGAACGCAGACGACACTATAACGCAGGGAAAAAAAATAACGGAAATGCTTATGCAGACACGAATTTCCCGTCAAAGAAGGAATAATTTAAATAGGGAGATTGAAAAAATCGAGCGGGAATTGAAACACTCATATGAAACTGAAGAAAGGCAGTTAGAACAGGAAGCAATTCAGGAAATAAAGAAAAATCCAAAATACTTCTTCACATATGCGAAATCAAAAGCAAAAACCACTGCCAGTATTGGACCTATTCGTACAAGTGAAGATTCATAAACGGAGGATGACAAAGAAATTAGTGAAATCCTAAAAAGAGCAGTATGAGGACATGTTTAGCACTCCAATAAACAACATGAAAGTAGAAGATCCAGACAATTTCTTTATGCGGATATT
Source organism: Procambarus virginalis (assembly GCA_020271785.1). Classification (NCBI taxonomy): domain Eukaryota; kingdom Metazoa; phylum Arthropoda; class Malacostraca; order Decapoda; family Cambaridae; genus Procambarus; species Procambarus virginalis. The sequence goes on along the minus strand of WNGS01165339.1, from coordinate 26,374,949 downwards.
CAAACACCTGTAAATATAACTGATGTCAACACGAGCGCACTAACCTTTGAAAGAGAAAAATTGAAAACATGCCCATGCACTCGGCCCCAGGTCCTGACTCATGGAATACAATATTTATAAAGAAATACAAAGTGCCGGTAGCACAGGCACTCAGTATAGTGTGGAGGAAGAAGAGCTTGGACACGGGGGAGATACCAGATGCACTTAAAGTAGCAGACAAAGCCCCTCTACACAAGGGAGGTAGCAAAGGGTCGGTTGGGGCTGTCCAGGTCGTGGTTGAGAGGTTTTAGTTGGCCACTGGGGCCCGGGTTAACCGTGAAAGTCCAGTCTTCTGGGTCTTGGTGGGTGGTCCTCTCGCCGTGTGTGGGTGGGGTCGTGGTTTCCGGTTGTCTCTTCTATGTGGGTTTTGGGGCTTACCTGGTTCGCTTCCTATGAGCAGTCTTTGGCCTGCAAGTGGGGTGCGGTTTCCCGTAGTGTCGGTGTTGCGATTGGGTTGTTGGCTGTGCGCCCGTTAACATTTATCAGCGGGCGCTGCTTGTTAATTGCAAGGTTTTGTCGCGGGTCTGGTTCGTGGCTCGGTGCTTCCCCTGGATCGCAAGCTGGCTTTCGGGTTGGAACGCCAGGTATATCGTTATGTGTGGTGCGGTCGTTACCACCCGGTTCGTCGGTCGACGTTGGTGTTGGCTGTGCGGGAGGGTGGGGTGGGCATTCCTGATGTGTTTACTAGGGCTCGGGCGCTGTTCTGGGTCTCGTTGTGTCAGGGGTTCGAGTTGGGTGGGGGGCTCAATGCTTTAGGTGTTTATTATTGCTCTGTTCGGTTTAGCTTTTTGGGAATTTTGGTGTTTGTCGGGAGGCGCCAGTCTGCACCCCTCCTGTTTCCTCTTGGGCGGTGGCCATTCTTCGGGAGGTCTGCCGTTGTCCGGGTTTCATGTCCTTGTTGGTTAGGGTGGTGTATAGGGTTTTATTTCATCGTGTTCCGCCGCGGGTGGAGGGTTTGTTCCGTGTTGGGATTGGGGGGATGTGTGGGCGGCGTTGGAGGCTCGGTTTCTGGCACTGCAACAGCGGGAATTGTTGTTTCGTTTTTTGCATTTGTCATTGGCGACAAATGCGCGGTTGTGCATGCTGGGTTTGCGTGCCTCTGATGTGTGTGTGCACTGTGGCCTCCCAGAGACACAGTTGCATGTCTTTTATTTTTGTGAGCGGTTGAGGGGCTTGCTTGATTGGTTTCTGGACGTGTTGGTTGAGGTTTGTGGGCCGGGTGTCGGGATGGCCTTTTGAGGTTTTTGTTTTTGTCCTTTCCACGGGGGTCACGCTGGGTGCGCAATGAGTTATGTCTTCTCGTTGCTGACTTTGCGTATTGTGTGTGGGTGGGTCGGAGGGAGGGTTATGGGGTTGCTAGGCTTTTAGGATTTTTAAGAGGCCGTTTGCGGTTCACGTGGTGGTGGGTGCAGCGCGCATTTCCGAGCGAGTTTTATGGTTGGTTCACGGGTGGGTATTTGCGTGGGGTTGCTTTTGGGTGAGTGGTCGTGGGTCGGGTTTTTGGTTGTTGGTTGTGGGTTGGGGGGGTGGGACTTCTTCGTTTTTGTCTTTGGTCCCCAACCCTCCGGTTGGCCTCCTCAGGGGGGTTGGGCTGGGTGTGTGTGTGGTTGCTCCTGTGGTTATGTGTTCGGTTTGTTGTGTGGGTGTGTGTGTGTGTGTGGGTATGCTTCTTTGCTGGCTCCTGCGTGGGCCGTTGTTTGTGCCCTGTGTGGGTTGGTGCAGCTGCTTTGTTGCTAATTTTGTTGATACATTGATGTTATTCCTGGTGTGAGTGTTTTTGTGGTGCGTGTGTCTCGGTGTTTTGCTGTTCGCCCCTGGTTTTTTCCTGGTGTTGTCATGTAGTTGTACCTGGGCCTTGGCTGTACTTTGTTTTATGTTACTTATATATTTTGTGTGCAGTGTGATTCTGCTTTGAGTTATTTATGTGATTGTGTGTCTCTTGTGTGTGTGTGTGTTGTGGTTTATTCTGTGTACGTTTTTTGTGTCTTTCTATGTACATGTGTTTGTTGTGTGTCCATTTTTATGTTTAACTTTGTATTCAGCCTCATGTACCTGGAGTTTCTAGGTTCTTGTGAAGTATTGTTTTCTTCTGTACCTGTGTTTTATTATTGTATTATTATGTTCATATTGTTTTGTTCTTGTTATTATGTTCTTGTCTTGTGTCTTGTGCTATATTTTGTATATTTCTTTTATAAAAAAAATGTGTGACGTCGCAAAGATGCGCAATGCGATCTTGGCATGCTACTTATCTGTGTAGTCTATTTAATGTTATTATTAAAAAAATGGCTAGACTATCCATCCCCCACCTAGCCTAACTTCATCACATGTAGCATAGCAGATGAGCTAAACATAAGAATAAAGGTAATTGCAGAAGGCCTATTAGCCCATATGAGGCAGGTCCTATATATCCATCCAATCTCATTCATATTAATGTCCAACCTATGCTTAAAACAATCAAGGGACCCCACTTCCAATGTTAGTTTACAACAATAGTTTATAATAAATAGCTTACACTCTAGTTTTTTACACAACAGCAATTATGAAAGGCTGTAGCTAGATATTGCACTATAATCCGCAAGTAATTACCGTACATCTGGCAGCTCAGCGAACTCGTAGCTGGGTTCATAGGCTAGTCAACTGTCCTCACATCCATTAAATAGATATCCAAATGTCGCACCGCAATTCATCCATCTAGCAACTCAGCTAGATGCTAGCCACTATATTCATTGGCTAATTATTTCTATACCTCAAAAATCTAATCTTGTTAAGCATATCAGCTGATTTGTTTGTAAACCAACAACCACAAATACAAGCATATGTACCTACACATACTCCACAACCAAAATATCCATAGAGAATAGCCTGGTTTTTGCTACCATTGCCCCATTAATCAGATGTAATTTATGCCATATGAATCCCTAAAATGTATTTAGAACAAGATTTCAGTAACCCCACAGCTCATTCACCACAAGTAATCTTAATTATTTCTACTATTAATTTATATTAATGCATACCAATCAGCAAGGTAACCATACTATTCAAGCAAGACCAAAACATTATTAAATATCAACCCTACATACTATTTAAGTGGCTAAACCAGGGTGTATATGTCCCATTGAAATAAATATATTTGTAATTATTCATAAAAACATGAGGTTGTGATAAGGTATACCTTATCACAACTTCCTTGGTATAAATTGGATAAGTTTTATACCTCCTTGGTATAAATTTAATAAGTTTTATACCTCCTTGGTATAAATTTGATAAGTTTTAAATTTTGGTAAATACCTGGGTAAATACTGGTTTGGTAACAGGGGTGAACGCTGTGATACACGTTCGTTCATGCTCTGTGTTGCTCCCATTGTTTCATACGAATAAGAGATAGTGGATTTCATCCATTCCTGTGCTCAGTATAAGATCCTTGGCCGGACACTAAAAATATAAAGCCCCAGGATATGTAAGAGGGATAAACAGATCCTTCTGAATATTAATGGAGTGTTATTTTTGAAAGGGCATATTAATAGGAAAACACCTACTGCAGTTCATCTAATAGCGGCAGTTGATGTTCTGGTTAACATAGATTGGAAATGAATAGGAGATTTAATATAGATTATGGATGACGTTATTGTACATTTGGTTTGAGAGAAGACAACCCCTCGCCATATTTTAATATTAATCCTCGCCATAGTTTAATCCCCCTCGCCATACATATTGAAAATGGAAATAAATATACCTTAACAGTAAACGATCTTATACAGGGAAGATGAAGACTGGGTGACGTCATTGACCATTAGCGATGCCTGTGCAGGGTCACGAAGTTAACGAAATTTGGGGATGACATGAGGCGGCCGTTTAATCCCCTTGAGCGAAATGGTAGGACCTAATAGTGAATATTTATATTCCCATTTTTCCGAAAATTTATATATGATGGGAGGGAGCAGTTGAGAAATTATATGAAAAATAAAAAAAAAATATGACTATGCCTGGCTTGGAAAAAACAAAATAGCCGGGCATAGTCATAACTCCCACTACTTACACTCACCAACACACCTACACTCACCATTCACTCACTCTCTCACTCACTCACTCACTCACTCACTCACTCACTCACTCACTCACTCACTCACTCACTCACTCACTCACTCACTCACTCACACTACATTCACCAACACACTACATTCACCAACACACTACACTCACCAACACACTACATTCACCAACACACTACATTCACCAACACACCTACACTCACCAACACACTACACTCACCAACACACTACACTCACCAACACACTACATTCACCAACACACTACACTCACCAACACACCTACACTCACCAACACACTACACTCACCACACTACACTCACCAACACACTACACTCATCAACACACTACACTCACCAACACACTACACTCACCAACACACTACATTCACCAACACACTACACTCACCAACACACTACACTCACCAACACACTACACTCACCAACACACTACACTCACCAACACACTACATTCACCAACACACTACACTCACCAACACACCTACACTCACCAACACACTACACTCACCAACACACTACACTCATCAACACACTACATTCACCAACACACTACATTCACCAACACACCTACACTCATCAACACACTACACTCACCAACACACTACACTCATCAACACACTACATTCACCAACACACTACATTCACCAGCACACTACATTCACCAACACACTACACTCACCAACACACCTACACTCACCAACACACTACACTCACCAACACACTACACTCATCAACACACTACATTCACCAACACACTACACTCACCAACACACCTACACTCATCAACACACTACACTCACCAACACACTACACTCATCAACACACTACATTCACCAACACACTACATTCACCAACACACTACATTCATCAACACACTACATTCATCAACACACTACATTCATCAACACACTACATTCATCAACACACTACATTCACCAACACACTACATTCATCAACACACTACACTCATCAACACACTACACTCACCAACACACTACACTCACCAACACACTACACTCACCAACACACTACACTCACCAACACACCTACACTCATCAACACACCCTACACTTACCAACACACCCTACACTCACCAACACACCTACACTCACCAACACACCTACATTCACCAACACACCTACACTCATCAACACACCTACACTCACCAACAGACCTTACACTCACCAACACACCTACATTCACCAACACACCTACACTCATCAACACACCTACACTCATCAACACACCTACACTCACCAACAGACTTTACACTCACCAACACACCTACATTCACCAACACACCTACACCCACCAACACACAACACTCATCAACACACCTATACTCACCAACACACCTACACTCACCAACACACCTACACTCACCAACACACCTACACTCACCAACACACCTATACTCACCAACACACCTACACTCACCAACACACCTACACTCACCAACACACCTACACTCACCAACACACCCTACACTCACCAACACACCTATACTCACCAACACACCTATACTCACCAACACACCTACACTCACCAACACACCTACACTAACCAACACACCTACACTCACCAACACACCTACACTCACCAACACACCTATACTCACCAACACACCTATACTCACCAACACACCTACACTCACCAACACACCTACACTAACCAACACACCTACACTCACCAACACACCTACACTAACCAAACACACCTACACTCACCAACACACCTATACTCACCAACACACCTATACTCACCAACACACCTATACTCACCAACACACCTACACTCACCAACACACCTACACTCACCAGTTAAAATTACCTACAATAAGTGAGAGAATTTTGTCTATTAGCACAGTTTTCGGCGTGAAGGCATTGAGTAGATCTAGGCAACACATGAAGTTTCAAGCTAAACTTTCTAATATGCTGCACTTGCCTGAGGTCTATAGAAGAAGAACGAAATCTGGTTATGTATTTTGGTTCTACAAGGTAGCCAACTCCATCAAAATATTAAATATGTACCCAACTTAATTAATGATTAATCAACCAATTACTCCATGGGATAAGTGGGATCTATCAGTTGATTTTGTAAATGCGCCCAAGAAAAATAGTGTGCACTCTACATTATTAAAACAGTTAACACTGAAAAGCATTACTGAAAGTACTCAGAGTATGGGCAACGATGTGTATCAGTGTTATACCGACGGCTCTGTAGAAGAAGGTGGACGATGTACCGGATGTGCATGTAATATATTTGAACAATCTTCTCTCGTACATACAGCAATGAAGCGCGTCAATGACTGGGCAAGTACAACTCAAACCGAACTTGCAGGCATATACCTTGCCACTGAATTTTTAAAAGACAAAGTCAGTGGACTTATATACAGTGACTCGCAGAGTGCACTCCTGGCATTGAACGCACATAGTTGTGTCACCCAGAAAATAGTCAGTGATATTCGAATGAATGTTTTAGCAGCTAAAGAAAACAGATTTGAAATTACATTCCTATGGATACCATCACATGTTGGCATCTCAAGGCATGACACTGTTGATATGCTTGCAAAGACAGCCTGTAGAAAACCAGTGGTAGAAATTGATATGGGTGTTTCATTAGCAGCGACAAAGAGAATACTTAACAAATATCTAATGAAGATCTCACAGACCTAACAAATTCACAAAGACCTGAAAGTTGTAGCATTAAATATTATGATAGATATCGTAAGGAGATATTCACATATGGGACTAATAGAACAAGAACCCGGCAATGTGATGTTATAGTGGCCAGAATACGCATGGAATATAGACGTATCTGGCAGCTTTCTCAAAACCCAAATGTCGAGTACACAATGTGTCAACTTTGTGAAAGAGAAAACATGCACTCTCTTGAACATTATATTGTAGAATGTTCCATATTGACTGACTTTCGCCCTCCTGGGCTAAGGTATGCTGAACTCTGTAATTACTATATGAGTACTGGAACACTTGATGATATATTGGACTTGTACCCAAGATTGAACATGTAATGTATCAATTATACAATGTATGTATGTGATGTAACTATATAACCTGAGCTTGTAAAAGCCCCTTAATCACCTTCAGTGATTAAGTGCTTAATTGCACACTAATTTCTCTATCAGCTATCTCACCCTGTCAGAGTAAAAGAGACAAATGTATGTGAATGCATGTGTGTGTATATATGAATATGTACGTATATGTGTGTGTGTATGTATATGTATGTGTATAAAGTATATATGGAAGCTGAGCAGAATTACATTTCACTTTTGTAAATGCACATTAATGACACTATGTAAAAGACTCATCGAACACTTTATGTAGGGCATACGTAAATCTGTGTATCTATGTATTTACGTATGTAGATTAGCTTAGCATTTTAAAAGGACCGAATCACCTTCTGTGGTTGATTGTTCAATAAACCCTTGAACTATATGTTTAATACATCTCTAACCCTGTCCATGGAGGACAGAAGAAAATGTATATATGTTGGTTAGCATTGTAAATGTGTGGCCACGTCTGTGGTAGAAAATAATAATAAAAAAAACACCCTACACTCACTAACACATCTGCACTCACCAACACACCTACACTCACCAACACATCTACACTCACCAACACATCTACACTCGCCAACATCCTACACTCACCAATACACCTACACTCACCAACACATCTACACTCACTAACACACTCACACTCACCAACACACAACACTCACCAACACACCCTACACCCACCAACACACAACACTCACCAACACACCTACACTCACCAACACACCTACACTCACCAACACACCTACACTCACCCAAACACACCTACACTCACCAACACACCTACACACCTACACTCACCCACACACCTACACTCACCAACACACCTACACTCACCAACACACCTACACTCACCCACACACCTACACTCACCAACACACCTACAATTACCAACACACAACACTCACCAACACAGCTACACTCACCAACACACCTACACTCACCAACACACATTTTGGACCTACCCTGACAGCCAACCTGGAGAGGGAGGTGACAGCGCCATAGTCCGTCATGATGGCCAGGTTCTGCGGGTCACGCGCTATCCTGGCGATGGCGGCGCACACTGAGGAGAGCACCGACTCGCTCTCACTCTCCAGCAGCGACACCAGCAGCTCGATGCCCCCCACCAGACTCCTCACCACTTCCGCCAGCCCCTCCTGCAGCGCACACACACACATGCTAAACTCCCGACCGTTGTCATTAAACTTTAGCGACACTGCATGCCCTAATTACACTTATTACATATTCTGGATTCACTTGAACCGTCGGGGATTCGAACGCAGGCTTGTCAAATATGAGACTGTCACTCTAGCAGGTTATGTACCCTTTACCGTAGCTTCCTTGTGTCACAAAGGCATACTACTTGTGTGTATATAATAATATTTACCCCACCTGAGAGCGCCACGACAGTGATATCGGTCTTACCGATTCCTGCTGGAGGCAGGTGCAGATAGCGTTGGCGGCCGAGGCCTGGACGCGACAGTTGGGGTTCTTGAGGTGGGACCACAGGAGACGCAGCCCGTCCTGCTGCAGGAGGGCTGTCAAGGCTTCATCTTCGGCAGCGCAGGAGCCCAGGGCGCGTGTGACGTTGAGCAGGAGCTTGTCAGAGGTGCGCCGCAGCAGTTGGATGAGCGTCGTAACTCCTCCGCCCCCCAGCAACGTCAGGCAGCAGTCAGGGTCGCCTGCCACTTCTCCCAGCGCCCCCACCACGTTCGTCAGCACCTGCGCCATCACACAACTGTACTTTACACCTGTGCCAACACACATCTGCACTCTACACCTGCGCTACCACATAACTGTATTCTACACCTGCGGCACCACACACTTGCATTGACTCCAGACCTTCCCCATGAACCAAGGAGAAGAAACTTTCCCCAATAACTGACGGAGGGTGATAGATCTGATCCCAGAGAAGGTAATACAACTGCTGGAGGAACTGGATGCAACGAAAACTACAGTCCCATCTGGTCTGCCACAGTAGCTAGTGATAGAGGCATTACACCCCCATGCCCCTCAACTCCTCACTTCAAAAGAGTGAATTATGGCATGTAAACCAAGGAAAACTGATGCCTTTATACGAGGAATGAGAAAAAGAGCTATTGAACTATTGGTCTGTCACTTACAACCATCTCTGTCAAGATATTGGAGTTGGTCTGGTTAGAAAGGAGGTCTTTGTTTCTAAACACCAGTGTGTGGATCCAGGAATGTATGTGAGCTTGCCTGCCGAACCTTCAAGAGTTCTAGGAGAGGATGACACTAATAAAACGATTATATCGTCTTTGTCTGCCGAAGTACGTTTGAAACTAACTCAAGAGGCCTATGTACGCACTCTAGAACAAAAGCTGGTGAAACTGGGAGGGCCTGGCACAGGATAGAGAACACTTCCCGGACGTGAAACAATGAATCATGCTGAGACAAAAGTCAAAGAAGCGAGTTGTCACGAGCAAGGTACTAAGAAGATCAGGTATATATCCTATTTCAAATATACGTTAAAGACATGACTGAGAAAATTGGGTCCGTGATATGCTTGATCACAGCTGAAGTAAAACTAATGAGAAAATGAAAAACGAAGAGAGACTTAAAAAATTATTAAAAATATGACTTAACTTTAACCCTGATTACAAAAGCGTGACGAGGATAGGAACAGGAGCAATAAGACCCCCAAGGGTAATACAGGATAAAAAAGAAGGAAACACAGATAAAGATCTGGTAGTTTACATCACAGCTTTCCTCACCCCAGGGAGAACATGATAGCAAAGAACCGATAACACAGTGCTAGTAGCAAACAATGTTCTTGGTAGCCGTCAGGAACTGTCAAGCATGCCATCAGAACACTGTAATCTCCATCGGGAAATGCTCACCAAAACTAGAAAATATATAGAGAATAGCAACAAAATCTGCTCCAGGACTAAGAAGATTGATCTTTAGGAAATGACTGAGGAAATTCCATCTCCCCACGCTCATATTACATTATATTGTAGAGGCAAATTACATAAAAAGTCCAAATGAAAATATAACATAAGGAAAGGGACTCATTATATAGTGAGCAGCGCCCGACCATGTTGTTGTTGTTTTAGATTCAACTACTCGGAACGAAAACTTGCAAGTAGCACGGGCTATGGTGAGCCCGTAGTGGACTTACCTGGCATAGGCGGAGGACTGTAGCTGTGAATGGACCATAAAAGAACATCTAGTGTCTATATACCCAAGTTGTTTCCCTGTGTTGGAGAAGCACCTCACCTTCTCGTCGTTGTGGTGGAGAAGAGCCACCAAGACGGGCACGGCGTTGAGGTCCTTAACAGCAGCGACGTGCTCTGGGAGAAGGGAGACGTGCCAGATTGCCTCTGATACTGCCTCCAGCAGTTCGCTGTCACCCACCTTCTGACCTCCACCAGCTGAAGGAACCGTAGTAGTGTTAGCTAGGTTCCTGACCACCGCTTCCACATATTTAACTTAAATGTCAGCTAAAACTAGCAGTCTCAGGTGATCCTCCTAAGACAAAACGTCCCAGTTAAGACAAAGAAAAACAAATAATCTAGGCTATTTTTCCGAGAGATTAATCTTGGCTCTTCTGCCAAAATGTTAAAATATATGGCAATTAAGACACTCTCTTCTGCGAAGGCACAAGAGAGTAGTTCATATGAACAAAAATCATCACTTTACATATCCCGCTCAACATTAATTTTGAGTTAGCAATTTGACAAACAGATGCAAGACGTATAAGAGGGTTTTGGCGACAACAATGTAGCCGGCAGGTGTTAAGAGCTCACACCTCCGTAGTCACAGAGAACACAATCTGGACACTTCAGGCACCGCAAGTGACCAAGCATTGTGGTTTCGCCATGCAGTATTAACCCTAACTCTGAAGGGCTAAGGGTTGAGGATCGTGTGAATGTACATACTAGTGCTAATTACCTATCCTATCTTAGCGCTGTTCCATTATATATATATATATATATATATATATATATATATATATATATATATATATATATATATATATATATATATATATGTCGTACCTAGTAGCCAGAATGCACTTCTCAGCCTACTATGCAAGGCCCAATTCGCCTAATAAGCCAAGTTTTCGTGAATTAATATATTTTCTCTAATTTTTTTCTTATGAAATGATAAAGCTAGCCATTTCATTATGTAGGAGGTCAATTTTTGTTACTGGAGTTAAAATTAACGTAGATATATGACCGAACCTAACCAACCCTACCTAACCTAACCTAACCTATCTCTATAGGTTAGGTTAGGTAGTCGAAAAAGTTAGGTTAGGTTAGGTTAGGTAGGTTAGGTAGTCGAAAAAAACATTAATTCATAAAAACTTGGATTATTAGGCAAATCGGGCCTTGCATAGTAGGCTGAGAAGTGCGTTCTGGCTACTAGGTACGACATATATATATATATATATATATATTATATATATATAATATATATATATATATATATATATAGATATATATATATATATATATATATAGATATATGTTTTGTATGTTAGTATATTTTGGTAGCAGTCTTTCTTGTAAACATATGTTATCAATGCAGACGTCAGCCAATACACCCTCCACAGACCCAGTCATATTACATCTACACTCACCAGAGGATGGGAGGGTAGTGAGCTGTTTGGACTAATAGTCTCACTTGTACCCCCACCACCACCACATCCGGTGAGACCCCTCCCTTCTTCACCTGTTGCACATCAATCACCTGTTATTACCTTATACCCATTCCCCCATCTATCATAAATGCAAAGTCAGTTCACCACGCACATTCATTCAGTGTGCCCAAACCTTAGCATACTACATCATGGAGAGATGAACTTTAACAGCCTGTATGATGTGTGATATCATATACTTCCCATCACCATATCAGCGCTGTCGTCTGGAAAGAGAAAAATGTGCCAACCTCGCTGTAGGTCATTAAGAAATCAAGTGTACGCAATGTCAGAACATCTTCTTGATAACTGTAAGCACATCACGATTGTTCCCACAGATCCTTTTATTGCAAGCACATTCACTCACATTGGGTGTTTTTATTATGCAACCTAATCACACTTATTGTGAGATTATTAACTTAGCAAGACTGAAACAAACTTCACCGTTAAATATATATATTTTTTTTTAGATTTTAGTTTACAGCTCACTCTCATGTCCCTACTGCTTACCACCTCACGATATTTGGCAACAGAATGAAGAATCACAGAAACATAAGCCCGATTTACTACTTTTTCTTGTATTACATTTTCATCAAACACACACGCTTTCACCTAATAGTTCCCTTCTATACCTATACCTATGGTGAATAACGTTATTTCCATTTCAGGTTATACTCCTTACCTTAATCATAGAAGACAACAGGCTGGTGTTGCTGAGTCAATAATCAATCCCCTCAACACTCGACTAAGGACCACTAACCACACATCCGTTCTACCTCCTTATCACCCTATTTATATATATATATATATATATATATATATATATATATATAATATATATATATATATAAAATATAGAGAGAGAGAGAGAGAGAGAGAGAGAGGGAGAGAGAGAGA
>WNGS01165339.1:26351184-26362183 GCA_020271785.1 Procambarus virginalis | reverse complement strand
GAAATGACCGAAAGTAAGAATAATAATTCTAACACGAATTTCTCAACATTTCTTACGTTTTTCATGTCTAGGGTAATTGAAAAATTAATCTCCAAAATTCATTTTTATTTTTGGTCTGACGCCGAACGCGTTTCATAATCTTATTAATTTTCAAGACTTAGTTTACACAACACAATATATCAAGCTTATACTCGTTTTGGGTGAGTGATATTACAACAGTTTGGGTGAAGTGACAAAGCTATGCCAGAACACAAAACAATTGTATGAGAACATAAGAATGGAAGTAATGCAGAAGGCCTATTGGCCCATATTTCCTCTTATGCTTCTATGTTGGTTCGGAGTCTTGAAGTGGGTAGAATATAGTTGTGCATTAATTGGATGTTGATTGCTGGTGTTGATTTTTTTATGTGTAGTGCCTGGATGTCGAGCCCTGCTATCGCTGTATTTATCATGATTTCTGTGTTGTTGTTAGATTTCTCTGGTGATGGTCTGGTTGTGAGAGAGATTATATTCCTTGATGAGCCCTGTTGTTTGTGCATTGTTAATCGCCTAGAAAAGACTAGTAAGAATTTAAAACAAAAGGATCAATGCATGACTATTCGTAATAAGGCAAATAGGACACTGGGATTATTAATCGAAGCGTTAGTAACAAGACACCTGGTGTGGTTCTTCAGCTATATCTTGCTCTGGTTAGGCCCCATTTAGATTATGCAGTTCAGTTTTGGGTCGCCGTACTATAGAATGGATATAAATTCACTTGAACGTGTCCAGCGTAGGATGACTAAGTTAATTCCCCAAGTTAGGTTTAACAGTCCCCAAGTGGGCATGTGAAGGCCGATAGACGACGTTAGTTTCCTTCAAGACGTTCTGTGTGGTGTCTGGGGAGTTTTTCATGAGTAGGTTGCCGTTTTTTTTGAGAGAGAGAGAGAGGGGGGGATAAGAGCCTCGTTGGACGTAGAATCACTGTTTACCAACGTACCTGTGGATGAAACAATCGGGATGATAGTGGACCGAGTGTGTCGTGATCCGGCCTGTACTCCTCTTGACATACCAGAAAATATCCTGAGGGAACTACTCCAAGCTTGTACTAAGGAGGCACCCTTCTTGAGCCCGGATGGGCACATGTATAAGCAAGTAGATGGGGTCGCCATGGGTTCTCCCCTAGGTGTCCTGTTTGCGAACTTCTACATGGGTACCATCGATAAAAAAGTCTTAGTCGACTTGAACTTGAAACCGGCCATATACTGCAGGTATGTTGACGACATTTTTACACAGGTACCTGATGTCAGACATCTGCAGGAGCTGAAGGAGGCGTTTGAGCAGAATTCTGTGTTGCGTTTCACTTACGAGATGGAGAAGGATGGGAAGCTGCCCTTCTAGATGTAACAGTCATGGAAAGGAGCGGAGGTTTCCACACTGCAGTCTACACTAAGGAAACAAACATAGGAATGTGCCTAAATGCCAACAGTGACTGCCCAGACAGGTACAAGAGGAGTGTTGTTAACGCTTATGTCGACCGATGCTCTCAGCCACAGCTCAGAATGGAAGCAAGTCGACGAAGAACTCTGTAGGGTAAGGCAGGTCCTAGTCAACAACGGCTTCTCCAATGGTTTCATTGAAGACATCATAAGAAGGAAAGTGAAACGCCATGCAACCTCTGAAGAGACAACTAATACAACACCTATACCCCTATTAGTCTATTTTTACAGGAACTTCTTTTCACAGCTCATAAAACGGAGGAAGGGTCCTGAAAGATATTGTTAATAGAAATGTTATCCCTACAGACAAAAATCAGAAGATACAACTGACGATTTACTATAAAACCAAGAAAACGGCCAGCCTACTCATGAGAAACTCTCCAGACACGGAGCAGAACGCTCTAAAAGAGACTAACGTCGTCTATGCCTTCAAATGCCTCTTGGGGACTGTAAGCATAAAAAAACTCAGTATATAGGCAAGACAACAACATCTTTCCAGGCGTTTAACGATGCATAAGCAACAGGGCTCCATTAAGTAACATATAATCTCTTCCCACAACCAAACCATCACCAGAGAAATCTTAGCAAACAACACAGAAATCATTGATAGATACAGCGACAGCAGGGCCTTGACATCTGCGAGGCACTACACATCAAGAAGTCAACACCAGCAATCAACAGCCAATTAACGCACAACTATATTCTACCCACTTCAAGACTCCGCTCCAATATAGAAGCATCCAGAAATATGGGCCAATAGGCCTTCTGCAGTTACAAATCTATACCCATTGTTCCGTGTTCTGTCTTTTGTTGAAAGTTTGTTTTCACCCCACTATTGTATTACATCACTTCACCCAAATGCAGGTATAAGAGCCAATGCTGTTCAGTCATAAGTTGTCTGTGGATAAACAAAGTCTTTAAAAATGTAATAAGTTTACGAAACGCGCACAAGTGTCGCATCAGACTAGAAATAAAAATGAATTTTGGAGAATTGATTTTTCATTTACCGTCAACAGTAAAAAGAAACATAAGGAAGATCGAGAAAATTCGTTTAGAATTATTAATCTTACTTTTTCGGTCATATTTAATAATATATGTCTACAGGAAAGACTGCTACCAAAATATACTAATATAATATATATATATATATATATATATATATATATATATATATATATATATATATATATATATATATATATATATATATATATATATGTCGTACCTAGTAGCAGAACGCACTTCTCAGCCTACTATGCAAGGCCGATTTGCCTAATAAGAAGTTTTCATGAATTATTGTTTTTCGACTACCTAACCTACCTAACCTAACCTAACCTAACTTTTTCGGCTACCTCACTAACCTAACCTATAAAGATAGGTTAGGTTAGGTTAGGTAGGGTTGGTTAGGTTCGGTCATATATCTACGTTAATTTTAACTCGGTAAAAAAAAATGACTCATACATAATGAAATGGGTAGATTATCATTTCATAAGAAAAAAAAATGAGAAAATGTATTAATTCATGAAAACTTGGCTTATTAGGCAAATCGGGCCTTGCTAGTAGGAGAGAGTGCGTTCTGGCTACTAGGTACGACATATATATATATCTATATATATAATATATATTATATATATATATATATATATATATATATATATATATATATAGATTGGTAGCAGTCTTTCTTGTAAACATATATTGTTAAATATGACCGAAAAAGTAAGATTAATAATTCTGACACGAATTTTCTCAATATTTCTTATGTTCTTTTTCACTGTCGATGGTAATTGAAAAATCAATTCTCCAAAATTCTTTTTATTTCTAATCTGACGCGACGCCTGAATGCGTTCATAATAACTTATTACATTTTCAAAGACTTTAGTTTACACACACACACTATAACCTGTAAACACACTAATCCGTCATACATTTACTCGCATTTGGGTGAGGTGATGTGGTGCAACAGTTTTGGGTGAGGTGAATAAACTTGTGAAAAACACAAGACAAAACACGAAACTGTGGGTATTAATTGGATATGAGAACATAAGAATGGAAGTAACTGCAGAAGGCCTATTGGCCCATACTTCCTCTTGATGCTTCTATATTGTTTCGGAATCTTGAAGTGGGTAGAATATAGTTGTCCATTAATTGGCTGTTGACTTTTTGATGTGTAGTGCCTCGCAGATGTCGAGCCGCCTGCTATCGCTGTATCTATCAATGATTTCTGTGTTGTTTGCTAAGATTTCTCTGGTGATGGTCTGGTTGTGAGAGGAGGTTATATGTTCCTTGATGGAGCCCTGTTTTTTATGCATTGTTAATCACCTGGAAAGAGACGTTGTTGTCTTGCCTTTATACTGAGTGAGTTCTTTGGGGGCTTACAGTCCCCAAGTGGGCATTTGTAGGCATAGACGACGTTGGTTTCCTTCAAGGCATTCTGATTTGTGTCTGGAGAGTTTTTCATGAGTAGATTGGCCGTTTTTTTGGTTTTATAGTAAATCGTCAATTGTATTTTCTGGTTTTTGTCTGTAGGGATAACGTTCCATTCCTATCAACAAGATCTTTCAGGACCCTTTCCTCCATTTTATGAGCTGTCGAAAAGTTCCTGTAAAATAGTCTAATAGGGGTACATGTGTTATATTAGTTGACTCTTCAGAGGTTGCATGGCATTTTACCTTTCTTTTTATGATGTCTACAACAAAACCATTAGAGAAGCCGTTGTTGACTAGGACCTGCCTTACCCTACAGAGTTCCTCATCGACTTGCTTCCATCCTGAACTGTGGCTGAAAGCACGGTCGACGTAAGCATTGACAACACTCCTCTTGTACTTGTCTGGGCAGTCACTATTAGCATTGAGGCACATTCCTATGTTTGTTTCCTAAGTGTAGACTGCAGTGAGGAATCCTCCGCTTCTTTCCGTGACTGTTACATCCAGAATTGGCAGGTTCCCATTACTCTCCATTTCGTAAGTGAAGCTCAACACATAATTTCACTCAAATGCCTCCTTTAGCTGCTGCAGACATCTGGCATCAGGTACCTGCGTAAAAATGTCGTCATCATACCTGCAGTATATGGCAGGTACAAGCCCATGTCAACTAAGACCCTCTGCTCGATGGTGCCCATGTAGAAGTTCGCAAACAGGACACCTAGGGGGAAACCCATGGCGACCCCAACTACTTGCTTATACATGTGCCTATCCGGGCTCAAGAAGGGTGCCTCTTTAGTGCAAGCTTGGAGTAGTTTCCTCAGTGTGTTTTCTGGCATGTCAAGAGGAGTACAAGCTGGGTCACGATACACTCTGTCTGCTATCATCCCAATTGTTTCGTCCATCGGCACGTTGGTAAATAGTGACTCTACATCCAACGAGGCTCTTATCCCCGTGGCCCGTGCTCCCCGTAGTAGGTCAACAGATTCCTTGGGAGACTTCAGGCTGAAAGCG
Source organism: Procambarus virginalis (assembly GCA_020271785.1). NCBI lineage: Eukaryota > Metazoa > Arthropoda > Malacostraca > Decapoda > Cambaridae > Procambarus > Procambarus virginalis. The sequence continues at coordinate 26,357,268 of WNGS01165339.1, read as the reverse complement.
CAGGGTAAGTAAGGAGTCAGCAACCCGTTGAGTCGTTTAGCCAGTCTGTATATGGGTGTGGGTATCTGGCTGATGATTGGCCGAAGTGGGTTTCCAGGCTTGTGGGTCTTAACATTTCCATAGGCATACCCAGGTTTGTATTCCCCAATAACTTTTAGCTGGTGGAATCCGGATTTCTTGGCATTCACAGCTTCGATCAATCTGTTTACCTTCGTTTTCAATTCGGCTGTAGTGTCCTTCGTTACCCTTTGGAATTTGGTTTGGTCAGAGAGTATGAGGTTCATTTTTGACAGATATTCATCTTTTCTAAGAATGACGTATATTGGCAACTTGTCACCTCTCCTGACGACTATCTCCCCAATCTGGCACTAGTTGCCCTCAGCTTGGGCCAGAACGTGTTATGGGATATTAATAATGATAAACTTACATTCAAACAGTCTCTTAAGAAACGTGGAGTTGAATCATTGAAAGGTGTAGGGAAACAAATTATGGGTGGAAGAGTGCAGAAGAAAAAAAAAGTGAGAAAACATCCAATAATTTACTAAAGCGAAATATAACGCTAAGTTGTCATAAATTCTTCTCATTGAGCTATTGTTCTGTAAAGCATGAACATGGCTGGATACAACACTTTAGGCCTTCAGGTGACTTTAGAACACTATTCTGCTGCTGTTAGTGAGGATTTTCCTAAAGTATTTTCTCCCCAACTGGTGGAATCAACTATTGGAAGCAGACAAACAGTGGGTATATTACCTGTGAATTCTGGGGTAAATAATAAGTTTACAGACACCTATCTGGAATTCATCATAAAGGGAGTGAACGGACAACTCTTTGACTTATCATCTATCGCTTTGGAGTTGTCTCTTGATCTAACTGAAGAAGATGGAACAAACTCCTATAGACGATGCTAAAAACATCTCGTTAGTGAACGGATTGTCGCAAACTCTATTCAAATCAGCTATTGTGAATTTAAACAAATCAGTTGAAGAAACTAGTTCCTTATCCTCATTCTGGTCGTACAAAAAGTTGAAATCTACGATTTCAGGATATAAGGCTACACGCTATGATAAACTGTCCCAGTTTTTTAATCACGCTGATCCTAGTAATATTGATGCAGCTTATTTCACTAATGCCACGGCTGAACAGAAGCAGCGGTTGACAGATATGAAAGCAAGCGGAGTAAATAAATGCTTCAGACTAATGTTGGATGCTGTTCATATGTGAACAGTAGAACAATACTGGCCATTAATTTACATCCTGAGGATATAGGCGACACCATCCCACTTGAAAAGAGTGGTAATCTAAGGATTGCTTTAGAATTTATACACGGTGTAATTAGAAATAAAGTCATTCGAGTTTCTGGATCTACAACAGGAGTGATCAGCATTAACGCAGAGCGACGAGTTATTTGAAATACAAGGAGGATAAATATTATTATTATGAATTGTTTGAAAATAAATGAAGCGATTAGGAGTAATTTAGGTGGGAAGGTGAATTATCTGAGATGTTTCCTAGCTAATAACGTAAGGAAAATAGTAAAAAAGGTAAATAGACAGACTGTGATGTTCATAATCAACACCCTAGACTCGGGTTCCCATAATAAAATGGGTCATTGGATAACATTCTATATTGATAATAAGGCTAAAGATCGAACCAAGATAGTTATACTAGACAGTTATACTAATCCTACAATACGAACATATTCAAGACATTTCGAATAGTTTATGTCATACTTCCAAGACAATGAATTATATATTATAAAGAAAAGGATACAATCCCTGAAAAGTTACTTTTGTAGGAATTATGCTGTTCATTTTGCCTATCATCTTTCCTACCTATCTTTAGAGGAAGCCTTGTGATACTTTGATGAAACATTTAAATATGGGCAATTTCTCAAGAATGATATAAAAGTGGTGAAATTGACTTATGCGCAGATGAAAATGCCGTTATGCAAGCAAACGTTCTGCTTAAACGATCTTGAAAACTGTGAGAAAGTACGTGAAGAAACTTACTAAGTTATTAGTATGGTGAGTAATATTTGTGTGTTAAGATTGATTGATAAACTTAATACACAATAACAATAATACCTGACCATATTTCATTTTACAACATTAACGACAAAAACTAAAAAAAAATTCCTTCTACAGGTTGGTTTACTACGTTAGCAAGACGGCACGATGAGGGGCTTTCGAACCTATGACGGGTTCTCAATGGACTGGCTAACCGAGAATGTAAAACAAAAAAGCAACATTATTATTATTATTATTATTATTATTATTATTATTATTATTATTATTATTATTATATTATTATTATGTTTTTAATAGACATTTTATTAAACTGTATTAACAGTTAATAAAGAATAAAATTATATAAATGTGTATACATTTCCAAAGTATAAAGGAGGGTTTAAGGAATTGACAGATGATTGATGTGTGACAGGTGAAGGAGGGAGGGAGGGAGGGGTCTCACCGGATATGGTGGTAGGGGGGGTTCGAGTGAGTCCATTAGCCCAAACAGCTCACTACCCTCCAATCCTCTAGTTAGTGTAGATGTAATGACTGGGTCCAAGGAGGGTGTAATGGCTGATGTCTGCGTTTCATCTGATCTGATGGAGGCTTGGTAGAGGGAGACATCAACGGAGGCCCTTTGGTTAATGTACAGTTTTTTTTAACTCTCTGTGGCTGAGTGAGGGATAGTGGACAGCCTCTGCAGTTCTCAATGAATTAGAACAACTTTTTATAACGGCCTTAGCAGAGTGTTAAGTGTTTTAGGATGTTCCATACCCCCATGCCCATCCATCTTGCTCTCTCAAGCTCCATAAAGAGTTGGTGAGGGAAACCAGATGACTTGCCTACTACTACAAACTCATATGTAAGTATACCTTCATCATCTCAATTCAATTATTCCATCTATCTATCTATCGATTATACACTCCTACTCACACGCTTCTCCATACCCTCATACTGAAAATTAGAGAGAGAGAGAGAGAGAAACATCCCATCCACTATAACCCCTTCTCGACACCCAGATCCTAACCTACCACATACTGCGCCGGTCTCCTAGGCCAGGTGATGCCAGGTGTTGACGCAATACGAGCGAGAAGCCCTGCTGCCGCCCCCACTCAGAGCAAAAAAAACATACAGCATACCCAACACCTTCTGCTAAGATACCTTTCTTACCCCCAACCCCATCATTCACAACTTGCCCATGAGTGCCACACGCCTGTTCCACATGCTCTGATCTTCTACCCCCTATCCTTAACTCTCTCTAAGCATACACACACACACACACACACACACTTTTGCAACTCTATGCTAGCAAAACATACACTTTCAACACTCATCTTACCCTTACTACCACTTCACTATGCAAATGGACAAACACACACACCTGCTACACACCTGGTACACATGTTCGCATGCTCACCCTATACTAAACACACAACCTATTAAACACACAAGGACTTGAACAGGGTGAGCGGGGAGACACTCACTGGTCTGAGTCGGATCGCCGCGTACTCACCTGGGCAACTGACCCACAGGTGGCTCACCTGCTCACACCAGGTTCTAGTCCTAATCTTCCCTACTCACCACCACCACTACCACCACATTGCTACACCACCACCACTATCACCACACTGCTACACCACCACCACCACTACTACCACACTGCTACACCATCACCACCACTACAACCACACAGCTACACCACTACCACACTGCTACACCACCACCACACTGCTACACTACCAGCACCACAACCACCACCCTGCTACACCATCACCAAACTGCTACATCACCACAACCACACTACTGCTCCACACATTCCGTCTCAACTTGTCAACTCACCTGAAGGGTGGTGAGCATCTGGGCGTCCGACACCATCACCCTCAGCGCCTCCTGCCCCGTCGCCGTTGGTGGTCCCAGACGCCTGCCCAACACCAGCCATGCTGCCACCTCCATCAGGCATCATCGATTGCTACCGGAGGTGCAAACATCAATAATAAATATATGTGTGTGTGTGGGTGTGTGTATGTACTCACCTAGTTGTACTCACCTAGTTGTGTTTGCGGGGGTTGAGCTCTGACTCTTTGGTCCCGCCTCTCAACCGTCAATCAACAGGTGTACAGGTTCCTGAGCCTATTGGGCTCTATCATATCTACACTTGAAACTGTGTATGGAGTCAGCCTCCACCACATCACTTCCTAATGCATTCCATTTGTCAACCACTCTGACACTAAAAAAGTTCTTTCTAATATCTCTGTGGCTCATTTGGGCACTCAGTTTCCACCTGTGTCCCTTGTGCGTGTGCCCCTTGTGTTAAATAGCCTGTCTTTATCTACCCTATCAATTCCCTTCAGAATCTTAAATGTGGTGATCATGTCCCCCCCTAACTCTTCTGTCTTCCAGCGAAGTGAGGTTTAATTTCCGTAGTCTCTCCTCGTAGCTCATACCTCTCAGCTCGGTGTGTGTGTACTCACTATTTGTACTCACCTATTTGTGCTTGCGGGGGTTGAGCTTTGGCTCTTTGGTCCCGCCTCTCAACTGTCAATCAACTGGTGTACAGGTTCCTGAGCCTACTGGGCTCTATCATATCTACCCTTGAAACTGTGTATGGAGTCAGCCTCCACCACATCACTGCCTAAAGCATTCCATCCGTTAACTACTCTGACACTGAAAAAGTTCCTTCTAACGTCTCTGTGGCTCATGTGGGTACTCAGTTTCCACCTGTGTCCCCTTGTTCGCGTCCCCCCAGTGTGAATAGTTTGTCCTTGTCTACCCGGTCGATTCCTCTGAGGATTTTGTAGGTTGTGATCATATCTCCCCTTACTCTTCTGTCTTCCAGTGTCGTAAGGTGCATTTCCCGCAGCCTTTCCTCGTAACTCATGCCTCTTAGTTCTGGGACAAGTCTAGTGGCATACCTTTGGACTTTGTGTGTGTGTGTGTGTGTGTGTGTATGTGTGTGTGTGTGTGTGTTGTGTATGTGTGTGTGTGTGTGTGTGTGTGTGTGTGTGTGTGTGTGTGTGTGTGTGTGTTGTGTGTGTGTGTGTGTGTGTGTGTGGGTGTGTGTGTGTGTGTGTGTGTGTGCGTCTGTGTGTCGTGTGTGTGTGTGTCTGTGTGCACGTTGGTATTTAAAGAAATATATTATTGATCAATATCTGCAGTTGATGTCAAGAGGGAAGATGCAGCTTACCATGAAACAGAGTAAAGGGAAGCAAGAACAACTGAAGAAGTTCTGGATGGAGGAGATTTTGATGGAGGTTGATGTCCTTATTAGTAGAAGAAAAAGGCCATAATAGAAGATTTATTGGTTCATTAATTAGTTAACTGCTGGGGAAGTAGAGATTATCTGCATTACTGACTAACGTCTGAATCGATAGAGATTAGGAAAGTATAGATTTAATTCTGCAGCGTCAGCTCTCATTTAACGAAGACACTGACCTTCCTGGAGCGAGGCACCCCTGGCGTCTCCCCCAGCAGGCCGGCGTCCTTGCGAAGTTGGGTCCTTCTCTACTAGGGCGTCAACGTAGGGCTGCGCCTCCCTGTTGAGGAGATTGACCAAGACCTCCAGCCCGCCCTCCCGGACCAGCGAGCGCTCGTCGCCTCCAGCCGAGACACTGAGTCACAAGACCAAGAGTGATTCATAGCCTACTGTTCTGTCCGCTGCCACTGTGTCTTTACTAGGCCTACTAATGTTACAATTACTAGGCCACCATTTGTTGCTATTAATACTGTTGTTATTAATACTGTTACCATTGGCAATAATATTGCCAATGGTAGCAAAACTAGGCAGTAATATTGCCTAGTATTTTACCAACAAAATCTATATATATGTATAAACACCCAACGAATGTTTGTACTCACCCTTTTGAGTGTGTGTACTCTAGCGAGTGCTTGTACTCACCTGGCGAGTGCCTTAGTAGCGAGAACTTGGAGCTGAGGTGAGGGAGAGTGGAGAAGCTTGACGGAGCGGAGGTGTAGCCAGCGGCCTCGACTCGCTCCCGGAACACAGCCTAAGTCACAAGGAAAATGACTTGCAAAACTTTGTAAACACAAGCAGAAGCCTGCATTATTACACACACAC
>WNGS01165339.1:26337472-26351159 GCA_020271785.1 Procambarus virginalis | reverse complement strand
GGGGAAAAATATAACAATAATGAGAGGAGATCATAGCGATATGATCACGGCTGTTGATAGTCGGCGACTTAAACTTGAAATCCATAGACTTGGAAGCATATGAAGCTAAAACAGAAGATTTCTGGACCTGTAAATTTGTAGACTCATCCTCATCCTGGAAACATTCTTGTATCAACATGTTAAACAAGCTACGAGGATGAGGGAAGGGGACGTTCCTCATGCTAGATTTGATATTTACCAGAAGGAGGAGAAATATTTGACATTCAGTACCTTCCTCCCTTGGTAAAAGTGACCATGTCTTTTTGGGAATAAAGTATGCAATGCGTTATAATCTGGAAGAAAATATGACGGTCGATGCAATTGAAAAACCTGACTTTAGGAGAGGACATTATGGCAACCTTAGAAATTTTTTAGTGAGTATAATTGGACAGACTTGTTGCTAGGCAAGGAAGTGAATGAGATGTATGTCAAGTTTTGTGAAATATATGATAAAGGCACAAAAAAATTTATACCAAACAGAGAAGCAGAACTAGGAAACAGGATTGGTTCAACAGAAAGTGCGAGAGGGCCAGAGACCAAAAGACACAAAAATGGAATCAATACAGGAAGAGGCCAAACCCCCAACATACCAGCGATACAAAGATGCGAGAAACACTACACGGCAGTGAGGAAGAGGCAGAAAGAAATTTGAAAAAGGGATTGCAGACAAATGTAAAACAGAACCAGGTCTATTCTATAAATTCATAAACAAAAATTGCAGGTAAAGGATAATATTCAGAGGTTGAAAATGGGAAATAGATTCACGGAAATGAAAAGGAAATGTGTGAAACATTAAACGAAAAGTTCCAAAGTGTGTTTGTACAAGAAATCTTCGGGAACCAGATACAATAAGAATTCCAGAGAACAACATAGAGCACATAGAGGTGTCTAGAGACGAAGTGGAAAAATGCTCAAGGAGCTAAATAAGACAAAGCAGTTGGTCCAGATGGAGTTTCACCATGGGTTCTGAGAGAATGTGCACCTGAGCTCAGCATTCCTCTTCAACTGATTTTTCAGGCATCCCTGTTTACAGGAGTTGTAGCTGATGTGTGGAAAAAGGCTAACATAGTTCCAATCTACAAAAGTGAAGCAGGGAAGACCCCCTTAATTATAGACCGGTATCATTGACAAGTGTAATAGTCAAAATATTGGAAAAAATAATTAAAACTAAATGGGTAACACCTGGAGAGAAATGATATAATATCAGACAGACAGTATGGTTTTCGATCTGGAAGATCCTGTGTATCGAATTTACTCAGTTTCTATGATCGAGCAACAGAGATATTACAGGAAAGAGATGGTTGGGTTGACTGCATCTATCTGGACCTAAAAAAGGCTTTCGACAGTTCCACATAAGAGGTTGTTCTGGAAACTGGAAAATATTGGAGGGGTGACAGGTAAGCTTCTAACATGGATGAAAATTTTCTGACTGATAGAAAAATGAGGGCAGTGATCAGAGGCAATGTATCGGACTGGAGAAATGTCACAAGTGGAGTACCACAGGGTTCAGTTCTTGCACCAGTGATGTTTATTGTCTACATAAATGATCTACCAGTTGGTATACAGAATTATATGAACATGTTTGCTGATGATGCTAAGATAATAGGAAGGATAAGAAACTTATATGATTGTCATGCCCTTCAAGAGGACCTGGACAAAATAAGTATATGGAGCACCACTTGGCAAATGGAATTTAATGTTAATAAATGCCATGTTATGGAATGTGGAATATGAAAAGATAGACCCCACACAACCTATATATTATGTGAGAAATCTTTAAAGAATTCTGATAAAGAAAGAGATCTAGGGGTGGTTCTAGATAGAAAACTATCACCTGAGGACCACATAAAGAATATTGTGCGAGGAGCCTATGCCACGCTTTCTAACTTCAGAATTGCTTTTAAATACATGGATGGCGATATACTAAAGAAATTGTTCACGACTTTTGTTAGGCCAAAGCTAGAATATGCAGCGGTTGTGTGGTGCCCATATCTTAAGAAGCATATCAACAAACTGGAAAAGGTGCAAAGACATGCTACTAAGTGGCTCCCAGAACTGAAGGGCAAGAGCTACGAGGAGAGGTTAGAGGCATTATATATGCCAAAACTAGAAGACAGAAGAAAAAGAGGTGATATGATCACTACATACAAAATAGTAACAGGAATTGATAAAATCGATAGGGAAGATTTCCTGAGACCTGGAACTTTAAGAACAAGAGGTCATAGATATAAACTAGCTAAACACAGATGCCGAAGAAATATAAGAAAATTCACTTTCGCAAACAGAGTGGTAGACGGTTGGAACAAGTTAGGGGAGAAGGTGGTGGAGGCCAAGACCGTCAGTAGTTTCAAAGCGTTATATGACAAAGAGTGCTGGGAAGACGGGACACCACGAGCGTAGCTCTCATCCTGTAACTAGCTTTAGGTAATTACATACACGCCTAGTTCTAGGTAAGTACACACGCCTCCATCACAGACATACTACTGTGACTACAAATACATATTAAATACTTTTACATGTATATGTACTAAACATATAAATGCATATGCACTAAACATATTTATATGTAAAAGAGGACACCAATCACCTCTACAACATACCTAACTACTCAGCTATTTACAACTGTCGTCCTATATAAAGAGGTGGTGGTACTTCTCTTTACTACCACCATGATCTGATTTGCTTAAAAGTAATTAAATCTAGAGACCCTTATGGAGAGTATATATTTGCCTGTTTCAGAGTCAAGGGTAACGATGCTGTCTTGACTGTGGGAGCAGTCTACAGGGTTCCTAACACTGATGTGACTGAAATTTAACTCTAACCTTAGAAATCTAATACTAGAGAACAGACTGAACAAAAACCACTTAATTATTTCTGGGGACTTTAACGTTCACCTCTACGAGCCTGATAACCCTCCTGCTGCTAGTTTCCTCAACTGTATGAATTCTGCTTCCTTATATCCTTAATCACTAGTCCTACTAGAATTACTGATAGTACTGCCACGGCTCTTGATCACATCTGGACCAACATAACCTCTCTGCTTACTTCAGACATAATCATCGATAGCACTACTGACCATTACCCCATATTTCTCCTAACCAATATTAATAAACCACCTCTAGAGACAAGGGAGATAAGCTTTAGGCTGCACAATGAAACTGCTATAGGCAATTTTATAGCTGCTGCCGCTAATATCAACTGGGAATCTGAATTAGGGAACATAGGGGACAATGTTCCTACCAATGTTCCTGTCAACCCAGCAGTGCAATCTTTCCTTCAAAAAACTCTCAGCCTTTATCACACCCACTGTCCTATGCTAAAGAAACAAGTCACAACCAAAAGGCTGAACAATCCTTGGCTTACAAAGGGAATACTTAAATCCATTAATAAAAAACATGACCTTGAGAAGAAGTATAGGTTAGGAATCGTCTCCAAAGAATTTTCAAAGAATTACTCATCATTGCTATCTAAAATAATTAGAAAATCCGAAATTAAGTAATACGAAGATAAATTTACCCACACAAAGGGCAACATTAAGAAAACATGGAGCACAATTTCAAAATATTAGGATCAAAGGAGATATTAAATAACAAACCAATACTTCTGTCCAATAACGATGGTCTGCTTTCAGTCTCTGATACTCCTTTTGAGTTCAGTAGGTTTTTCTCTTCCATTGGGTCATCCCTTGCAAATGATATTCCATCTTCCAGTACTAATATTCAGGACTATCTTACAGGTAACTATCCACAGTCTCTGTGCCTAATGCCTACTAATTCCACTGATGTTACTGACATAATCCTTTCCCTTAAAACCAAGTCTAGTGCCCTTGAGGAGATACCAACTCTAATTTACAAAAAAGCCGCCAGATATTTAGCTCCTGCCATTGCTTTGCTCTTCAACAAGTCACTTGAACTCCAAACCTTTCCAGATATTCTAAAAAAGCGAGAGTAACCCCTGTCCACAAAGTTGGTGATACCAATGTTGTCAACAACTTCAGACCTATATCAATTCTGCCAAACTTGTCAAAAATATTTGAAAAACTAATCTACAAGCAGCTTTACTCTTATCTAGCCAAAGTCAATATACTTAGCTCTTGTCAATATGGCTTCAGACCCAAAAAAAGCACTAACGATGCACTTATTAGTATGATTAACTTGATACATGCAGCTCTTGAAAAACATAAGTTCCCTGTTGGGTTATTTGTGGACCTGCGTAAGGCTTTTGACACTGTCAACTACCAAAACCTTCTTAAATTACAACATTATGGAGTCAGAGGACACTCCCTGCAATATCTTAAGTCTTACCTTACTGACAGGCTCCAGTATGTTTCTGTAAATAATTCAATTTCCCCCACCCTACCCATCAACATTGGTGTTCCCCAGGGCAGCATACTTGGCCCTCTCCTCTTTCTCATCTACATTAATGACCTTCCAAATGCCTCCCAACATCTCAAACCAATTCTATTTGCTGACGACACGACCTTCATTTACTCCAGTCCTGACTCCCTTGCTCTAAATGCCACAGTAAATACTGAGCTAAATAAAGTCCATCAATGGCGGTCGCCGGAGCGGACAGCACGCGGGACTTGTGATCCTGTGGTCCTGGGTTCGATCCCAGGCGCCGGCGAGAAACAATGGGCAGAGTTTCTTTCACCCTATGCCCCTGTTACCTAGCAGTAAAATAGGTACCTGGGTGTTAGTCAGCTGTCACGGGCTGCTTCCTGGGGGTGGAGGCCTGGTCGAGGACCGGGCCGCGGGGACACTAAAGCCCTGAAATCATCTCAAGATAACCAGACATCACTCGGTACCCCTACTCAAATCTCTGAATATGATAGATATTAAGTCGCTGCACATCCTCTCATGTGTATTTTATACATATAAAATGCTGAACTGTAATGTCAATCCTGACCTTACAAGCTTCCTAGAAGGTTGTAACAGAACCCATGAGCACCACACCAGAAACAAATACCTATTTGATATTCCAAGAGTACGACTTAATCAAACTAGAAATGCTTTACAAATCAAGGGACCCAGAACGTGGAATGACCTTCCCAATTATGTTAAAGACTGTACCTCTCTCAACCAGTTTAAGATAAAAACTAAGTACTACCTCCATGTAACCTACCTCACCCCCAAAATGTCAACCCATGTCTACTATTTTAAACAATGCTGTTTGTTAACCAAATTGTATTTTTGCTATTTTTTCTGCCATGTTCCCCCCCTTTATTTCATTTTCTCAACACAATTTATACTTCAATCTCAATTAGTACTAAGTTTTAGTCTTAGAGGTTTTCCTGCCCGAAATGCTTTGCGTAATAGGGGCTTTAGAAATTCTATGTACTAGCTCTATCTATAAATCTATCAACGTTTCGTATCTCACCTTGTATGTATGTACTTTACCTGAATAAATATTTGTATTTTGTATACTTTAAGAAATGGAGATGTGTCAACGAAAACACCGCTGCAACTTAAAAAAAAAATCTTATTTACCTCTGCGATACACTGATGAATGACTCCCACAACGGGCACCAGGAGAGTTGGCCGCGACACTGCGAGTAAGCTGCCCACTAGCTCCAGACCGCCCGCCCGCAGGAGAGCCGCCCGCCCATTCCTTGATACGCTGCACGCCCACAACGCCCTCGCCGCCCCCTCCACAGCAATCGCAAGCTCCGTATCTGTGTTCAGTGCACTGACCTCCACCCGCAGGAGAGACACCTATAATCCATCAGAGGTGAAACTTTAGTGACATTTTATGCATCAATGTACCTCTGAAAATCCAACAATCTATAATATAATGTCACCATTAAAACAAAGATAGGATGAAACTGTGACAAATATATAAAAGTGACACAGAAGGACTGACCAGTGTCGCCACCCCGCCGTCCCTGATGAGCGTGCTCCGGGCCGCAGACAGAGCGCACACCTGGGCCAGCACGGAGGCCGCCAGGCCGCGCACCTCCACCTGACAGTGGCCCACTAGCCCCTGCAGCACCTGCGTGGAAGGCCACAGTACATAACAGCACCCGAGTCCTAGTTCCATATTGTTTGTACCCAAATATACTCTCTTTTCCATGTGCACCATAAACATTACAATATCCATGAATGCTTCAAACATCACAGTAACACTATATACTCATGATATATGCTCACAAGACACATTTGTTAGAACTATATGTCTATAGAGGAGAATATATAATGCTTGTCGGAAGTAGACTGATATATATATATATATATATGTTTGCTGACGACGCCAAAATTATGAAGAGGATTAAGACAGAGGATGGCAGCTTGAGACTTCAAGAAATCCTGGACAGTTGCAGGGAACATGGATCGAACAAACTGGCTGTTAGAGTTTAAGCCCAAGCAAATGTAAATTGTAATGAAGATCGGGTAGGAAGCAGGAGACCAGATACAAGGTACCATTGGGAGATGAAATACTTCCAAGAGAGTCAGAGCGAGAGAAAGACCTGGGTGTTGGTAATTCACGCCATACCTGTCCTCTGCAGCAATCATATCAAGAGGATAACATCAGCAGCATATGCCAGGTTGGCTAACATAAGTCAACGGGCCTTTAGAATTCTTGTGTAAGGAATCTTTCAGAACATTATCTACCACCATATCAGACCAACTCTGGAGTATGCGCTCCAGCATGGAGTCCATATCTAGTCAAGCATAAGACTAAACTGAAAAGGTTCAAAGGTTTGCCACCCCAGACGTAGTACCCGAGCTGAGAGGTATGAGCTACGAGGAGAGACTACAGGAATTAAATCTCACTTCGTTGGAAGACAGAAGAGTTAGGGGGACATGATCCACACATTCAAAATTCTCAGGGGATCGACAGGGTTGATAAAGACTAGCTGTTTAAACACAAGGGGCACACGCACTAGGGGACACAGGTGGAAACTGATGCCCAAATGAGCCACAGAGATAATTAAGACAGAACTTTTTTTAGTGTCAGAGTGGTTGGTTGACAAATGGAATGCATTCAGGAAGCGATGTGGTGGAGGCTGACTCCATACACAGTTTTCAGTGTATATATGATAGAGCCCAATAGTTCAGGAAAATGTACACCTGTTGATTGACGGTTGAGAGGCCGGGACCAAAGAGCCAGAGCTCAACCCCCGCATGCACAACTAGGTGAGTACAACTAGTGAGTACACACACACACACACATACACATACACACAACACACACACACAGCACACCCACACACACACCACACACACACCACAACACACACAACACATATTCCAGGAAGCAGCCCATAGCAGCTGTTTAACTCCCAGTTATCTATTTACTACTTGGTGAACAGTGATTAAGGGAGAAAGAGAGAAGCTATGCCTATTTGTTTTCTGCCTCGGCCAGGATCGACTCGGAACCCTTAGGACTACAACCCCCCGAGCGCTGTCCACTTCAGCCTCGAGGCCCCCTCGCGGCTGTGTGTATGAGACTGCCTGTTTGGTGTTACGGATAAGAGCAACACTCGTGGCCCGCCCCACAGCGCTATACTCCTTGTTATTTAACAATGGGGCTGCTGAATGTTCATCCAAACCTTTCCACAACACTTGCGGCCCGAAACGGTTTGCGTAGTAGTGGCTTTATGCATTGTATGTACTGAGCTCTATCTATAAATCGACCAACTTATGTAAAATCTCTCTATGTATGTACCTTTCCTGAAATAAACATATTTATATTTATTATTATTATTAACCATTGTCCGCAAAAGAGAGTTGTGGACATCAAATAATTTGTAATCAGAACTGAGCAAGCTCTAGTTAATATGATTTTTAATAGAATTTATTTTAAATAGTTATAGAACAAAAAATGCAAGTATGTATAAACTCGACATTCTCTCTGACTCACTCACAGCAAATTTACTATAGATCTCAACATCTTGGAACCTGTTTACATCGCCAAAATCAGACCCCAAGTTGAACAACTATGAGTCTTTAACTCGGTTGTTTGCTCACTAATTTTCGTCGTCTCAAGTATTTTTTTTTTTCAAAAATGTTATTTTCAATTTTGTATATATTTTTTGGCTTTTACTTTTGTATCTTTAATTTTTTTTTCTTTATTGATTATTATTATTTCTTCAATAAGTTTTTTAATTTAATATTTTGTATTCAATATCAGTCTTTTAACTGATATGAATTTAAAATCTTTGAGCTTTTTATCGATGATTTTTAGCTAAATTGTGATGAGTAATTATGTTTTTTAATATTATATATATATATATAATATATATATATATATATAATATATATATATATAGTATATATATACACACACATTATACATACATACATACTTACAACATACATACAATACATACATACATACATTAAGATACATTAAGTAATACATACATACATACATTACATACATACATAAAATCCAATCATCATAGATATAAATATATGATATGATAACTGGTGTGCAGGTGGGAGCGTTGCAGGTGCTGGAGGGCGCCTGCAGTTACATGAGCACCCGAGCCGCCGTGTACAAGCTTGGAGGACTACAGGTGAGTCATGAAAGCCAGCCACAAGCCACTCACACCTGTGGCTCTGCTACACCCAGACCCTATGGCTCTGATACACTCACACCTGTGGCTCGGCTACACTCACACATGTGGCTCTGCTACACCCAGACCCTATGGCTCTGCTACACTCACCCTGTGGCTCTGCTACACTCACACCCGTGGCTCTGCACACTCACACTTGTGGCTCTGCTACACTCACACATGTGACTCGGCTACACTCACACATGTGACTCGACTACACTCACACCTGTGGCTCTGCTACACTCACACCCGCTGGCATCGCTACACTCACACATGTGGACTCGACACACTCACACCTGTGCTCTGTGTGTTGCCACAGGTGTGGCAACACACAGAGCGGTTGTGTTGTGCACAATACAAGCGGTGTGTGTGCAGGGTACTTGAACTGCTTGATAAATTGCCAAAGTCAATGTTTTTTTATCTTTTGAAGTATTGGCGGCAAAGGTAAATTAATAATTATTAGAAAAGCAGTCTGTAAACAATAAACCAAGATAATGGCAAACATGTTTCAAGATCCCGAATAAAAAAGATTCGTGGATCCTAAAATATGGTAAAAAGAGCATGTAGTTAAGCCTTGTCAAGTGTAATAAATAAAGCATCAGAAGTGTGGCAGTACTGAAGGTTGGCGAATGTTATTCTAATTTTTAGAAAATGGAAATAGATTACAATGATGACCAAATAACACGTCAGAAAAGAATAGAAACGACGACGTTTCGGTCGTCGATAAAAGGGTGTTAGAGTGATAGAAGAGCAGAGAAGGACAGGTAGTTAATATGCACTTGAAAATGGTCCAGAACGGACGAAACGTTGTCGTTTTTTTCACTTTCTGATGTATGGTTTGGACATCAATATCTTCAGCCACGTTATAGGGACTCTTAGTCTGCAATAATAATATAATAGCAAATACGCCGAACAATGTATTGTTTGGCGTTTTGTTAAAGGGAGCATGGCAGCTTACCTTCCTTTATGATCAAATATAATAATAATTATTGCCTACTATGTAAAGGCCCGATTTGCCTAATAAGCCAAGTTTTCATGAAGTTAATTGTTTTTGATCTGCTACTAACAACCTACCTAATTCCTACCTAATTTACTAACCTAACCTATAGGTAGTTAGTAGAGGGTTTTAGGTTCGGTCATATATCTACGTTAATTTTAACTCAATAAAAAAAATTGACCTCATACATAATGAAACATGGGTAGGTCTTATCATTTCATAAGAAAAAATTAGAGAAAATATATTAATTCATGGAAAACTGGCTTATTATGGCAAATCGGGCCTTGCTAGTAGGTAGGCTGAGAAGTGCTTCTGGCTACTAGGTACTGACATATAATATATGTATATATATATATATATATTATATATATATATATATATATATATATATAGATACTATATATATTATATATATTAGGGGTGATCCTGGACGGCAATGGGTTCGAATCCTGGCGGGTCAAAGAGTTCTAGTGATATATGGCTTGCGCGTTCTGCAGCTTTCTCACACATAGATATATATAATATATATATAGATATATAATTATTATATGATATATATATATATATATATATAGTAACTGAAAACTCACACCCCAGAAGTGAGCTCGAACCCATACTGCCAGGAGCAACGCAACTGGTATGTACAGGGACGCCTTAATCCGCTGCGTCCCTGAAATACAAATTTCAGTTGTATCTAGTCCTGGGGAGCCATTCAGGGGAGCTTGTTTGCATATATATATATAATATATATATATATATATATATATTATATATATACTATATATATATATATATATATATATTAGTATATTTTTTGTAGCAGTCTTTCTGTTAAACATATGTGTTGAATATGACCGAAAAGGTAAGATTAATAATTCTAACTCGAATTTTTCTCAATATTTCTTATGTTTCTTCCACTGTCAGTGGTAATAAAAATAACAATTCTTCAAAATAAATTTTTTAATTGTCTGACGCCTGAACGCCTTTCATAATTCGTATTACATTTTCAAAGACTAATTTACGCACAAATTCTTCGTACCACTTATACTCTATTGAGTAAGAGGTGTACTGGTACAAAAGTTTTGTGGGTGAGGAGACATACAACCAAGACAGAACAGAAACAAGGTATAAATTGGATAGTGACAGTGAAGGAAAGGAGACTGCAGAAGGTCTATTGCCCCCAACTACCCTCGTTGCTAGCTTCCATATGAGTCGGGTCTTGAAGTAGGTAGAAACAGTGGTTGTGCTATAAATGCGTATTGATTGCTGCTGTTGACTTTTTCGATGTTGTAGTGGCCGCGTCGCTGGTGAATGCTTCCAAGCGCGCCTGCTATCGCGGACCACTATCGATGATTTAGACTGTGTAAAGTGTGTTGTCTAAGAAGGTGTTAAGAACGGGTGCTTACGCGTGTGGGTCTGAGACACATGGCTAAGAGTGACGGAGAGAGACAATATAGTGAAGTAGGTATCCTGGATGGCTCGCAACGCGGTGACTTATCATGTTAATCACACAATGAAAGAGACGTTGTTAAGTAAGTATATAGCCTATATCTGAGGTTCTTTGGGGACTACAGTCGACCAAAGTCGGGCATTAAAGGCATAGACGCGTTGGTCTCCTGTAAAGCGTTCTGCATTAGTATTGGAGAGTTGTTTTTGAGTAGATTTGCGTTTGGATATTTGGTTTTATATATCAAGCTTGTCAATTGTATTTTCTGATTTTATGCTGTAGCGTGAGAAAACGTTTCTATCAACAATAATCTTCAGGACTCCTTTCCTCGTTTATGAGCCGTCGAAAAAGAATTCCTGGAAAATAGTCTAATAGCCACAGGTGTTGCGTTGGTTGTCTCTTCAGAGGCTTGCATGCGTCTTCACCCTTCCTTCTTATGATGTCTTCAAACGAAACCGTTAAGACGCCGTTGTTGACTAGGACCAATCGCTATACTGCTAACAACACGTTGTAGTGGATAAGCAGGTAAGACTAGGACTTGGTCCTAGTCAACCCAACCGCTTCTTAAGCGTGTTTTCGTTGAAACATAACAATAATAGAAAATATACACTTTTATACTCACATTTTATACGAAAGTCTTTATATAATATATACAACATTTATACACATAAACGTGTTAACATTTTTAATCTTACCATTTTCTGGCTCATAGTGCAAAGCAACTATGTTCAAATGTGTTCAAGAACAGACAGCTTATCCTATATATATTGATAGTATGATATTATATAGTATAATATACTTATATATAGAGTAATATATCTATATATATATAATGTTATTAATATGACCGAAAAAGTAAGAGTAATATCTACTACACGAATTCTTCTCATTTTCCTTATGTTTGTTTTTACTGTGACGGGTACAATGAAAATCAATTCTCCAAAATTCATTCTTATTTCTTAGTCTGACAGCGACACTTGAGCGCGTTTCGTAAAACTTATTACATTTTCAAAGACTTTAGTTACACACACACAGAACGTCTATAACTGAACAGAGTTTAAACAGCTTTTCTTTATTATACCTGCATTTGGGTGAGGTGACATGTTACAATGGTTTGGGGGTGAGGTGAGAACAACACAGAACACGAAACAATGGGTATAAGCTAAAGGGAAGAATAGATCTGTAACTGCAGAAGGCCTATTGGCCCGTATTTCTTGATGTTTCTATATTGGAGCGGAGTCTTGAAGTGGTTAGAATATAGTTGTGCGTTAAGTTGGCTGTTGATTGCTGGTGTTGACTTCTTGATGTGTAGTGCCTCGCAGATGTCAGCCGCCTGTTGTCGCTGTATCTATTAAGATTTCTGTGTTGTTTGTTAAGATTCTTCTGGTGATGGTTGGTTGTGGGAAGAGATTATATGTTCCTTGATAGAGCCTGTTGCTTATGCATCGTTAATCGCCTGGAAAGAGATGTTGTTGTCTTGCCTATATTGAGTTCTTTGGGGCTTACAGTCCCAAGTGGGCATTTGAAGGCATAGACGACATTGGTCTCTTTCAAAGCGTTCTGCTTTGTGTCTGGAGAGTTCTCATGAGTAGGTTGGCAGTTTTCTTGGTTTTATAGTAAATCGTCAATTGTATCTTCTGATTTTTGTCTGTAGGGAGTAACGTTTCTATTACACAATATCTTTCAGGACCCCTTCCTCCGTTTTATGAGCTGTGAGAAGAAGTTCCTGTAAAATATTATATATAATATATATATATATATATATATATGATACTATATATATATATATATATATATATATATATATATATATGCGAACAAGCCTGAACGGTCTTCAGGCATATATGCAACTGAAACTCACACCCCAGAAGTGACTCGAACCCATACTGCCAGAAGCAATGTATCTGATGTACAGGATCCCTTAACAGGGATGTTAAGGGAAACCCTTAAAAGGGGATGTTATATATATATAATATATATATATATATATATATATATATATATATATATATATAATACATATATATATATATATATATATATATATATATAATATATATAGTATATATATATATGTCATACCTAGTAGCCAGAACGCACTTCTCAGCCTACTATGCAAGGCCCGATTAGCTGAGAAGTGCGTTCTGGCCTACTAGGTACGACTATATATATATATATATATATATATATATATATATATATGATATATATATATATATAATATATATATATATACATATGTTGTACGTAGTAGCCGAAACGCTGTACTTGGCCTACGGTGCAAGGGCCGTTTTGCCTAATAAGCCAAGTTCTCCTGAATATAATATTTTTCGATATTTTTTTCTTATGGAATGATAAGCGATCCATTTCATTCTGTTGAGTTAAGTTCTTCTAATTTGAGTTAAACTAACGTAGATATATGGCAGAACCAACCCTACCTAACCTAACCTAGCCTATCTTAACCTAACCTAACCTAACACAACTAAGTCAATAAATTGTGTTCCTATATAATATAATAATAATAATAATTCCAATAAACTAATTGGAAACATTTATTGAAAATATTGAAAATCTCGGCCTGTTATACAAATCGGGCATTGCATAGTAGGCCGAGAAGTGCGTTCTGGCTACTAGGTATGACATA
>WNGS01165339.1:26323853-26336472 GCA_020271785.1 Procambarus virginalis | reverse complement strand
CACACACACACGCACCCCAATAACATAACACCCACCACACACACACACACACACACACACACCACACACACACGCACACACACACACATATTCCCAGGAAGCAGCCCATAGCAGCTGTTTAACTCCCAGTTACTATTTACTACTTGGTGAACAGATGATTAAGGGAGAAAGAAGCTATGCCTATTTGTTTCTGCCTCGGCCAGGAATCGAACTCGGACCTTAGGACTACACCCCCCGAGCGCTGTCCACTCAGCCTCGAGGCCCCCTCGCGGCTGTGTGTATGAGACTGCCTGTTTGGTGTTACAGGATGAGAGCAAGACTCGTGCCGCCCCCAGCCGCTATACGGAATATGTGTGTGTGTGTGTGGTGTGGTGTTGTGTGTGTGTGTGTGTGTGTGTGTTGTGTGTGTGTGTGGGTGTTGTGTGTTGTGTATGTGTGTGTGTGTGTGTACTCACCTAGTTGTACTCACCTAGTTGTGCATGCGGGGGTTGAGCTCTGGCTCTTTGGTCCCGCCTCTCAACCGTCAATCAACAGGTGTACAGTTTCCTGACCTATTGGGCTCTATCATATCTACACTTGAAACTGTGTTGGAGTCAGCCTCCACCACATCGCTTCCTAATGCATTCCATTTGTCAACCACTCTGACGACACTAAAAAATTTCTTTCTAATATCTCTGTGGCTCATTTGGGCACTCATTTCCACCTGTGTCCCCTAGTGCGTGTGCCCCTTGTGTTAAACCCTGTCTTTATCAACCCTGTCGATTCCCCTGAGAATCTTGAATGTGGTGATCATGTCCCCCTAACTCTTCTGTCTTCCAACGAAGTGAGGTTTAATTCCTGTAGTCTCTCCCTCGTAGCTCATACCTCTCAGCTCGGGTACTAGTCTGGTGGCAAACCTTTGAACCTTTTCCAGTTTAGTCTTATGCTTGACTAGATATGGACTCCATGCTGGAGCCGCATACTCCAGGATTGGTCTGACATATGTGGTACTAATGTTCTGAAAGATTCCTTACACAAGTTTCTAAAGGCCGTTCTTATGTTAGCCAACCTGGCATATGCTGCTGATGTTATCCTCTTGATATGAGCTTCAGGGGACAGGTCTGGCGTGATATCAACCCCCAGGTCTTTCTCTCTCTCTCTCTCTGCTTGAAGTATTTCATCTCCCAAATGGTACCTTGTATCTGGTCTCCTGCTTCCTACCCCTATCTTCATTACATTACATTTGCTTGGGTTAAACTCTAACAGCCATTTGTTCGACCATTCCTGCAGCTTGTCCAGGTCTTCTTGAAGCCTCAAGCTGTCCTCCTCTGTCTTAATCCTTCTCATAATTTTGGCGTCGTCAGCAAACATTGAGAGGAATGAGTCTATACCCTCTGGGAGATCATTTACGTATATCAGAAACAGGATAGGTCCAAGTACAGAGCCCTGTGGGACTCCACTGGTGACTTCACGCCAGTCTGAGATCTCACCCCTCACTGTAACTCTCTGCTTCCTATTGCTTAGGTACTCCCTTATCCACTGGAGCGCCCTACCTGTTACTCCTGCCTGTTTCTCCAGCTTATGCATCAACCTTTTATGGGGTACTGTGTCAAAGGCTTTCCGACAGTCCAAAAGAACTGTGTGTGTGTGTGTGTGTGGTTTGTGTGTGTATGTGTGTGTGTGTGTGTGTGTGTGTGTGTGTGTGTGTGTGTGTGTGTGGTGTGTGTGTGTTTGTGTGTGGTGTGTGTGTGTGGTGTGTGTGTGTGTGTGTGTAAAGTAAATGCATGTAGTAGACATAATAGAGAAAAAATAAATTGGTTAGAAAGGCAGGGTCCAAGAACTAATAGCTCGATTCACAGATGCAAATAGTAAATACACACACACACACGGCCTATGAAAAGGAGACTATATGAAAGTAAGAGTGTTGTGGGAAGTGTGCACTGGGACGAGGAACTTTGAAGGAAGAGGGTCCAGGAAATGATGGACCAAGTAAAACTGAGGTTGAAGAGAGATTCATACCACCACTAAGAAAAAAAAAGTAGAACAATAATAACCTGTGGTTCAATAGACCGCGCCAGGAAGCAAAGAGCAGGGGAGTGGAGGAAATACAGAAGGCAAAGGACAGAGGAAAACTGGATTAGATGCAACGGGGCCAAGAGAGACTACATAACATGTTACGACCCTGGGGCCAGATTCATGAAGCAGTTACGTACGTACTTACGAATGTTTTTCTTCTTAACATCTTCGTAGCGGCTACGTCGGTATTCAGGTAAGCATTTAAGAAGGAAAATCTTCGTAAGTACACCGCCTTGATTTAAAGCTTTACGTAAACTGGCTATAACTGAATTTATCTCTACTACACAACACGGAGGAACGATTTTATTATAAACAAAACATTTTAGCTGGAGAGTCTCGTCAAGAGGAGACCTTCGTGTTAACTATATATGCATTCTCTGTTTGAAACTTGTAGTAAACATGTCTTTTATGATAGTAGAATTAGTTTTATAATAGCAAGATATTATACCAGTAGTTATTAAAATAAATAAACTCTGGTGAACATGAAATATGAGAGAAGGTGACGGTGGGAGCATTTACTGTCACCAAATGCCCCTGTTCACCTAGTAATATGTATAGCTAGGGGGGTGTACCTTAGCTATATATACCCCTTTTAATTTATTTATTTTGTTTGGTTTTATTTTGAAATTAAATCTGGGTAAGACATAAAAGAAAAATATGCTGCACAAATGATCTTAGGTAAGGATAAGGTAAAAACTTCAAAAACTTTTCTCATTGAATACTTAAACCTATATTTATGAGTATATTGGCTATTAGGGCCGGTAAAAAAGAGAGGGGAAAGTAGGGGTCCAAGACCTCTTCCTATTACACATTTGGCTGTGTAACAATAAGCAATTATCAAAAGACGGCACCAAGCCAAGAAGGCTAAGTAGCAGTAAGGCAGTGAGAGTGAGGCAGCTACTTATTTGAGGAATGCTTACTTTATTTTATTTACCTTATAAGCTGAGTCAGGCTATTTTATTTCAGGAATGCTCAGCTGATTTCTCTACATTTAGCATGGAACAAACTTGTGTCCAAGACCTCTTCCTTTACACAATTTGGCTGTGTGTAACAATAATTATTAAAAGAAGGCACCAAGCCGGGAAGGCTATGTAGCATCATTGTGTGTAACAATAAACCATATATTTTTTTAACAAATAATGCACCTGTGAGTAAACAAATCCTGTCAGCTGTAAAAATATTGATCCAGTCATTTAAATAAAAAAATATAATGAAACAAATATTTATGGGTTGTTTATCCTATTTTCTTCTAATGTATATCCAAAGAAGTGAAAAATTTAGACATACTGCACAATTTAATGATTCACACGAAATATTAATAACATTGTTGTCTTTTTTTATCTTCTAGTGTGAGGTTTGGTCAACATTACTAACATTACGTATCAATATGAGATCTTAATGATCCATGGTTAACATTTACGATTTAATAAGGATAATACTGGTAATAATAATAATAATAATAATATTACAAGCTATAATTTAAAACCTTTATTATTGATTTCATTTTATTAACAAGCTTAGGTATACACAGCAACGTGCTGCTACCCTATTTTATATGAAAGATTACAGTGTATATCATAAACCAGCTACAAGCTCATCCAACATCCCCACCTCACAGTACAGCATGTCATACATGGAATCAAGAGAGAATAAGAAATGTGAGGTTGATCTATTAGCCCGCACTAGCAACATCTGGGTACAGCACAAGAATATCTTCCAATATTCCTAAGTGTATGAAGTAATTACAGAACTCAAAGTACCTAATACCATTTGGTCTGCAGTCACTGATAACAGGGCAATCACAGATATAGTGTTGGAGAGTATGTCCTCTCAAGTAGAACTCAAAATAGATGTTTTTTCACCCAGAGGGTTATAAATCCATGGAACCGCCTACCCGCTGAAGCCGTAAATGCCAAAATCCAGCTAGAAAATATCATTAGGACAAATGGCGGGACTTAACAAGCCCCGGTTTTTTGTCCTCGTCGAGGCCACTAGATAGTTAATGGCCCTTGGGTAATTTAGGTAAATATATACGTAAATAAATACCATATTGCTTCTCAAATCTTGGGAGCTACAAGGGAAGCTATACACTATCTCTTAAAATTACAAGTAAACAAAAAATGTAACATATTTGTATATTACAATGTCGGTGCTGACTGTACAAGTCAATAAAACATAGTTTTACTTCGAAATACACTAATTTTATAAGAAAATTAGACGTAAATAAGTCGCAAGTGATCACGGATGAGCTCCGATATGCCAGCGTCGTGATTGGCTACAGCTGTAAGATGAAAAATGTTACCTTCTCTCTGATTGGCCGAACTAAAATCCTAGTGACATCTTGCGAGACCTAAGTGAACTCCTTAAAATTCTTTTCTGAATCGCCCTTTGGCGCATTCTTAGCCCGGTACTTTGGAACCTTTGTAGCACACATATTTATGAAGAAATACGTGGAGCATCGTGAATCTAGGTCCTGGGTCGTAGCGCTCCTGTTTTCACATATATATAGGGACCATTTACTCTTCAGTATTTCAGTGATAGGCCCTGAATGTTTTGGATTATGTGGGGAATTTCGGTTAGATAAATTATAGAGGGTTTTCAGATATGTCTGGGTTTAGGAAGAAGTGAACTCTATAACATCTTATATTTAAGAGGGCTGAAACCTCATCTTGGCAAGTCGAACAGAAACTGAAGCATTCCTATCAGGCTGAAGAAAGGCAACTAGAACAGAAAGCAATTCAAGAAATAAAGAAAACCCCAAAATATTTCTTCACATATGCTAAATCAAAAGCGAAAACCACTGCCAGTATTGGACCTATTCGTATTAGTGAAGGTTCATACACGGAGGATGACACAGAAATTAGTGAAATCCTAAAAAAAGCAGTATGAGGACATGTTTAGCACTCCGATACACAGCATGAAAGTGGAAGATTCGGACAATTTCTTTATGAATGATACTCAAACACCTGTAAATATAACTGATATCAACACGAGTGTAGCAGATTTTGAAAGAGAAATTGACAATATGCCCATGCACTCAGCCCCGGGTCCAGACTCATGGAATTCAATATTTATAAAGAAATGCAAAGTGCCAGTAGCACAGGCACTCAGTATAGTGTGGAGGAAGAGCTTGGACACGGGGGAGATACCAGATGCACTTAAAGCAGCAGACATTACCCCTCTACACAAGGGTGGTAGCAAAGCATTGGCAAAGAATTATAGACCAGTTGCACTAACATCGCACATAATAAAAGTATTTAAGAGAGTGATCAGGAGTCAGGTCACTAGATTCATGGAAACCAATGACCTCCACAATCCAGGCCAACATGGATTTAGAGCAGGAAGATCATGCTTCTCACAGCTACTTGACCACTATGACAAAATCACGGAGGCATTAGAGAAAAACATAATGCAGATGTCATATACACAGATTTTGCAAAGGCATTCGACAAATGTGACCATGGAGTGATTGCACACAAAATGAGGTCAATGGGTATAACTGGTAAAGTAGGACGCTGGATACTCAATTTCCTGTCGAACAGAACACAAAGAGTAACAGTCAATCAAGTAAAATCGAGTCCGAGCGCAGTTAAAAGCTCTGTACCTCAAGGTACAGTCCTTGCACCACTGCTGTTCCTTATTCTCTTATCAGATATAGACAAAAACACAAGTCACAGCTTCGTGTCATCCTTTGCAGATGATACAAAAATCAGCATAAAAATTACCTCTGCTGAAGACGTTGATAAACTACAAACAGATATTAACAAAGTTTTCGATTGGGCAGCAGAAAATAACATGATGTTTAACGGTGACAAATTCCAGGTACTCAGATACGGCAAAAATGAGGATCTTAAACATAATACAGGGTACAAAACAATCGAATCTGCCCATAGTAGGAAAACAGCATGTCAAGGATTTGGGAATAATGATGTCCGACGACCTAACGTTTAGGGAGCATAACCAAGCAAGTATTGCGTCAGCCAGAAAAATGATAGGATGGATTACGAGAACCTTCAAGTCCAGAGATCTCATCACAATGGTTGTACTCTTCAAATCACTTGTGTTGTCCCGTCTTGAGTACTGGTCAGTACTCACTTTCCCCTTCAAAGCAGGAGAGATTGCTGAAATAGAGAGAATACAGAGAACATATACGGCACGCATAGACGAGATAAAGCACCTAAATTATTGGGATCGTCTCAAAGCTCTCCAAATGTACTCACTAGAAAGGAGACGAGAGAGATACCAAATAATATACACATGGAAAATACTGGAGGGACAGGTCCCAAATCTGCACAGTAAAATAACAACGTACTGGAGTGAACGACATGGAAGAAATGCAGAATAGAACCAGTGAAGAGCAGAGGTGCCATGGGCACAATCAGAGAACACTGTATGAACATCAGAGGTCCACGGTTGTTCAACGTCCTCCCAGCAAGCATCAGAAATATTACAGGAACAACCGTGGACATCTTCAAGAGGAAACTAGATTGTTTCCTTCAAGGAGTGCCGGACCAACCGGGCTGTGGTGGGTATGTGGGCCTGCGGGCCGCTCCAAGCAACAGCCTGGTGGACCAAACTCTCACAAGTCAAGCCTGGCCTCGGACCAGGCTTGGGGAGTAGAAGAACTCCCAGAACCCCATCAACCAGGTATCAACCAGGTAAGTGGTGGTCGACCGTTTCACTGCCAGACGTAAGATCACGTTGATGCTCACAAATTGGTCATACACTGTGTTAATATAATGTTAGTGTATTGTAAAGCTAGGATGTTAGTTATGCTTAGAACTGTATAGTGGCAATTTTATATTGTATTGGATGTTAAGTAAATGTTACTGTACGACCAGTTAAATCATTCAGACAGCGAACCATATGGTGAGAATGGTTCTTCTCGAACTAGTCCCGTCCCGTGGTCCGTCCCGCCCGTCGTGCTGTGGGCTCTCTCTTCTTACCTCCTTCCATTCTCTTCTCTCCCTTAATCTTTATTGATCAGGTTATGTAATATACTGTAGCGAGTTAATCTTATACTCGTTCCATTATCTCATTATCTTCATAGCATAACTAATTACAGAAGCTACAATCCTTTCCCCAATACTCTCCTCACCTTGTTGGAGGGAGCTGAGGTGTAATCGCCATATAAGCAACGATATGATGAATAGAAAACCAGTACAATCTCCAGTCAAGAATGTAGTACTCGGCTTGGGCAGTTCTAGTCGACCCAAGACGCTACAGCTTCGACACAGAGCAGACAGCAGACTACGACCGCATCCAGCTACAACGCTCTCGCTCCCCGAGTTCACACACTCGCAATTCCCAATCGAGCCGCCACGCTCTCCCACATAGAGCTCCACGACTCCGGCCTCACTCAGCTCTCTGCTCTGCTCCAGGCTTCGTCTCAACGTCTACGACACTGCTGTATCCAGGACTACTAAATAAATATGAAACTCACTAAACATTGTGTATCTAATCAACCCAACAACGTAACATAATCGTACGTTACAATACAATTACTGTAATGTACCACTAATTGTTCTAAGTGTATTTGTGTCCTGGTCGGTTATTTTGGGTTCCAAGAGTAAAGTTCTTTGGAGCTGATTAGTAAACACATGTTGGGTGTAATAGGATATTAAGTTGAGTGGTGTGTACTGTCCCTTAAGGAACGTAGACCTTACCTCTAGTTTGCTCAATGTAATTCTCGTCTCCTGTCTGTGGTAAGGTAATTATATTAAGGTAATTTAAAGCTGGAGTTTCCATTACCTATTTTGAGTTGGGGTTTAAGCGACCTAGATGACTGACTATTAATATTTATTCTTTGTTGTGAATTGTTTCCCTGGGGCCCGGGCCTTACCTAACCCAGTAGGTGTTACTTCCTTACCTTAAACATTGACCCTATCTTGAGGTGATTGATGATTTCGGGGCTTTAATGTCCCCGCGGCCCGGTCCTCGACCAGGCCTCCACCTCCCAGGAAGCAGCCCGTGACAGTTGACTATCTCCCAGGTACCTATTTACTGCTAGGTAATAGGGGCATCAGGGTGAAAGAAACTCTGCTAAATGTTTCTTGCCGGCGCCCGGGATCGAACCCGGGACCACAGGATCATGCGTCCAGTGTCCTGTCCACTCAGCCGCCGGCACCCTACAGAGCACCCACTTTTGTAACATAAACATAAGAAGACTGGCAGAAAGAAACTATGAAAATGACATTGCCTCCAAAGCAGAGACAACTGAAACTCCTACATAGCCATATAAGAAGGAAAATGACAGTGAATAACCATATGACCAGGTTACGAAAAATGTGAAGGCCAGGCAGTATACAGAAGATGATAAAGAAATTTGCGGAGCTCAATGCCAGCCTCCATGGAGTGATTACTACTGAAACCGAACAGCTCCCAGAGCTAGATGAGGAGGCAGCCCCTGACGAGAAACTACTAATATTGAGGTAACAGTGGAGGAAGTAGGAATACAGATAGCATCACTGGCGGTAACTAAGACTACTGGGCCATATAGAATGTTACCATAGATGTTAAAAGAAGCAGCAGAGGCCCTCAGCATACCTCTAGCACTAATTTTAATAAGTCACTTTCTCAGGATAAATTGCCCAGCTGCTGAAGAAGGCAAATGTGGCACCAATCTACAGGAGAGGAGATAGAGAAGAGCCCTTACTACAGACCAGTGTCGCCCACAAACATCCCTTGCAAAGTACTTGAAGGAATTATAGGCTAAGACTAGTTGCACATCTAGAACAAATTAGGTTGTAAGTAAACAACAACACGCCTTTAAATATAAAATTTATATTTTTTTTTGTCAAATTTATTAATAAATTGTGAATGATATTTAATGGCTGTATGAACATTCAAAATACATTTAGTTATTATATGATCAGTTAAAATTAGTTGTCATAATTTGGCTAAAAATCGCTCTTTTTAAAACAACTTGACTCCTTATGTATTCCACTAAACACTAATATCATGTTTAAATATAAATTATGTGTTATTCCCTAAAATAATTATATAAATTGTAAATGTTGCTTGATTGAGGGTGTGAAACATTCTTAAAACTTTTTGTTGTCTTATATATTGGCGTGAACTTATTAACTGTCTCAAGTGAACAGTTTATCAACAAGAAAATTAACATTCAGTGCTGGTAGGTGACAGCCGGGTGTGGGTGTAGCCGGGTGTGGGTGTAGCCGGGTGTGGGTATAGCCGGGTGTGGGTGTAGCCGGGTGTGGGTGTAGCCGGGTGTGGGTGTAGCCAGGGTGTGGGTGTAGCCGGGTGTGGGTGTAGCCGGGTGTGGGTGTAGCCTGGGTGTGGGTGTAGCCGGGTGTGGGTGTAGCCGGGGTGGGTGTAGCCGGGTGTGGGTGTAGCCGGGTGTGGGTGTAGCTGGGTGTGGGTGTAGCTGGGTGTGGTGTAGCCGGGTGTAGGTGTAGCCGGGTGTGGGTGTAGCCGGGTGTGGGTGTAGCCGGGTGTGGGTGTAGCTGGGTGTGGGTGTAGCCGGGTGTGGGTGTAGCCGGGTGTGGGTGTAGCCGGGTGTGGGTGTAGCTGGTGTGGTAGCTGGGTGTGGGTGGTAGCGGTGTGGGTGTGGGGTGTGGGTGTAGCTGGGTGTGGGTGTAGCTCGGGTGTGGGTGTAGCCGGGTGTGGGTGTAGCCGGGTGTGGGGTGTAGCCGGGTGTGGGTGTAGCCGGGTGTGGGTGTAGCCGGGTGTGGGTGTAGCTGGGTGGTGGGTGTAGCTGGTGTGGTGTAGCGGGGTGGGTGTAGCTGGGTGTGGGTGTAGCCGGGTGTGGGTGTAGCCGGGTGGTGGGTGTAGCCGGGTGTGGGTGTAGCTGGGTGTGGGTGTAGCCGGGTGGGGTGTAGCCTGGGTGTGGGTGTAGCATGTGTGTGGGTGTAGCTGGGTGTGGGTGTAGCCGGGTGTGGGTGTAGCTGGGTGTGGGTGTAGCCGGGTGTGGGTGTAGCTGGGTGGGGTGTAGCTGGGTGTGGGTGTAGCCGGGTGTGGGTGTAGCCGGGTGTGGGTGTAGCCGGGTGTGGGTGCTAGCTGGTGTGGGTGTAGCTGGGTGTGTGTAGCCGGGTGTGGGTGTAGCCGGGTGTGGGTGTAGCCGGGTGTGGGTGTAGCGGGTGTGGGTGTAGCTGGGTGGGTGTAGCCGGTGTGGTGTAGCCGGGTGTGGGTGTAGCTGGGTGTGGGTGTAGCGGGTGTGGGTGTAGCCGGGTGTGGGTGTAGCCGGGTGTGGTGTAGCCGGGTGTGGGTGCTAGCTGGGTGTGGGTGTAGCTGGTGTGGGTGTAGCCGGGTGTGGGTGTAGCCGGGTGTGGGTGTAGCCGGGTGTGGGTGTAGCCGGGTGTGGGTGTAGCCGGGTGTGGGTGCTGTGGGTGTGGGTTTAGCCTGGGTGTGGGTGTAGCCGGGTGTGGGTGTAGCCGGGTGTGGGTGTAGCCGGGTGTGGGTGTAGCTGGGTGTGGGTGTAGCCGGGTGTGGGTGTAGCCGGGTGTGGGTGTAGCCGGGTGTGGGTGCTAGCTGGGTGTGGGTTAGCTGGGTGTGGGTGTAGCCGGGTGTGGGTGTAGCCGGGTGTGGGTGTAGCCGGGTGTGGGTGTAGCCGGGTGTGGGTCATGGCGAGGAGGAAGGAGGAGGAAGAGCAGAGATAGGACGAAGCTAGAGGAGGAAGGAAGGTTAAAGAAGAGAAATCCATGTCTGACGAACCTCCTGGAATTCTCTGATAAGGTAATGAAAAAAGGCAAGACAGAGAAGGATAGGTAGATTGCATATTTCTGACTGCCTTAAAACCTTTGATACAGTTACTATTATCAAAACAGTTACTAGTACCATACAGAGGTTCTATACAGACTTGAGAGGCAGGCGGGAGTAGACGAAACAGCACTATCATGAGGAAAGCGAATTACCTAACAGACAAGGTGTCAGAGTGTGATAGTGAGGAGCGAGGAGTCTGACTGGCGCAGAGTAACAAGCGGGGGTGCCTCAAGGGATCGGTGCTGCGACCTATTATATTCCACTTTTATATAAATAACTTGACTGCAGGAGTTGAGTCTTTTATATCGATGCTTGCAGATGATGCAAAACAAATGTGAAGGGTTGAGACAGATGAGCATTGTAAGATTCTTCAGGATGACTTGAACCGTTGCAGAGCTGGTCCAAGAAATAGTTGCTAAAGTTCAAATACTAACAAAGGCATGGTGTTGGAAATGAGAACAGGAGCCAGGAGACCGGAAAGCCAATACACGATGAATGGAAACTACCTCCCTATAACGACTAAAGAAAAAGACCTGGGAGTAGACATAACACCAAACCTAACTTCAGAGACTCATATAAATAGAATAACGTCAGCCGCTTTCTCTACTCTGGCAAAAGTCAGAACATCCTTCAGAAACCTGAATAAGGAGGCTTTTAGATCACTGTATACCGCCTGTCCGAGGCCAGTCTTAGAGTATGCCGCCCCATCTTGGACTATCCCCCCCCCCCGCCATCTCAAAAGACACATAAGGACGCTCGAAAAAGTACAGAAATTTACAACGAGACTTATCCCAGAGCTGTGACGGATGAGGTACGGAGAGAGACTGAAGCAACTAAACCTGACCACGTTAGAAACGAGGAGGGAGAGGGGGAGACATGATACAGACGTGTAAAATACTTAGAGGGATTGACAAGGTGGAAACAGGAAATGTTTACAATGAATATCAATAGAACAAGGAGGCACAGAAAGAAGCTTGAGACTCAGATGTGTCATAGAGATGTTTGGAAGTTTTCTTTTAATGTAAGTATAGTAAGTAAATGGAATGCCCTAAAGGAGCAGATTCTTGAGAATAACTGTAGCTAATTTTTAACTTTAAAAAAAGGTATGACAGAGAAATAGACCAGGAGTCATTGCACTAGCCAACCAACTGCTGGAAAAGTGGGACCCATGAGCAAGAAATTTATCCTGCAGGCACAACTAGGTGAGTACACACACACACACACACACACACACACACACACACACACACACACACACACACACACACACACACACACACACACACACACACACACACACACACACACACACACACTGTGTATCGAATTTACTCAGTTTCTATGATCGAGCAACAGAGATATTACAGGAAAGAGATGGTGGGTTGACTGCCTCTATCTGGACCTAAAAAAGGCTTTCGACAGAGTTCCACATAAGAGGTTGTTCTGGAAACTGGAAAATATTGGAGGAGTGACAGATAAGCTTCTAACATGGATGAAAATTTTCTGAGTGATAGAAAATTGAGGGCAGTGATCAGAGGCAATGTATCGGACTCGAGAAATGTCACAAGTGGAGTACCACAGGGTTCAGTTCCTGCACCAGTGATGTTTATTGTCTTCATAAATGATCTACCAGTTGGTATACAGAATTATATGAACATGTTCGCTGATGATGCTAAGAATAGGAAGGATAAGAAACTTAGATGATTGTCATGCCCTTCAAGATGACCTGGACAAAATAAGTATATGGAGCACCACTTGGGAAATGGAATTTAATGTTAATAAATGGCCATGTTATGGAATGTGGAATAGAAGAACATAGACCCCACACAACCTATACATTATT
>WNGS01165339.1:26299058-26323753 GCA_020271785.1 Procambarus virginalis | reverse complement strand
TTGTGTTCCTCACGTGTTGCCCCAAAAGAATGAGGTGATTTGTAAAATGCTATGCCCAAGATAACCATCCGAGTGCCGGCGGTGAGGTGGTTCATATAGCTCGGCTATCACTTCTCTTATGTCCGGTCGTGATGGTCAAGTGGATTAAGGCGCCTTGTCATACCAGTTGCTTTGCTCCTGGGAGTATGGGTTCGAGTCACTTCTGGGTGTGAGTTTATATTATATATTATATATATATATATATATATATATATATATATATATATATATATATATATATATATACATATATATATATATATATATATATATATATATATATATATATATATATATATATATATATATATATATATATATATATATATATATTGGTAGCAGTCTTTCCTGTAGACATATATTATTAAATATGACCGAAAAAGTAATATTAATAATTCTAACACGAATTTTCTCAATATTTCTTATGTTTCTTTTCACTGTCGATGGTAATTGAAAAATCAGTTCTCCAAAATTCATTTTTATTTCTAGTCTGACGCGACACTTGAACGCGTTTCGTAATAACTTATTACATTTTCAAAGACTTTAGTTTACACACACACAACTATAACCTGCAAACACTAAACAGATTTCTTACTATGCTATAATTCAAATGGCTTTTCATTTTATATACCTGCATTTGGGTGAGGTGATATGTTACAACAGTTTTGGATGAGGTGAAAACAAACTTTCAACACAAGATAGAATAAGAAATATTGGGTAATATTGGGAAAAGTTAAAGGGGAAGAATGGAAGTAAATTCAAAGGGCCTATTGGCCCATATTTCTTGATGCTTCTATATTGGTGCGGAGTCTTGAAGTGGGTAGAATATAATTGTGTATTAATTGGCTGTTGATTGCTGGTGTTACCCTTCTTAATGTGTAGTGCCTCGCAGATATCAAGCCGCCTGCTATCGCTGTATCTATCGATGATTTCCGTGTTTTTTGTTAAGACTTCTCTGGTGATGGTCTGGTTGTGGGAAGATATTATATGTTCCTTAATGGAGCCCTGTTGCTTATGCATCGTTAATAGCCTGGAAAGAGATGTTGTTGTCTTGCCTATATACTGAGTTCTTTGAGGCTTACAGTCCCTAAGTGGGCATTTGAAGGCATAGATGACATTGGTCTCTTTCAAAGAGTTCTGCTTTGTGTCTGGAGAGTTTCTCATGAGTAGGTTGGCAGTTTTCTTGGTTTTATAGTAAATCGCCAATTGTATCTTCTGATTTTTGTCTGTAGGGATAACGTTTCTATTAACAATATCTTTCAAGACCCTTTCCTCCATTTTATGAGCTGTGGAAAAGAAGTTCCTGTAAAATAGTCTAATAGGGGGTACAGGTGTTGTGTTAGTTGTCTCTTCAGAGGTTGCATGGCGTTTCACCTTCCTTCTTATGATGTCTTCAACGAAACCATTGGAGAAGCCGTTGTTGACTAGGACCTGCCTTACCCTACAGAGTTCTTCATCAACTTACTTCCATCCTGAGCTGTGGCTGAGAGCACGGTCGACATAAGCGTTAACAACGCTCTTCTTGTACCTGTCTGGGCAGTCACTGTTGGCATTTAGGCACATTCCTATGTTTGTTTCCTTAGTGTAGACTGCAGTGTGGAAACCTCCGCTCCTTTCCATGACTGTTACATCTAGAAAGGGCAGCTTCCCATCCTTCTCCATCTCGTAAGTTAAACGCAACACAGAATTCTGCTCAAATGCCTCCTTCAGCTCCTGCAGATGTCTGACATCAGGTACCTGTGTAAAAATGTCGTCAACATACCTGCAGTATATGGCCAGTTTCAAGTTCATGTCGACTAAGACCTTTTGCTCGATGGTACCCATGTAGAAGTTTGCAAACAGGACACCTAGGGGAGAACCCATGGCGACCCCATCTACTTGCTTATACATGTGCCCATCCGGGTTCAAGAAGGGTGCCTCTTTAGCACAAGCTTGGAGTAGTTTCCTTAGGATGTTTTCTGGTATGTCAAGAGGAGTACAGGCCGGATCACGATACACTCTGTCCGCTATCATCCCGATTGTTTCATCCACAGGTACGTTGGTAAACAGTGATTCTATGTCCAACAAGGCTCTTATCCCTGTGGCCCGTGTTCCCTGCAGTAAGTCAACAAATTCCTTTGGAGACTTCAGGCTGAAGTCCTGGTGCCCCATGTGGTTGAGGATGCTGCTGTTCTGCGACGTGCGTCGGTTTGCCCGGCTTGTGTTGCGCGTGTCTCCAAGTCTGCCTCCGGGTCAGATGATGTGCGGCCCGAGCCTAAGCGTTCCCGACGTTAGTCTTCAGTGTGGGCAGACGTTGGCGACTTCGACGCTTGTGGATCTACCGGCGACGGAGGGGTGGCTCCGGTTGCGTTGCGTACTATGGTGACGGCAAAAGTGCATTTGCCTGAGAATGCCAGTGCCGGTGTTTCGGCATCCACTGCAGATATGGTGTCTGTGGTTCCTGCTTCGGGTGCGTCGCCTGCATCGGATGGCTCCGGTTCTTCATGGGGGGTGGTTCCTCCTGCTGAGGGTCGTGGTGAGTGGGGTGGCCTGGTGATGCTGTTGAAAAAGGCTGCTCGCTCTAGAGGTTCTGTAACCCCTTCCTCGGTCCCTGTTTCGTCGACTGCGGTCTTGACGCCCCTTCCGTCTCCGGCCATCTCTTCAGTGTCTCTTGCCGTCTCGGTGGAGGCGTTATCATCTCGTCGATTGTCCCCTGCTCCTGTGCGTATGGCGACGCGGCCGTCTCGGCAGCCCTCGTACGCTTCATTGGTGTCGTCTGCTACCTCGCAGAACGTGGTTTGCGCTCCCCAGCCTCGTTATGCTTCTTGCGTCGGTGAGCTTCAGGAGTGGCCGTTTCCGCTTGATCTTGAGGTTCCCGAGTTTATGCCGGGCCCACGGCGGCAGGGGGATCGTCCCCCCACCGACATGGAGTATTTGATTTGGGAGGCCTATAAGCGAAGGTATCCTTGGGATTCGTTCCCTGAGAAATATATTCCTGTCTCTGAGATATGTATTCCTTGCTCATGATTCCTTTGTGTGTTGTGGGTTGTTTCCATTAATGTGCATGGTTGTGGGGTGCAGGTCGGGTGTGTGTGAGTGGGTGGGGCGGGTTTGTTTCCCGGTTCCTGCATGCTCCGGTTTGTGGTTGTGGGCTTATTTGTGTGGCTTGTGTGTGTATGTGTCCGGTTCCTATGCGGTCCGGGGTTTGGTTAGTGTGTGTGTTTGGTTGTGAATGTCATGTTCTTAGGTTATGCTTTGTGGTTCTATGTTTTTATGATGCTGTTTGTGCGCTTGTTTGTGTAGTGTTGTGCCCTTCAGGCTGTTGGCGTGACCAAGTCTAGGTTTATGCTTTTGTTGAGTTTTGCCGTTGAGCTTGTCCTGTTGTTTATTGTATAATTGTATTGTTTTCTTGTTATTGTTATTTATTGTTATTTATTATTTAATATTTTGTTTTTGTGTTGGTGCCTATCCGTGTGTGTTTTGCGGTGCTGGTAGCCTTGTTCTGTATATTTTAGGTTTTGGTGTTATTTCTGTATTGTCTTCCGCTGTGTTTACCTTAATTATTGTTTTCTGTTTGTAAATATTGTTGTTTTGTGATCGGCCCTTACGGCCGGCATTATTGTGTTTAGTACTGTTGTGCCTTAGTTTTGCCCATTTATGCTTTGTCATTTTGTTCTGTTTTATGATGTAACTGTTTCCTTTTATTGTACTTATAAGCATGCTTGCATGTAAAAAAAAAAAAATGTAGAGTGATCATATGGCCATTGCTTCCTGCGCCTCTCTTGAGAGGCCAGGTTCCGGCTCGTGGTCCCTGGAAGGCATGAACTCCCGTAACTGATGTCCCCAAACTAATAGCATATACCAGTCTGCATAGCTTCAGGGAGCCGACAGGGCTCCCCACTTAAAAGAACTTTTAATGTATAAGTGGAAGCTAGATTAAAAATATTTGTCCGGTAAGGAAGTTTGGTTTAGGAATACAGTATTTTTACCATGACCTAAACTAGATCTTCAAAATTAATCAGGTTATTTAAATTAGAAATACAGCTTACCTTGCTGCAATGTCAACTCTTAACTCTAAACAATGTCAAGGACAGTGATTAACCTGTCCTAGAATCGAAGCTGTGTAGTTATCATATTTTTCAAATACTGTCTTGTAGTGTAATAAAGACAACAGATTTTGAGCACGAGGGAAAATCAACCACTTGGCAGAATCCTCCCTCTGAAAAACTGAAGTGGTTACATGCTGTAAATGTGAGTATAGTATTTTATACTATATGCACAACCTATAGCAAGGTTATGCAGGCGAAAAAGAACAACAAATCTCCAAACAAGGCACCCATCCCGAACAACACCGATACCTATCATGTTTCGCCCTGTGGGAGCTCTGAGGCCCGTGGCAGCGGCGCTGTCCTCCCCCTCTACTCTACTGAGCCAGGGGGCTGTGTTCTCTCAATCGTCTCCAAATTCCTCGCTAGCATCCCACTTCTATCTAGCAATGGCAGGGACCGCAACAATTGGCCCAACCTTTGCTGAAACGCTGAAGAGCCCAGAAGCAATGTCCACAGTCAAGGAAGTTGTAATGAAAGCAGTAACCTCACGGGAGGCAGCTAGATGCACAAGCCAGCTAATGGAAAGAAAAAGAGCTGTAGTAGTGGTAGGTGTGAAGGAACCAGAGGGCTCCACAAGGGAGGAATCGAGGACTAAAGACAAAGCTGAAGTGGCAGATATATTAAAGGAGATAGGAATGGAAGGGGCTTAACGAGACATAGAACAGTTTTTCCGGATT
The DNA here is from genome assembly GCA_020271785.1 of Procambarus virginalis. Classification (NCBI taxonomy): domain Eukaryota; kingdom Metazoa; phylum Arthropoda; class Malacostraca; order Decapoda; family Cambaridae; genus Procambarus; species Procambarus virginalis. Next base: position 26,318,949 of record WNGS01165339.1, on the reverse strand, counting down.
GGCCAGTACAACAGAGACAAAAAGAGACTGATCAAGGTAGTATTCAAAAGCGAGGACGTCAAAGAGGACATCCTAGTAAAGAAGAGCAAATTGAGGTATGCAAGGAACTACAAAGAGGTATATGTTCAGAGGGACGTGACCAGAGATGAGATAGTAAGGGCAGCCGGTGCAAGGAAAAGGCGCAAGGAGAGGGAAGGGAGCCAGGGAACCTCAGCCTCCAACCCTGCAATCCCAGAGGGGAGTGGGGAACCCCAATCCAGCAACCCAGGAACCCAAGGGGGGGAATGCAACACCCCAGCCCACCACCCAATAGGGCCCTCCCTATCCCCCAGCACAAACCCTTCCTTGCTCCTGCACAACGCCCATCAGGAAACCCAAATCCTCCCCCTCCCCTTACCCCAAGTAGCCCCTGCTTTCCCAGTCCCTGGTCTTCTCCCTGCCCCAAGCAGGCCTGAGCAAGACCAAAGCCCTCTATCCCCCACTCCATCTCCCTCCAAACCCCTGTCAACTACACTGCAGGAGGGTGTGCCCTTTCCCCAAGCAATCCCTGCTCCCTCACCCTCAGGACTTCTTCCTGCCCCAAGCAGGCCTGAGGAAGACCTAAGCCCTCCATCCCCCACTCCACCTCCCCCTGAACCCCTGGAAACTACCTCACAGGAGGAGGAGCCTACCCAAGTAGCAATGACCATAGAACAACTTCCTACACTTGTGGGGAGTGAGGGTGAAATTGGATATAAGAAAGTGAGCTTCAAGGTAATGTACTCAAACATTGATGGGATTACCAATAAAGCAAGTGAACTGGCAGAAAGGGTGCAAGAAGAAAACCCTGATGTAATAGGACTAACGGAAACAAAATTGTCAGGAGTCATAACAGATGCTGTGTTTCCAAAGGACTACTATATAGTAAGGAAAGAGAGGGAAGGGAGAGGAGGTGGAGGAGTGGCCCTGCTGATAAGGAAGGACTGGAGTTTTGATGGGATGGAAATTCCGGGCTGTGACGGATTCAGAGATTACATAACAGGAACTATAACAATGGACGGACCTAAGATAATAGTGGCAGTCATTTACAACCCTCCCCTAAATGACAGAGGACCTAGACAAGAGTTTCATAGGAACAACATGGCAACCATTAATATAATAGAGAGAGCAGCTTCAGTTGCCTGCAGGAATGGCTCCAGACTCTTAATCATGGGCGATTTCAACCATGGAAAGATAGACTGGGAGAATGGGGACCCACATGGTGGTGCAGATACGTGGAGAGCTAAACTCTTGGAAGTGGCAACAAGGAATTTTCTGAGCCAGCATGTCAAGGAACCCACAAGAGTGAGAGGCAATGATGAACTAGCTAGACTCGACTTGATATTCACCCTGAATGAGTCAAATAAGGGAAGTCAAAGTTGAAGCCCCCATAGGAATGAGTGACCACAGTGTATTGACCTTTGAGTACTTGGTGGAGGTAGGGATAACCTATCCAAGGATGGGAGTGGAGGGAAAAAGACTGAATTACCGAAGAGGAAAATATGACGAGATGAGGAGCTTCCTCAGAGGAATACCATGGGAAACAGAACTTAGAGACAAGAATGTGCAGGTCATGATGGATTTTGTCACCCAGACGTGCAAGGAAGCTGCAGACAGGTTTATCACCGTCCAAAAGGAGAAAAACGAAAAACAACAGAAAAACCCATGGTTCAACCAGGATTGCAAGGTAGCGAAGCAACTGAGTAAAAGAACATGGAGAAACTACAGAAATAACAGAACACCAGAGAGCAGGGAGAGATACCAGAGGGCCAGAAATGAGTACCTCAGAGTGAGGAGGGAAGCAGAGAGACAGTTTGAAAATGACAATCGCGAGTAAAGCCAAGACCCAACCAAAGCTGCTCCACAGCCACATCAGGAGGAAAACAGCAGTGAAGGAACAAGTGATGAAGCTGCGAAAAGCGGAGAACAGATACACAGAGAATGACAAGGAGGTGTGTGAAGAACTCAACAAGAGATTCCAGGAGGTCTTCACAATAGAACAAGGAGAAGCCCTTGCACTAAATGAGGAGGCGGCAAACCAAGCAACCTTGGAGGAATTTGACCTCGCCAGTGATGAGGTCAAAAGGTGTCTGCTGGAGCTGGATGTGACAAAGGCTGTTGGGCCTGACAGAATCTCACCATGGATACTAAAGGAAGGTGCAGAAGCACTAAGTGTGCCACTCTCTATGGTGTATAACAGGTCACTGGAATCAGGAGACTTACCAGAAAGTTGGAAGACGGCTAACGTGGTCCCAATATACAAAAAGGGCGACAGGCAAGAGGCACTGAATTACAGGCCAGTTTCCTTAACTTGTATACCATGCAAGGTGATGGAGAAGATCGTGAGGAAAAGGCTCGTAGAGCATCTGGAGGGAAATAACTTTGTAACGCACCACCAACATGGGTTCAGGGATGGTAAATCGTGCCTCACAGGTTTAATAGAATTTTATGACCAGGCAACAAAAATTAGGCAGGAAAGAGAAGGGTAGGCCGACTGCATTTTCCTGGATTGCCAAAAAGCCTTTGACACAGTACCGCACAAAAGGCTGTTAAAAAAGTTGGAGCAACGGCAGGAGTAAAAGGGAAGGTGCTCCAGTGGATAAGGGGGCATTCCAATCCAGTTTGGCTCCAAAAATGCAAAAAATGAAAACTCGTTCGATTTTAATCAAACTTTTTTGACAAGTTCTATAAGAAAAGTGTTTCATCTGGTCCAAGTTTCAGCATCGTAGCATAAATAGGAAGGGAGAAAAAAATATTGAAGTAGTTGTGAAAATTATGCCAAAATGGTCAAAATTTATTATGAATCAAAAGTGTCAACTGAAATCATAGCTATGACTCTTTGCTATCACAATAGCATATATTAAACAAATATTATAATTAGTTTAATTGGAAAAAAATTTAAGAGAAAAAAAAAGGATTTTTTTTTTTTTTCAATTTTTTTTTTTCATTTTTTTTTTGGGGCGATTTGCATCAAACTTACAGACCTTACTGTACGTAAGCCTATCTGTAAGGATGCCAATTTTGGAGAAAATTGGTTGATGTCAACCTCAGCCACAGATTTTAGAGACTTTATTTATTTCTGTTTTTTTTTTTTTCAATTGACACAAACGTTTACAAAACTTTTTCATTTTTTATTCAATTTACATGAAACTTACATAGTATATAATGGAGGGCATGTATCTACATGTGCAAGTATTCATTTTTCTCTAAGTTCATTTATTGATTTTATAATAGCAATAAACATGCCATATTTGCATAATTTTGGGGGGGAACTTTGAACATTTGTATTAGGAAAACTAAAGATGTTTTGGAAATTCTAGTACTTGCAATCCTTTATTATATGCCAATGTGTCAGAAAAGGGTCACAGAATAATTATATCTGAAACGTGTGTGAAGAAGTGTAGACTTGAAAATGTGTAAAAAAACGTTGAAAAAAAAAACTCTTTCTATTTACGCTGCAGTACTGAAACTTGGGACAATTTCAGCCCTTTTCATATACAACTAGTCAAATAATATTGGTTGACATTGAACAAATTTTAATATGAGATTCAAACGCCATATGAAACAGCGGAGAGTGGCGAGATGTCACCAGCGGAGTCCCACAGGGCTCAGTACTTGGACCCATCCTGTTTCTAATATATGTGAACGATCTTCTGGAGGGTATAGACTCATTCCTCTCAATGTTTGCTGATGATGCAAAAATTATGAGAAGAATCAAGACGGATGAAGATAGACAGAGACTACAGGCTGACCTGGATAAACTGGAGGAATGGTCTAGAAAATGGCTGCTAAAGTTCAACTCGGGAAAATGTAAGGTGATGAAATTAGGAGAAGGGAGCAGGAGGCTGAACACAAGGTATCATCTGGGAGGTGAAATCCTGCAAGAGTCAAATAGAGAGAAAGATCTGGGGGTTGATATCACACCGAACCTGTCCCCAGAAGCCCACATCAAAAGAATATCATCAGCGGCATATGCTAGACTGGCCAACATAAGAACTGCCTTTAGAAACTTATGTAAGGAATCTTTCAGAACCCTGTATACCACTTATGTAAGACCAATCCTGGAGTATGCAGCTCCAGCCTGGAGTCCATACCTAGTTAAACACAAGACAAAGTTAGAGAAGATTCAGCGGTATGCCACCAGGCTCGTCCCGGAACGTAGAGGATTGAGCTACTAGGAAAGGCTAAAGGAGCTGAACCTCACATCCCTGGAAAACAGAAGAGTAAGGTGAGACATGATAACCACCTACAAAATTCTCAGGGGAATTGACAGGGTGGACAAAGACAAACTCTTCAGCATGGGTGGGACACGAACAAGGGGACACAAGTGGAAACTTAGTACCCAGATGAGCCACAGAGACGTTAGAAAGATTTTTTTCAGTGTCAGAGTAGTTAATAAATGGAATGCACTAGGAAGTGATGTGGTGGAGACTGACTCCATACACAGTTTCAAATGTAGATATGATAGAGCCCAGTAGGCTCAGGAATCTGTACGTACACCAGTTGATTGACAGTTGAAATGCGGGACCAAAGTGCCAAAGCTCAACCCCCGCAAGCACAATTAGGTGAGTACTTCTCGCACTTCAAGCATGCTGCTGGTCCCTCGAGGGATTTCCCTAACTGGGCCGAGAATCAGTGGTTCAAAAAGCTGTGTCAAGTCATTGAGGCTCAAATTACGATCATTCCGAGCCTTAAAATTGAGGATCAAGCAGACCATGCGAACCTACATCAACAGCAACAAGAAATAACCCTTCTCCGTGAGGATGTTAGAGCTTGTCAGGCCAGCCAAGAGCCTGACTTATATCCTGCATGATATAAATGATCTCCGTGAGGAAAATAAGCGTCTGAAAACTAATGAATCCATCAAAACACAAGAGGAAACTCTCAACAAAATGAATGTATGTATCAGCACTTTATTAACTGCCAAACATTCTATCTCCCAGGATGAACAAGATCAGCAAAAGTTGCTGGACTCTGTTATTGTGTCATCCCCAGACATCCCATTGGAAAGTGAAGGTGAGAAGGGTATTGATATTGTACATCCTTTCATAAAAGACCAATGGCTCGTTTAGGTCAACAAATCTGACATAATTGCTGCCTACAGAGTAGGCTGTAAGGTAAAAGAAATCCATCATGTCAAAACCAGAGAAAAATTCACCTCAAGCTAGCTACCCAGTCAATAAAATTTAATCTTGTCCAGTCAGCAGTATCCACATGAAAGAGGAGTTACATCAACGAATGCTTGACTAGAAAAAGACAGGAACTCCTCTATCGTCTGCGTCAAATCCGGAATCAAAACCGAGGTGTGATACATCAGTGCTTTGTTAGAGATGGCATCCTAAAAGTGAGGAAAACTTCTGCAGGTAAAATATTTACAATTGCAAATGAGGATAACCTCAACACATTGCTCATCCAATGTGGTTTGTCTCACCTAATTAACCCTATCAATGCCTCGTCTTAATGCAGGCGATGAGTCACAATAACGTGGCTAAAGTATGTTGACCAGACCACACACTAGAAGGTGAAGGGACGACGACGTTTCGGTCCGTCCTGGACCATTCTCAAGTCGATTGAGAATGGTCCAGGACGGACCGAAACTTCGTCGTCCCTTCACCTTCTAGTGTGTGGTCTGGTCAGCCTCATCTTAATTAACCCCCTTAATATCACCAAACCTGGGTAACCTAGGTTTCTTTGTTAAACCCTGTTTTATTTAAATATAGTTGGAATTTGATTTGTATTAATCATTTGTTGGAATTAATTGAGTCCATTTTTATATTCTTGGGTTCACATTAATTATAGGATGGTAAACAAGCTTATTTTTGTTAATTATTATTAAGATTATTTTTCATTATAAAGAAATAAGGACAGCGCCATCTGTTGGACATAAGAGCAACATACGTTGTAATCTCCAAAAGTTCTTCACCAATTGCTTTGAAATTTTGACACAACGTTGCATTCGAATAGGCGCGTCTTTTTATGTACCTACTATATAGATGCCACCCCTGTGACAGGTAAAAACATGCGTTTTTGAAAAGCAGCGCCATCTGTTGCACATAATAGCAATATGCATGTTATACTAAATATGTCACGAATTCCATTTCAGTGTTTCTGATTGCTTTGATAAATTTTATTTTCATACTTTTTGATTTATTTAATTTTTTATTGAATTATTTTGTGTGAAATTGTGTTGGTATTAAGCTGTGTTGTTTACCATACCGTTCATTTTATAAGTATACGTATAGCTGCCACACCTGGGACAGGTAAAACTATGCTTTTCTCGAAAAACAGCACTATCTGTTGCATGTAAGAGCAATACACATGCTATACTAAATATGTTACAATTCCATTTCAGTGTTTCTGATTGCATTGATAAATTAAATTTTCATAGATTTTGATTGATTATCATTTTGATTTAATTATTTTGTGTGAATTGTGTTGGAATTGAGCTGTATTATTTACCATACCGTTCATTTCGTGAGTGTTTTTAATTTTTTTATTTTTTTCTATTTTCATTTAATTTTTAACTCTTTTTTCTTATATTTCAGTGATGGGAACATCAGATCACTTGATGTTCCCAATTTTCTGATGGGAACATCAGACCATTTGGGAAGGCATCGGACGAGGGAGTGGGGAATGGTGGGGATGATGAGGGGACGGAAGTGAGAGATGGTGGGGAGGACGAGGGGACAAGGGAGGGGGTAATGGTGTTGAAGTACGAGGGGACACGGGAGTTTGGGATGGTGGGGAGGACAAAGGGACAGGGGAGTGAGGCATGGTGGGAAGAGGGGGATGGTGGAGTGGGGAATGGTGGGGAGGACTGAGGGACAGGAAAGGTTGCTGTGGCTCAGCCACAGCAATGTGTGGCCGGGTACTGCTAGTTAGTAATAAAGTAGATGGCAAATTCCTTGGTGTTCTCATCGATAACAAGCTGAATTTCTAGGGTAACATTCTAAATATATAAAAAATAGTTTCTAAAACTGTTGGCATTCTTTCTAAGATCAGATATTATGTACCTCGCCCTGCCCTGGTGACAGTCTATTACTCTCTCATCTATCCTTATCTCAATTATGGTATTTGGGCTTGGGGTTCTACTACAGCTGCTATTAGGACAAAATCTAACTCTGGCCCCAGACAGCACTCGGTACCCTTACTCAAATCTTTGAATATGTTAGATATTAAGTCACTGCACATCCTCTCATGTGTACTCTATATATTTAAATCTCTGAACTGCAATGTCAATCCTGACCTTAAAAGCTTCCTAGAAGGTTGTAACAGAACTCATGGGCATCACACCAGAAACAAATACCTATTTGATATTCCAAGAGTGCGACTTAACCAAATTAGAAATACTCTACAAATCAAGGGACCCAGAATGTGGAATGACCTCCTCAATTATGTCAAAGATTGTACCTCTCTCAATCAGTTTTAGAGTGAAACTAAGTACTACCTAATTAACTCCATGTAACCTACCTTACCCCCTAATTGTTAACCCATGTCTTGCTATTTTAAACATTGCTGTTTGTTGATCAACTTGTACAATTGCTGATTTCTGCCATGTTCCCCCCCCCCCACTTTTTTCCTTTTTTTTTCATTCCTTTTTCAACACAATTTATACTTTTGTCTTAATTACTATTAATTTAAGTTGTAGTCTGTTTTTCCCCCTACGCCTTGGGCCAGATTCACAAAGCAGTTACATACATACTTACGAACGTTTTCCTTCTTAGCATCTTTGTAGCGACTACGCCGGTATTTAGGTAGGCATCTTAAGTATCAAAATCTTCGTAAGTATGCTCCATCGTGCTGAGGTTGCTCTCAACCACTCGTAGCTTTACATAAACTGGATGTAACTCAATGTTTCTCTACTACCTAACACGTAGGATCGATTTTATTATAAACAAACATTTTAGCTGACTAGTCTCATCAAGGAGTAGTCCTTCGTGTTAGGTATATATGAATTCTCTGCTTGAAACTTGTAGTAAATATGTCTTTTATGATATTATAATTAGTTTTATAATAGCAAGATATTATACCAGTAGTTATTAAATAAATAAACTCTGGTGAACATGAAATATGAGAGAAGGTGATGATCCCGGGCTGGTGGGAGCATTTACTGTCACCAAATGGCCCTGTTCACCTAGTAATATGTATAGCTAGGGGGGTGTACCTTAGCTATATATACCCCTTTTTAATTTATTTTGTTTGGTTTTATTTTGAAATTAAATCTGGGAAGAAGAGACATAAGAGAAAAATATGCTGTACAAATGATGTTAGGTAAGGATAAGGGTAAAAACTTCAAAAACTTTTGTCATTGAATACTTAGGCGTATAATTATGACAATATGGACTATTGTGGTTACAAGTATCTCTGGGAATTCTCATTATCTGTCGATGTAGACCTGACCAAATGTAAACTGTGTCAACAAAATTATTCGCACACCCTCCGTCACTATGTGATGGAGTGCGAAAAGATACGTGAATTTAGAGACAATTCTATAACCAATGTTCCAGCGATGTGTAAATATTTAATTCAAAATGATCTGCTACCAGAAATTTTAGCCAAATATCCCCAGTTTGCTAACTGTAGGTAGTAACTGAGTGATTGTAACCTATCCACCGCTGCCCGCTGGATGGGGGGCGGTGTGCAGGACAAACATATAAATTGTGACACTAGCTCTCCACATATGTCAGTTGCTTAATTTAGAACCTGTACTTGAGGTCGATCTCGAACCCATTGTTGATGTGACGACTTATATTGAATTTTGTAACTAGCTCATCAAGATTGTAACTTGCTTAGCTAAATGAATTGTGGGGTTCAGTCCCTGAGCCCATTATGTGCCTCTGTAACCCTTTCCACTACCGCCCACAAGATGGGTATGGGGTGCATAATAAATGAACTAAACTGTACGTGGCCTGTTAAAAAGAGAAGGGGAAGCAGGGGGTCCAAGACCTCTTCCTGTTTCACAATTTTGCTGCGTGTAACAATAAGTAAGTAAGTAATAATAATAATAATAATATTTTATTTAGGAAAAGTACATACATGGATGCAGAGTTACAAACATTCTGAATGATTTATAGATAGAGGTAGTACATACAATACCTAAAGCCACTAGTACGCATAGCGTTTCGGGCAAGGTGAGGTGGGGGAAAAAATACTTAGCTAAAACTTAATAGTAATTGAGCTTAAAGTATAAATTGCATTGAAAGAAAAAAAATAAAAGATAAAAAAGGGGGTAACATGGTAGAACATATAATTATCAAAAGAAGGCACCATGCCGGGAAGGCTATGTAGCAGTAAGGCAGTGAGGTGAGGCAGCTACTTATTTGAGGAATGCTTATTTTATTTACCTAATAAGCTGAGGCAGCTTTTTTTATTTGAGGAATGCTCAGCTGAGTCCTCTACTTATAGCATGGAACGAATTTGTGTCCAAGACCTTTTTTCTGTTACACAATTTGGCTGTGTGTTACAATAAGTAAGTAATTATCAAAAGAAGGCACCAAGCCGGGAAGGCTATGGAGCAGCATTGTGCGTAACAATAAACCATTTTTTTTCACAGATAATGCACCTGTGAATAAATAAATCCTGTCAGCTGTAAAAATAATGATACAGCTATTTAAATAAAAAATATAATAAAACAAATATTTATGGGTTGTTTAAACTCTTTCCTACTGTATATCCTAAGACGTGAAAAATTGAGACATGTTGCACAATTTCATGAATGATTCAAAAGAAATATGATTATTATATATCAACATGAGATCTTAATGATCCATGGTTAACATGATTTAATAAGGATAATACTGGTAATAATACAAACTATTATTTAAAATCTTTATTACTGATTTTTTTTAAGAAGCTTAGGAATACTCAGCAATGTGCTGCTACTCTATCCTATATGAAAGATTACACATTGTAGATAAAAAAAAACTAGCTATAAGTTCATCTAATATTGTACTCCCATCTCACAGGATGGTTGGTCATACATGGACTCAGGGAAGAAAATACCAGCCTGAATACAAAAAACAAATAAACTCTGACTAAACAACAACTTCCCGATTTTCACAAGAGGTAAGCAATTACCCTACCAGTTTCTACAAGACTCCTCTCAAACAACAATATATTTTTTTTAACAAGCTTAGGTATACACAGCAATGTGCTGCATATTCTGTATGAAGGACCAGCTTAGATATACACAGCAATGTGTTTCCGTATTCTATATGAAGGATCACATGTTGTAGATAAAAAATCAGCTACAAGCTCATCCAACATCCCCACCTCACAGGACGGCCAGTCATACATGGAATCATGAGAGAACAAGAAATGTGAGGCTGATATATTAACCTCCATTAGCAAAATCTGGGTAGAGCACAAGAATATTCTTCAAAATTCCTGAGTGTATGAAGTAATTACAGTACTCATATAATTAAATTGGTACTTTGATTATAAAGTACCCACACTCCTGTAATTATAAAGTACTTCATACCATTTGGTCTGAAATCACTGATAACAGGACAGTCACAGATATAGCATTGGAGAGTATGCCCTCTTAACTTGGACTGAATTTTTTTTTTTCACCAAGGGGTTATAAACCCATGGAACCGCCTACCCGCTGAAGCCGTGAATGCCAAAATCCAGCTAGAAAATATCATTAGGACAATTGGCAGGACCTTTAACAAGCTCTGGCTTTCTGTCCTCATCGAGGCCACTAGATAGTTAGTGGCCCTTGGGTAAATTTAGGTAAATATGTACGTAAATAAATACCATAGCTTCTCAAATCTTGGGAGCGACAAGGAAAACCACACAAAATCTCTTAGAATTATGTTGGTAAACAAAAAATGTAACATATTTGTTTACAACAATGTCGGTGCTGACTGGAGAAGTTGAAAAAAAATAGTTTTACATTGAAATGTACTAATTTTATAAGAAAATTCGACATAAATAGGTGGCAAGTGACAATGGATGAGCTCCGATATGTAGCCGTCGTGATTGGCTACAGCTGTAAGATGAAAAATGCAACCCGTTCTCGCACTTTCGTACAGTCAATATTGACTTATTAAATAAGTGCATATGTGACATACTAATTTATTGTGAATATTTTAGTTTACCTTGAAAAGCTTCATAGAAAACACCGACCTTACCTGACCTTCTTAGTATGTTAAGATAAACATCTTATTGCTTCTTAATTACAATTATTACTTAACCTATACCTATAATAGGTAAGCTATGAAGCTTTTCAAGGTAAACTAAAATATTCACAATAAATTAGTATGTCACATATGCACTTATTTAATAAGTCAATATTGACTGTACGAAAGTGCGAGAACGGGTTGCAAAATGTTACCTTCTCTCTGAGTGGCCAAACGAAAAGCCCAAGTGACATCTAGCGAGACTTAAGTGAAGTTGCTAAAATCTTTGTAAGTATATCTTTCTGAATTGGACGTAGGAACGTTCTTAGGCAATACTTAGGAACCTTCATAGCACACTTACGAAGAAATACATGGAGCTTCGTGAATCTAGGTCCTGGCCCGAAACGCTATGCGTATTAGTGGCTTTAGGTATTATATGTACTAGCTCTATCTATAAATCCAGCATATTTTGTAACTCTTCATCTATGTAAGTACTTTTCCTGAATAAAAAGATAATGATTTAATTAATTTAATTTTGATGCTACATGATGATTTATACTATTTTTACAGTATTGCTATTTTTACAGTATTTTAATACTACATGAGGATTTATACAACATAATTAGTTAAATTGGGGAATAAATCACAATAACAGATTTGGTGCATGATTTATTAAAAAAACTTTGTGTCAAACTGCTTACATTCTTCATCTCAGGATATGGATTTAACAAAAACGAATGGTGACAACTTCACGCACAAACATACTATCAGGATGATTAACATGGATGTAAACACAAGCAGGATCACAAAAAAGGTTCACAGCATCGGATATTACATGAGCATCTCTAGTAGTATTTAGAGTTAATGATTGAAATGTTACAAGCTGAACTTTGCTGGAGATCATTCTTGGCACTTCACACTGGGCTGACAGAACATTGTCTCTAGCTCACACCTTCGATCTAGTTACTACAAAAATAATTCATGGAGCAATACAGATATTTTTTTAGCACTTTTCTTGGCCATCCATAAGTCACAATACAAGACTGATAGGTTCATTCAGTAATTGTAATATCAAGCCGAGTATGATTATCATCATATCAGGCTAACAATTAATATATGCAAGGTTATATAAAACACTATAATGGAAGGTTACATGTTCATTTTCTAATGAATTAAATTTTAGATCTGTCTGATTCATAACACACATTGAATGAGAATGTCGAGAATAAGAGAATGTCTCCGCAATGCGCTCCGCTCCGCTCCAGTAGCAGTGACGTTTGGATGAAATTTCTATCAGTAACGATTAATTGTTGAAAAGTGTCAATCAACAATGATTCTTTTAGCAAACTTCCCGGTAATATTATTTTCTTCCATAAATATTTCTTAACAGTAATGGTTCCTTTGAGGAACAGACTGCAACATGAACTGTGAATTCTTTGATGATTATTCTCCGTTATCAATGGGTCATTAGATGTACAGTTATCATTATATAGAATCCTTTGATAAGAATTTCCTAACAACATTTATTCCCATTAACAAAAGACCTTTAATTAAACAACTTCTATCAACAGTGGGGGCCATTCATTTAACAATTTCCAACAATAATGGGACCTAAGATGAACAGTTACCAGCACCAATGAGTCCTTTGATATAGTAGGAACAGTAGATCCTAAGATGAACAATCCCCATCTCAAATACGTCCTTTGATGATCAGCTCCAGCACCAATGGATCGTTGATGAACAGTTCCCAACACTAATGAGTCCTTCGATGAACAGTTTCCAACACTAATGAGTCCTTCGATGAACAGTTCTTAGCACCAATAGGTCTTTGATGAACAAGTCCAAGCACTAGTAGATCCTTTGATATACAGTACCCATGAGCAGTAAGTCATATGATGAACAGTCCCCACCACCACCAGTGGGCCCCTTGAAAAGTGCTTTATTTACATCTAATATAGACCTGAAAAAATCCTCACCAAATGGAACTTCGAACAGTTCTAGGAAAGAAATGTTTCTGGCATCAGATAGTTTTTGGCACTTTGCAGGCAAGTAGCCTCTGTCAAATGGCACATTTTGGGACCAAAACACATTATCTAAGCAAACAGCAAATTTTCAGTCAACAAAAGTACTTTTACTTTACAAGCTTATAATTACTTGGCAAGTAAATACTAAAATATCAATTTTATTCTTATTACAATAATAAATATATATATATATAATATATATATATATATATATATATATATATATATATATATATATATATATACTGTATATATATATATATATATATATATATGTATATATGTATATATATATATATATGTATATATATATATATATATATATATATATATATATATATATATTCATATATATATATATATATATATATATATATATATATATATATATATATATATATATATATATATATATATAAACTTGTGCTGACAAAATAATACAAAAGAGACTAACACATATTACCCTAAAAAATGGTTCTTAAATTTTAATAGAACTATGATAGTTCTATCATAGCAGCATCTGTTCTCTTAAAATGTAAATATTCCTGGAATTGCATTTCCTTATGAGAAAGTTTCCAGGTGATGGTTCTTTTCAGATTTTAGGGTGAATATTTTAGTTATTGTATGTTTGTGTTATGGTTATAGGGCACAGCATTGCGACCAACGAGGGCGTTGTCATTTAAACATCCCACCTGCTAAACTGTCACTGGATTCTTCTGCACATTAAAGTATTTCTTGACTTTCCCACTTGCCAAACTGTTACACGATTTTCCCCACTCGCAAGACTCCCATTTGATCATCCCACTCGCCAGTCACTAGGCATTACTGGTGCTGTCAAAGGGCGGTGGTGTATACCTTTGGTGTCTTGTTGGTGTCCAGTACAATCTTCTCCATCTCCAGGTCCACCATGAGCTGTTCTAGTGGTTCAATACCTGCAGGGAAAATGGGTTTCATTTATTATAACTTTTTCTACCCAGATTACTGTATACATAAGTAATTAGCTGAAGTGCATCAAAATGAAATTATAACTGAAGGGTTTTGGGTTTTAAACATTTTGGGAAAATTTCCTTACAACAGATGCCTCTGATCACCTGACAACAAATGGGTACCCACGAGTTATGCAACTGTTGTGGGTTGCATCCTGGGAAAGGTCAGTAGGTTGACCTGATGAACTTAATGGGCTTCCTGTCCTCGACAATGGGAAATGGGAACCGCCTGGATTTGCTATGGTAATATTTTCTCCCCACACTTCACGAGCAATTTTAGACGGGTTCCAGCCCTGGACAGGAAGGGTCAACTGCAAACTAATACTTTTATTCCTGTTCACGCAGCAATAATTGGGGACCTGGTTGGAAACTAATTGGTGGGTCATATTCCTGGAAAAACTAGTAAGGTAAGGGTCACTGGACTTGTAATGAATGCCTGTTTGAAAGGAAAGCTCTTAAGCTTGTAACAAGATTCAAAAGTTTTCAACCTGTGTAAAAAAAATTGTTTCAGCAATTCGTTGTGTGACTATATGGTTTAATAATGAATATAAAATGTATATATATGAAAACTTGTATTGTTTAGTTTTCTGTGAATTATTTTTTAATTCCAGTGCATCTTATTGCTGTGAAGATACTGTAATTAAGATATCTGTTTGGTGCTATTGATGTTGTGATGAAATCTGGATGTAGTGAGCATATTGAAGTTTACCAATGTTCCTTTTTAAGGTCTGCAAATATTAAAATGTTTAACCTTGGCAATACTGTTAGGGGGGCGGGAGTCACTGACCTTGGTCACAGAAGAGGGCATAAGGGACTGACCTTACTTGAGCGTGAAAGGCTGACCTCGATTGTTGGACTACGAGGAGGATGGGCTGAACTTTGTTGGTGGGTCAAGGACAGGAAGGAATGAGCTTGCTTTCCTGAAGGGATGGCTTCAGGGGTTCATTATACTTGGAGAGATCATACAAGATTATCCTACTTTAATGAAGGGGCACGAGGCACTGACCTTGCTTGCTGGAGGGATGGTCACACTCTGCTTCAGAGAATTCCAGGGTGTGTCTTCGACTGTAGGCCTCCTCGCTCTCAACACGGGGCCACCCATCACAGTACTCTGCACTGTAACATAACTCATAATCACCTCTCTCACTTCCTTCTTTTGTCTCTGCCTTTTCTTACTATTCCTCCCTATTCATTATTTTCCACTCCATTGCCTCCTCTGTTTTCTATCACTCTTTCCCTTCCCTCTTTCCACTCTGTTTTCTCCCGTATACTCACAAACTGTGCACATGTACACAACTAGGTGAGTACATGTTCACACATTGAAAACTTATCAGATATTTACTTGTATTCTGTTCATTTTTACTACAGCTGTTACACATCTCTATATGATACGCACCCAGACAAGATATAGAACATCTCTATTTGAATATATATATATTTTTTAATTCTTAATCTTCACTAGTTATGTCGTGCAATTTAACGAATTTTTTTTTATCTGTGGGAAGACATGTATACAAAACATATATTTGTATACAAAATATACAAATTGTATTGCATATTGCATGTGTGAGATGCAGCTCAAGATGCAGGTGAAGCATGAGGTCCAAGTGAAACATGAGGGCTAGGTGAAGCACAATGACGGGGAGAGTACAAAGTCTTGGTGAATCATAAAGTTTGGGTAAAGCAAAAGTTCCGAGCGAAGTACAAGGTCCCAGAGTACAAGGAAAAATGATTGAATCAAGCACAAGATGTTGGTGAAGCACAGAGTGGTGAAACACAAGATCCTTGATAAACATAATGTCCAGATGAAGCACAAGCTTTGAGTGAAACATAAGGTCTAAGAGACATGTATATTGTCTGAACGAGACATAAGTTGTGGGTGAAGCACAACATGTAGGTAGTGCCTATGAGTGAGGTGAGACACATGGCTGAGGAAGGGGGAGCTTAACGAACCTGTTACTCTCGGTAGATGATAGTGGAGGGGGCGGTGGCCCCTGCTTCTTGACGGGTCTAGCGTAGCTATAATCCGGATCACCGCGGGAGGGTCGGTGCCCCTGTCTGGGCTGCGGCTCCTGGCGACAGCGGCGGTAGGAGGCGGACTTTCCTCGTGCCTCGTCTGAGCTCTCCTCGTGGCTGGTGGTAGACTCCGTCCTGGACCGTCCGCCCACCATGTCTGCCACCGTCTGGTAGTCCCCGTCTGGATGACAAATATTTGCTTCTTAATCTCCTTATAGCCTAGCCTTACTAATTCATAGTCCAAAATAAATAAAGTTTTTAAACACTCATTCTATGGTGAATAATATATTCATGGCTGTTATTAAGGAAAAGAGGAAACAACCCTGCTTTTACTTTAAAATTTATTAATTATTTTGTAATAGTATTGAGAAGTATATGTTTATGGCAGGAGCAGAAGACTGACCAGGCTTGAAGAGTGCAGGAACACGTAGGGCTCGAGAGTTGCCGAGGGAGGCACAGAATGAGACCAGGTCCGGCTCGGCCGTCGTGTCCGACTCAGTGGTGACCTCACTGCTGGTGACCACACCTGCCGGATGAAACTCACCTGCTGGATTACTGGATTTATAATGTAACACCTTTCTCACTGTATATATCCTCATATGGTGCGCCTGGAGAAGACATCATCATATTCACATTCCATTATCTTATACAGAGTGCGTGCAATGACCCATATGCATGCACACAAACACACATTGTTTGTGATCTGGTGGAAAGAGCGCAGGAAGAAAACCCAGATGTAATAGGATTCACATAAACAAAATTGTCAGGCATCATAACAAATGCTGTGTTTCCAAAGGACTACTATATAGTAAGGGAAGAAAGGGAAGGGAGAGGAGGAGGAGGAGGAGTAGCCCTGCTGATAAGGACTGGAGTTTTGAAGAGAAGGAAATTCCAGGCTGTGAAGGATTCAGAGACTACATAACACTGATGTGCCCGAATTCAATTCAAACCTTAGAAATCTAATACTCGATAACAGACTTAACAAAAACCATCTAATTATCGCAGGGGACTTTAATATTGACCTCTGCGAGCCTGAACACCCTACTACTGTTAGCTTCCTCAACTGTATGAATTCCTGCTTCCTCATACCCTTAATCACTAGACCTACTAGAATCACTGATAGTACTGCCACGACTCTTGATCACATCTGGACCAACATAACCTCTCCGCTTACTTCAGGTATAATCACCGACAGTACTACAGACCATTACCCCACATTTCTCTTAACTAACATTAACAAACCACCTCTAGAGTCAAGGGAGATAAGTTTTAGGCTGCACAATGAATCTGCTATAGGCAATTTTATAACTGCTGCTGATAATGTCAACTGGGAGTCAGAGTTGGGTAACATAGGGGACATCAACCTAGCAGTACAATCTTTTCTTCAAAAAACTCTAAGCCTTTATAACACCCACTGTCCTATGCTTACAAAACAAGTCACTACCAAAAGGCTTAACAATCCCTGGCTTACAAAGGGAATACTTAAATCCATTAATAAAAAACATGACCTTGAGAAGAAGTATAGGCTAGGAACCGTCTCTAAAGAATTCTCAAAGAATTACTCTTTACTGCTATCTAAGATAATTAGACGAGCCAAAACTAAATACTACGAAGATAAATTTACCCAAATAAAGAGCAACATTAAAAAAACTTGGAGCACAATTTCACAAATCTTGGGATCAAAGAAGATTTTAAATAACAAACCAACACTCCTGTCAAATAACGATGGTCAGCTTTCAGCATCTGATTCTGCTATTGAGTTCAATAGGTTCTTCTCTTCCATTGGGTCATCCCTTGCAAATGATATTCCTTCTTCCAGTACTGAGGTTAAGGACTACCTTACAGGTAACTATCCACAGTCTCTGTACCTAAAGCCTACTAATTCCACTGATGTCAATGAGATAATCCTTTCCCTTAAAACCAAGTCTAGTGCCCTTGAGGAGATTCCGACATTAATTTACAAAAAAGCCTCCAGATCCTTAGCCCCTGCAATTACATTGCTCTTCAACAAGTCACTTGAACTCCAAACCTTCCCAGATATTCTAAAAAAAGCGAGAGTAACCCCTGTCCACAAATGTGGTGATCTCACTGATGTTAACAACTACAGACCTATTTCAATCCTGCCTAACTTATCAAAAATTTTGAAAAACTAATCTACAAGCAGCTTTACTCTTATCTAGCCAAGCACAATATACTTAGCTCTTGCCAATATGGCTTCAGACCTAAAAAAAGCACTAACGATGCACTTATTAGTATGATTAACTTAATTCATGCAGCTCTTGATAAAAATGAGTTCCCTGTTGGGTTATTTGTGGACCTGCGTAAGGCTTTTGACACTGTGAACCACCAAAACCTTCTTCTTAAATTACATCATTATGGAGTCAGAGGACTCTCCCTGCAATACCTCAAATCTTACCTTACTGATAGACTCCAGTATGTTTCTGTGAACAATTCAATTTCTCCACCCTACCCATCAACATTGGTGTTCCTCAGGGCAGTATACTTGGCCCTCTCCTCTTTCTCATCTACATTAATGACCTTCCAAATGCCTCCCAACACCTTAGACCAATTCTATTTGCTGACGACACAACCTTCATTTACTCCAGTCCTGACCCCCTTGCTCTAAATGCCACAGTAAATACCGAGCTTAATAAAGTCCATCTTTGGCTAACTGCCAACAAACTCACCCTTAACATTGACAAAACTTTCTATATTCTGTTTGGCAATAAATCCTCTAACCAAATAAATCTCAAGATTAACAATACCCAAATTTGTAACAAATTAGATGGCAAATTCCTTGGCGTTCTCATTGATCACAAGCTTAATTTCCAGGGACACATTCTAAATATATCAAAAAAAGTTTCAAAAACTGTTGGCATTCT
The DNA here is from genome assembly GCA_020271785.1 of Procambarus virginalis. NCBI lineage: Eukaryota > Metazoa > Arthropoda > Malacostraca > Decapoda > Cambaridae > Procambarus > Procambarus virginalis. The sequence goes on along the minus strand of WNGS01165339.1, from coordinate 26,299,900 downwards.
TTCTAAGATCAGATATTATGTACCCCGCCCTGCCCTGGTGACTCTCTATTACTCCCTCATCTATCCATATCTCAACTATGGTATTTGTGCTTGGGGTTCTACTACCCAAAATCATTTACGTCCTCTAATTACTCAACACAAAGCTGCTATTAGGACAATATCCAACTCTGGCCCCAGACATCACTCGGTACCCCTACTCAAATCTCTCAATATGTTAGATATTAAGTCACTGCACATTCTCTCATGTGTATTATACATATATAAAACGCTGAACTGTAATGCCAATCCTGACCTCAAAAGCTTCATTGAAAGCTGTAACAGAACCCATGAGCACCACACCAGAAATAAATACAGTTTTGATATTCCAAGAGTACGACTTAACCAAACTAGAAATGCTCTACAAATCAAGGGACCAGAATGTGGAATGACCTTCCCAACCATGTTAAAGACTGTACCTCTCTCAACCAGTTTAAGATTAAAACTAAACACTACCTGATAAACTCCCTGTAACCTACCTTACCCCTCTATTGTCAACCCATGTATTATTTTTTTTTTTTATTCAACGCTGTTTGTCTACATATTGTATTTGTGCTGCTTTTCAGTCATGTTCCCCCCTTTTTTGTACCTTTATTTGTATCTGTTCTCAAAACATTTATTCTTTTGTTCAATTAGCATTAAGTTTTAGATATTAATGTTTTCTTGCCCGAAACGCATTGCGTAATAGTGGCTTTAGGCATTGTATGTACTAGCTCTATCTATAAATCGATCCACTTATGTAAATCTCTCTATGTATGTACCTTTCCTGAAAAAATATTTATTTATTATTTTATTTATTTATAACA
>WNGS01165339.1:26194226-26205883 GCA_020271785.1 Procambarus virginalis | reverse complement strand
AAAAAGAATGACTGCGTGATTGGTAATCTGTGGTAAGGTCGGAAATTCGAAAGACAATAATAAAAACTGGATTTTAATAACATAAAAAAAAACACAAATTGAAACAAATGCAAAATCTTGGCTTACTGGTAAAAATAATAAACAATATAAACATGAAAATAGATTACGTTAATGGGGAGGAGAATTGACATACAAAAGTAAGTAAAATATGAATGCTGGAATATATGCACTAACTATAAACCTCTATTTGACCACACAAGGTGAGTCACTTAGGAGTTCACAGCTTGCGAGCACACAATATTCTGGCTGGCAGAAACGCAAGGGACTCCAACAATAACTGGTGAGGTCTTGTGATTGGCGGGAGCCGGAGTGGAGTGTTGGTTGGCGGCCAATGAGGAAGCTGGATGGTCGCAAGTCGCTAGTTAGGCAGTTGAAGGGTTCGGCGCGTCGACCAGGTGCTGGAGTGGGGGAAGGAGGGAGTTGCTGGTACGTGTGGCTATCATATACGTTTAGCCACTACAAAACGTATCTTGTATATTGATGAGGACAGGAGTGATTCGCAGAAATAGCAGGCTAAATCTCTGATAAGAGATTATCGTCACAACTCTCCCCCGAAGCCTGCCGTTTCGGGTGAATCACGTCCACTGGAGGTAGAGTGGGAGGTGGAGCTGCCTCTACCTCATGCACTCTGGAGAGGGCATCAGCGATGATGTTATCAGGCCCCTTGATGTAGCAGATCTTTAAGTTGAAGCCTTGAAGATATAAAGCCCATCGCAGCAGACGTTGGTTATTAAATTGGGCTTGATGTAAAAATCTCAGAGGGTTGTGGTCCGAATAGATGGTAGTGGACCTAGCACCGTGCAGATATGGTGCAAAGTGTTGTAAGCTCAGGACGATGGACAGGAGTTCCTTCTCTATAGTACTGTAGTTCTTCTGATGAGGCTTCAACTTGCAACTGTAGTAGCTGACAGGTAGAACCTCCTCGCCTCGCTGCTGCATTAAGACACTTCCGATGCCGGTACCACTGGCGTCGACATGGAGGATGAAAGGCTTCTTGATATCTGGTGAGGCGAGAATGGGATTAGAACAGAGGAGGAATTTGAGTTGTTCGAATGCAACGGTTTGCTCTCTGGTCCAATTATACCGTTGCTTGGGACTGGTTAAGGTGATTAATGGGGTTGCAACAGTGCTAAAATTCTTCACAAACCTACGGTAATAGGAAGCAAGACCAAGGAAGCGCAGGAGCTGCTTCCTGGTAGTAGGCTGTGGATACTGTTGGATTGCTTGAATGTGAATGTTTAACGGAGCCAGGTTGCCACTCCCTATAACATGACCCAGGTACCGCACTTTACCTTTCGCGAAGGTGGACTTGCCCAAATTGATGGTGAGGCCGGCTTTCAGGAGCTTGTAGAACAATCGTTGTAGCTGGAGCAGGTGTTCGCTCCAGGTGTTGGATGCTATCACGATGTCGTCCAAATAGGCATAGGTGTTTTCCAAGCCCTGGATGACGCGGTTGACAGCTCTCTGAAAGGTGGCTGGGGCATTGCAGAGTCCAAAGGGAAGGCGATTGTACCTGTAGAGACCAAACGGGGTTATAAAGGCGGACAGTACCTTAGCTCGCTCCGTTAAACTCACCTGGTAGTAGCCCTTTAGTAGGTCTACCTGAGACAGGTAGCGGGCATTACCAATGGCATCCAAATGTCGTCTACCCTGGGTATTGGGTAGGCGTCCTTCACTGTGACCTGGTTCAACTTCCTATAATCCGTACACAGACGGATTTTGCCGTGAGGTTTGGGTACCAGGATGCATGGTGAGGCCCAGGGGGACTCACAGGGGGTAGCCAGTCCATGGTCCAAGAGATACTGTACCTCAGCCCGCATGACTTCCGTTTTGCTCGGGCTGATTCGGTAGAATGGTTGGCGAATCGGCTGGGTGTCAGGTAGCAGTTGGATGTCGTGCCGAGTTACAGTACACTCTTGGGGGTCATCTCGAAACAACTCTTGATATTCTCTGACGAGTTTGATTAGTGGAGCACTATTATCGTCCTGAAATGATGTTGAAGGTTAGTAAGGATTTCCGAGTTAGAGAGCGCTGGCTCAGTGTCAGTGCTCTCGGAAGGAGAAGCAGGGAAGGTCTCACTGTGGCTGTATGGACCTGTAAATGAGGTGAAATTGGTTAACACAGTGGGAGGACCCCATGGTAGGGCTTGAGTAAATAATGTGGCACAGCTGGGTCTTCCGCCGCCTATCGGGTGTCTCGAGAACGTAGTTGAAGTTGTTCCGGCACTCCTTAACACGGTAGGGTCCTGAGAACCTGTTCTGTAAAGGAGAACCTGGGATAGGGAAATAGGCAAGCACTAAGTCTCCTGGTGTAAACTTCCTTACTTTACAGTGCCGGTCGTAACGAGTCTTCATCCTCTCCTGGGCTTTCTGTAGGTTGTTGCTGCAAAGGAATGGACCCTCTCTAGAATGTGTCGGAGATTTTGAAGATACTGGGGCACACTCTGATGCTCACTGAAGGTGTCATCACGTAGAGAATCCTTGAAAGCCTTGAGAGGTGTACGGCACTTACGTCCGTAGAGCATCTCATAAGGAGATACTCCTAGTGACTCGTTGGGAACTTCTGAAAATACACAATGAGATCAATTTGCCTATCCCAATCCTTTGAGGTCTCATTACAGAACTTTTTTAAGAGTGCCTTGATGGTTTGATGACTACGCTCGAGAGAACCCTGTGAAGCAGGATGATAGGGGCTGGACAGTACCTGTTTGATGTTGAACTCCTCCAGAGTCCGTTTGAAGAGATCACTGGTGAAGTTGGTACCACAGTCGCTCTGATCTCCCTCGGAAATCCATACTGGTGAAGATTTTCAGTAGATTCTTCACCACTGTAGCAGCTGTAATATTTTTTACTGGAACTGCTATCGGAAATCTGGTGGTAGGACACAGGATGGTTAAGATATATGCGTTGCCTGCACTGGTCCGAGGCAAAGGACCAACGCAGTCGATAATGAGCTTGTGGAACGGTTCCTCAGGCACCTGGATGGGTATCAGTGGTGCTCTGGGAATGGAAACGTTCGGTTTCCCGGCTAACTGACACACGTGGCATAATTTGACATAATTTTTGATGTCGTTTACCATACCTGGCCAGTAGTAGTCTTGTCGAATTCCATGGTAAGTCTTGTTGAACCCATAGTGTGACAAAGCGCCGTGGGCCAGGTGTAGAATCGTGGGCCGCAGGCTGGTGGGAATCACTAGTTGTTCAACGTTTGCCCAATCGTCCTCGTCCTTCAGTTTACTGGGTCTATACCTGCGATAGAGTATTTCGTTCTCCATAAAGAACCCAGGAACACTGTCGGATTGGGTTTCAGCCTGAAAGAATAATGGTGTCAATGTAAGATCATCTCTCTGTAACTTACGGAACTCCACCGCGGTCAGGTTAGGGGGTAGTTTCGAAGGGTCCTGAGGGACAGCGGTAGCAGTAGAGTCGGCTGGCTGTGGACGTGCAGCTTGAGCACGGGTGGTCACCATAACAGGAGGAGAACCTTCATCACTCTCTTGAACCTTTACTGGGAAATGTTCAAAAATCGGGTTATCCACCACAGAGTTGCTTACCTTGGATATGTCCTTGATGATCAGGTTGTTTGGTTGTTGGTCTTCTGCCAAGTCGTTGCCCAGGAGAAGTTGCACTCCAGGCATGGGAAAAGGCTTTTCCCTGACGGCGACTTGGACTTCACCGTCACGAAGGGACAATCCAGGTAAACTCGGGCAAGTGGATAAGGAGTTGTAGCAGTAAGGTCAGTGATGAACACAGTCTCTCCTGTGTAGGCGACGTTGGGCACAGCCGATTTCAAAACGATCGATTGTAGAGCCGCTGTGTCCCGTAGGATCTTAAGTCCGAAACGTCCCTCTGAATCTGAACCGTGGGTAGAGATAGTTCCTGGATATAGATGCTTGGTAAAGAGAGAGATCATTAGCATGAACCCAACATTCATTACAGGACTTAGGTGATAGAGACTTAGGGCGACGTTACCTTAGGCCTTACTTTGAATGGTGTCATATACTTGGTACAGTTAGAGTACCTTGAGGGGAGTATTAGACTGTAGTTTTACGACTTCGATTACTAGTGAGATCTGCTACACAATGTCAATGTCATGGTCATATCGATACCTGAGTAGCTACTTGCAGGTGCTTGATCTGTACTGAGCTTTCTCTCGTAACTGTACCAAGACTTCTTGCTGGTAGGATCTGGAGTCAGCCGGTGGATGAGGCTGTAAGTGTCAGCTGACTTCGCACACTTCACTAACTCCGTCTCTTCCTTGTCTGCTAAGTATAGGCGGATAGGAGGAGGTACACGTCTCAAAAATTCTTCAACCAGTATGAGGTTGACAAGTTCTGAAAAAGTAGAGACATGTGCTGCCTCCAGCCATTTCATGAAATATCTTTGTTTGGTGTTAGCAAATTCTAAGAAGGTGGTGGTACTTGCCTTGACGTAGTCACGAAACTTTCGTCGATAGCTTTCGGTGGAGAGAAGGTAGGCGTCCAACACAGCTTGTTTCAGGGTGGTGTAGTCGTTTTCCGAAGCCAAAGTGCTGAGTGTGACTGCTGCTCTACCTGTTAAATGTACTCTGAGAAGGGTAGCCCATTGGTCGTCAGGCCAATTAAGTTGAACAGCAAGGGTCTCAAAAGTGGTAAAGAACACATCAACCTCCGTTTCGAGGAACGGGGGCATTAACTTACTTGCATGGGAGATATTGAAACTGGGAGGAAGACTAGCTGCCGCTTGTTGGAGTTGAGCTTGGTGTGCAGCGTCCCTCGTGAGTTCTCGGTTACGACATTCTAGCATTGCTTCTGCCTGTCGTTGGTCGTGTTCCCGTTGTATCTCTAGTCGCTGTTGGTATAAGGCCAACTCACGTTCTTGCTGTCCTTTGAGGAGTAGGGCCTCCCTTTCACTTTCTTCCTTCCGGATGGCAGCTTCTTCCTTTCTGAGGGCAGCTTCACGCTCTCTGATTGCAGCTTCACGCGTTTGTTCTTCCTTTCTGAGGGCAGCTTCACGCTCTCTGATTGCAGCTGCTTCTTGTTGTTGCTGTAGCTCGATCTTGGCAAGTTCCAATCTGAGCTTTATCGCTCTCAAGTCATCTTTATCTGAAATAATGTACTGTTCATGAGTAGAAGAATCTATAATATCTTCCTCAGCAAGGTGATCCAGTATCATATTATTAATGGCAAATTTGTTGGCTCCATCAGGAACTTCTAAGTGATACTCATGCGCAAGAGTTAACAAATCGACCCTCTTAGCGTGACGTAAGGTCCCTAATTCACTTTCTGGATTTGCTATGAAAGCTTGTAAGCGGAACATGGTGAAAATATAGCAAAACAAAGGAGATGAATATAGTGAGAATATGGCGAGTGTCAGAAACAGGAAACGTGGCAACTGATACCTATCCTGTGGGGAATTATTAATAATTAAAGTAAATTCAAGATGGTAAATGAATAAGGTCGCAGGAAATCTTGTACCTGGTACTCACTATGGGAGGATAAAGGCAAGAAAATCCTACTAATTAGTGAAAACTAAGTTTAAAATACAAGTGAAACACTAAATGGCTTCAAAATAAATGAGGTAGTCCAAAAAATGTAGTCATACCTTGCCAAGTCACTATAGAACATAAGCAATGGTACCCACTGAAATTGAATATGGTATTTACAGAATTAGCGAACTTTGTGCTCAAAAGAAAGAACGCCAATTCCCTACCTTTTGGTAAATACCATCAGTCTGACCGACGAGTAGGGGTGCGAGTGTCAACTGGTGACGAGAACTATCGGCGAGGTCCCAATTCGCCAATAATAGTTCGTGCTAGAGGATCTAAAGCCCTCTTTTTCCTCCTAGAGTCGGATTGCAGGACTTGGGTGCTATTGACCCGGAGACAGACCACAGTACCAGGGTACCTATGTGATAATCTGTCAAAAAGTGAGAAATATTGGGGGACAAAGATGTTAAACACGGAGGATAACACGGAAGGGGGAGACGACCAATTAAGAGTATGACTGCGGCCTACAGTCACCACGTAATCCAAAGTTGTCTCACTCTCACCATATGCTATTCCCGTAATGTACAATATACACAGCACCATATAAAATAAAGAATGATTAATGTGAATAATGGAAGCAAGGGAAATGAAAGCCAAGTGTGCTTACCACAATTACCAATACCTGAGTGAAGCTCCGTGGACAGGCCCCCATTTATAGTGACTCCGTGACAGGCCCCCATTTATATGTGACGGTAACGAGTTGGAAATGGTGGTCGGCAGTCTTCCAACTAGCAGGTGTCAGTGCTGGGCCACATATAATATATAAAAAAAAGAAAAGGAAAAAAAAAGAAAAAAAAAAGAATGACTGCGTGATTGGTAATCTGTGGTAAGGTCGGAAATTCGAAAGACAATAATAAAAACTGGATTTTAATAACAATAAAAAAAACAAATTGAAACAAATGCAAAATCTTGGCTTACTGGTAAAAATAATAAACAATATAAACATGAAAATAGATTACGTTAATGGGGAGGAGAATTGACATACAAAAGTAAGTAAAATATGAATGCTGGAATATATGCACTAACTATAAACCTCTATTTGACCACACAAGGTGAGTCACTTAGGAGTTCACAGCTTGCGAGCACACAATATTCTGGCTGGCAGAAACGCAAGGGACTCCAACAATAACTGGTGAGGTCTTGTGATTGGCGGGGAGCCGGAGTGGAGTGTTGGTTGGCGGCCAATGAGGAAGCTGGATGGTCGCAAGTCGCTAGTTAGGCAGTGGAAGGGTTCGGCGCGTCGACCAGGTGCTGGAGTGGGGGGAAGGAGGGAGTTGCTGGTACGTGTGGCTATCATATACGTTTAGCCACTACAAAACGTATCTTGTATATTGATGAGGACAGGAGTGATTCGCAGAAATAGCAGGCTAAATCTCTGATAAGAGATTATCGTCACAATATATATATATATATATATATATATATATATATATATATATATATATATATATATATATATATTATATATATATATATATATATGAACTAACTAATTCCGTATCAATGGCAACCCAACCCAACGCACAATTTGGTATTTACTTCTGCTTTAGTGAAAAAACAAGATTTAGTCTATCAACGTCAACTGTGTACATTCTACTCTTTTCCTCTGAATATATTTCGCGTATGAGTAAATCCAGTGTTTAAATATATATATATGTCAGATTATCTGCTCTCTGAGTATATGCCAATATGTGTGTCTAATGCTCTTGTATCTAGTACACCTCACTTGTAAGAGTGTATCCCATTCTTAAGTGTAATATCTTCACCAACAGTGTCGCACACGACGGACGACCTCGTCTTCATCTGGGACCCCGAGGTCCCAGTCGAGGTGGAGCGAAGCATCGAACTCCCACAGCTGGACCTGGTCAAGAAGTACACTGGTGACTGCACCCAGGTCTACTCCACAGGTGAGGTCTACTCCACAGGTCAGGTCTACTCCACAGGTCAGGTCTACTCCACAGGTCAGGTCTACTCCACAGGTCAGGTCTACTCCACAGGTCAGGTCTACTCCACAGGTCAGGTCTACTCCACAGGTCAGGTCTACTCCACAGGTCAGGTCAACTCCACAGGTCTAACCTGTTCCATAAGTAGAGATTTACCGCACATGTCAGGTCATATTTACCCCGAAGGCTAGTTAGGTCTGCTTCACAAGACAGCTAATCAAGTCTACATCTTAACAATTCATAACATTTCTCAGCCTCCTGAGAGTCACACTCACCCACAATCTGTATGAAGGCCGGCCAGTGAATATTGTATTAATGTTAGAATGTATAAGCCAATGTAATGAGATTGATATTTATGTGTTTCTTTATTTTAATGTATTATTTCTGTCAAATAACAATACGTCTTGAAGACCTTGGATACCATGCATGTTGTCAGTGGTTCAGAGTTACGTGAGACAAATTTATATGGGGATAATTCTTGTATAATTTATCCCCAACGCTGTGGCTTCAAAAAAGATAATAGAATCTACTTTTATAGACAATAATCCAAATTTTAATATCACCTCGGGAGAGTGTTTACCAGATTTGGTTTGCCATTAGGCAACCTGAAGGTTACTACCTGTTGCTGACACCTTACACCCAGGACACCTCACTTGATGGCATAGAAGCCGCTACAGCTGTCATTCTCGCTCACTGCTGAAGACGGTCCCGGGTAAACTGATATATTCAGTTTACCTTATTGTGTTTTCAAAACAGTGGGTCATTATTCCATTGATTAATGTGCTACTGCACCTCATTCTCATGGGTGGTGACGTCGTCTCTCTGGTGACGTCGTCTCTCTGGTGACGTCGTCTCTCTGGTTCAAAGGTTACTTTACCGCAGAATATTTCTTTACCACAATCGTATGTAAAAATTTAGATAATGAATTAAACAATAACACAATTAATAAAAAGATATGATTCAAAAATTCTAACTAAAATACATTTAAATTATTTTTTACTTTGTATATTTTTATTTTTATTTAGTTCATACGACTGTAGTATGAACTATGTAAGTATGTAGTATGACTGATAGTACCACATATAGCATATGTGGTACTGTATAGCATATGTGGTACTGTATAGCACATGTGGTACTGTATAACACATGTGGTACTGTATAGCACATGTGGTACTGTATAGCACATGTGGTACTGTATAGCACATGTGGTACTGTATAGCACATGTGGTACTGTATAACACATGTGGTACTGTGCTACACTAAGGGGGGGGGAGGAGCTGACGTGCCTGGGTCTTCTGTCTCCCATCTGTCCATCTACCCATCCATTTATATATTTATATATCCATCCATCTATCGATCTAGTTATCCATCTATATATCCTTCTATCAATCCATCTATCCATTTATCTCTCCATCTATCCATCCATCTGTCTCCATCTATTTTTCCATCCAAACCTTCCATCTGTTCATCAATCTATCCAACTATTTATTCATCTATCTATCCATCCATCGATATCCCCTCATCTGTCCGTTAGTTTCTCCATCTACCTATTTTCTAGCCATCAGTCTTTCCATCTATCTATCCATCTATCTATTCATCTATCTAACCATCTATCAGTCTATCCATCCATCTATCTATCAGTCTATCCTCCATCTACCAATCTACCAATCCTTCTGTCCATCTCTCCATCTATATGTTCATATGTCTATTTATCTATTTATCCATTTCTCAATGCATCTATCTATTTATCTATCCATCCATCTATATGTACATCAGTCTCTCAATTCATCTATTCGGTAATACTGTATGATTATTTATATATCCATCCATATATATGTGCATCTATCCATCCATTTATCCGTATATTCATTTTTCTGTCCATCTATCCATATATCAATCCTTCTATCTATCCGTCCATCTGTCCATCCATCTATCACTTATCAATCTGTTCTTCTATCTTTCTCTCCTTCCTTCTATCTATTTATCCATTCATCTATCTACCCATCTGTCCCTACATCTGTACATTGATGTACTTGTCTACATATCCATTCATGTACTGGTGTATCTATCCATCATTTATTCATCTAACTGTCCATCTACTCATTTATCTATACACCTACCAATCTATCCATCTATCTACCCGTCTATCCGTCCATCTATGCACCACTCTATGTAACTATCCCTCAATCTGTGTAACCATTCATCTAATAATCAATCCATGCATCCAATTCAATTATTTTCACTTTGTCTTCCTTCATTTTAGCGTCAAATCTCCGTGTTAAAAGATATTGGAGCCAGACCTATTGTTTCCCGCTCCAGGAGAACATTAAATTTAAGCGGACAATTTCTCAGCCGTGACTCGGAACATAAACTCCAGAAAACTGTCCCGGGAGCAGACGGTGAGGGTGTGGGCTGGGGAAGGGGGGGGGGAGGGGGCAAGGGGAGAAGGAATGGGAGGGAAAAGAGAGAGGGGACGGTAACCCATCCTCAGGCTAGGCTCGTCCATGCGGCGGTCGACCCATAAGAGGCATTCATCCCTTTTAACGTACTGTGTATTCAATCTTCCTATTTTCCGAAGATTAAAGAAAAATGATTATATTCGAATGATTTTCTATAGTTAGACCTAGCTTAGGTTTGGATAGGTGATTAGGTATGGATAGGTGGTTAGGTTTTCTTGGCAATTATCGGTGTTGTACAATCCGTCCTCTGGTTAGGTTCATTCCATCCAGGGTCCGACCCCAAGGTCGAACGGGAATGGGTAACAGGGAGTTAAGCATCTGTTGTTGGTTGCATCCAGCGGAGGGTCAGTAGTTCCACCTTAGCAGTACCTCGTTACAAACCTAAAGTATATATACCAAAGCTTCCTGTCCCTCACGACCTAATTATTTAAATAATAAGAACGTTATTTTGCGGCTGGATTAACAACCATTTGATCTTTGTTGATGATGGGTTGAGGACGGGCTGGGAGACGGGCTGGGAGATATGCTGAGAAACGGGCTGGGAGACAGTAGGGGAAATTTAGGACTAGAGGAGTCCCCTCCATTTCTGAGAATGGAAGGCAAGGTACAGATGGTTGAGCATAATGGAAACACTTGGAGAGAAGGTGGCCGCGCGCTGACTATGACTGAGACGCGCGCGTGCAGAGGACACTTTTCTTGGCACAAGAAGATTTAATTTCTTAAATTAATTATGCACCCTATGAGTGGTGGTGGAAAGGGTTACAGAGAACCATAATGGGATCAGGAACGGATCCCCATAGTTCATTGCTAAGCAAGTGACAGATAGATCGTGTGAGGGCTACTATATTTTTTTTTAAACTAGCTCTTGACCCGGGTCTTAGTAGTTTAATCAGTCGTGTTTCGTATGTAGTAATCATTAACAGCTTAGCGAGAAGGCAAGGGCGACACTCCGGCCGCGGACATATCACGCGAGGAGAGATCGTGTAAGGGTTATCTACATTGTTTTAGTGTCTCTAGCTCTTGGTCCCGGTTCTTACTAGTTTTAAACAGTCGTATTTTGTATGTAGTAAGTTCCCTTTCATTGCAGTATAGGGATTCGTAATCATATGTTTTGGTAGAGATTAGATGTTGTTTTTTGCCTCAAGTCACAGGACGCAGGTTTCACAATCAGGGATTAATGACCACAGAGGCCCAGTCACTGGAGTGGATGAGTTCCACTTAGATGTATTGAGCTACACATAGTGTGACCATATGCCGCCACACACTGTGTTAACCTTTCGACCCCTCGCTCCATAGCCTATGGATACACTCCATTCAAATTCCAGGCATTTTTCCAGTTCATTCATTTGTTTCCGGTTCTAGCATGATACGTTTTCAAATTATACGTACTCACCTCACTCATCCACTCACTCACTCCCACTCACTCTCACTCAGTCACTAACTCTCACTCACTCACTCACTCACTCACTCATCACTCCCACTCACTCAGTCACTAACTCTCACTCACTCACTCCCACTCACTCAGTCACTAACTCTCACTCACTCACTCCCACTCACTCCTCACTCATCAGTCACTAACTCTCACTCACTCACTCACTCACTCACTCACTCACTCTCCACTCACTCACTCACATCCATCACTCTCACTCACTCTACTATTCCTCACTCT